>CM069861.1:203690398-203855398 GCA_036172795.1 Pelodytes ibericus | reverse complement strand
CAATTCATGTAAAGTGCAGCCCGGCAGTATGTAGGATGTATATACACACAGACACAATCCAATTCATGTAAAGTGCAGCCCGGCAGTATGTAGGATGTATATACACACACACACACGCACAATCCAATTCATGTAAAGTGCAGCCCAGCAGTATGTAGGATGTATATATACACAGACACAATCCAATTCATGTAAAGTGCAGCCTGGCAGTATGTAGGATGTATATACACACACACACAATCCAATTCATGTAAAGTGCAGCCTGGCAGTATGTAGGATGTATATACACACACACAATCCAATTCATGTAAAGTGCAGCCCGGCAGTATGGAGGATGTATATACAAGAGACACAATCCAATTCATGTAAAGTGCAGCCCGGCAGTATGTAGGATGTATATACACACACACAATCCAATTCATGTAAAGTGCAGCCCGGCAGTATGTAGGATGTATATACACACAGACACAATCCAATTCATGTAAAGTACAGCCCGGCAGTATGTAGGATGTATAGACACACACAATCCAATTCATGTAAAGTGCAGCCCGGCAGTATGTAGAATGTATATACACACACACAATCCAATTCATGTAAAGTGCAGCCCAGCAGTATGTAGGATGTATATACACACACACACAATCCAATTCATGTAAAGTGCAGCCTGGCAGTATGTAGGATGTATATACACACACACACAATCCAATTCATGTAAAGTGCAGCCTGGCAGTATGTAGGATGTATATATACACACACACACAATCCAATTCATGTAAAGTGCAGCCAGGCAGTATGTAGGATGTATATACACACACACGCACAATCCAATTCATGTAAAGTGCAGCCCGGCAGTATGTAGGATGTATATACACACACGCACAATCCAATTCATGTAAAGTGCAGCCCAGCAGTATGTAGGATGTATATATACACAGACACAATCCAATTCATGTAAAGTGCAGCCAGGCAGTATGTAGGATGTATATACACACACAGACACAATCCAATTCATGTAAAGTGCAGCCTGGCAGTATGTAGGATGTATATACACACACACACACACAATCCAATTCATGTAAAGTGCAGCCTGGCAGTGTGTAGGATGTATATACACACACAGACACAATCCAATTCATGTAAAGTGGAGCCCGGCAGTATGTAGGATGTATATACACAGACACACAGGGCCGTCTTTAACGCGGGGCAAACGGGGCAGCTGCCCTGGGCCCATTTACTCCTGGGGGGCCCCAAGGCAGCTGTCCCGTGGGCCCCCAGCCCCTGCTGCCGCGTTCACAACGCATTGCGCTTGTGAACGCTTTGTTCCGGCAAGCCGTATCCGATGGATGCGATGGCCGAAAAAAAAAAAAAAAAAAAAACTGACGACGGATGTGACGTTGCGTCACATCCGGTTTCTGTTTCCCTCCTCCGTGCAAGAGGGAAGACTGCACGGAGGAGACATCCGGCGGGGGACACGGAGCAGCTTCATGTAAGTACGGGGGGGGGGGGGGGGGGCTGGCTGGCACAATATTCCTGGTATCTGACTGGCACTATATTACTGGGTATCTGATTGGCACTATATTACTGGGTATCTGATTGGCACTATATTACTGGGTATCTGATTGGCACTATATTACTGGGTATCTGATTGGCACTATATTACTGGGTATCTGATTGGCACAATATTCCTGGTATCTGACTGGCACTATATTACTGGGTATCTGATTGGCACTATATTACTGGGTATCTGATTGGCACTATATTACTGGGTATCTGACTGGCACTATATTACTGGGCATCTGATTGGCACAATATTACTGGGTATCTGAATGGCACTATATTACTGGGTATCTGATTGGCACAATATTCCTGGTATCTGATTGGCACTATATTACTGGGTATCTGATTGGCACTATATTACTGGGCATCTGATTGGCACTATATTACTGAGAATCTGATTGGCACTATATTACTGGGCATCTGATTGGCACTATATTACTGGGAATCTGATTGGCACTATATTACTGGGTATCTGATTGGCACTATATTACTGGGTATCTGATTGGCACTATATTACTTGGCATATGATTGGCACTATATTACTGGGTATCTGACTGGCACTATATTACTGGGCATCTGATTGGCACTATATTACTTGGCATATGATTGGCACTATATTACTGGGTATCTGACTGGCACTATATTACTGGGTATCTGACTGGCACTATATTACTTGGCATCTGATTGGCACTATATTACTGGGTATCTGATTGGCACTTTATTACTTGGCATCTGATTGGCACTATATTACTGGGCATCTGATTGGCACTATATTACTGGGCATCTGATTGGCACTATATTACTGGGTATCTGGCACTATATTACTGGGTATCTAACTGGCACTATATTACTTGGCATCTGATTGGCACTATATTACTGGGCATCTGATTGGCACTATATTACTGGGCATCTGATTGGCACTATATTACTTGGCATCTGATTGGCACTATATTACTGGGTATCTGACTGGCACTATATTACTTGGCATCTGATTGGCACAATATTACTGGGCATCTGACTGGCACTATATTACTTGGCATCTGATTGGCACTATATTACTGGGTATCTGATTGGCACAATATTACTGGGCATCTGACTGGCACTATATTACTTGGCATCTGATTGGCACTATATTACTGGGTATCTGATTGGCACTATATTACTTGGCATCTGACTGGCACTATCTTACTGGGCATCTGATTGGCACTATATTACTGGGCATCTGATTGGCACTATATTACTGGGCATCTGATTGGCACTATATTACTGGGCATCTGATTGGCACTATATTACTGGGCATCAGATTGGCACTATATTACTGGGTATCTGATTGGCACTATATTACTGGGCATCTGATTGGCACTATATTACTGGGCATCTGACTGGCACAATATTACTGGGCTCTGGCTGGCACAATATTACTGGGCTCTGACTGGCACAATACTGGGCTCTGGCTGGCACAATATTACAGTCATCTGACTGGCATAATATTACAGGCATCTGACTGGCACAATATTACAGGCATCTGACTGGCACAATATTCCTGGCCTCTGACTGCACACTATTACAGGCATCTGACTGGCATAATATTACAGGCATCTGACTGGCATTATATTACAGGCATCTGGCTGGCACTATATTACTGGGCTTCTGGCTGGCACAATATTACTGGGCATCTGGCTGGTACAATATTACTGGGCATCTGGCTGGCACAATATTACTGGGCTCTGACTGGCACAATACTGGGCTCTGGCTGGCACAATATTACAGTCATCTGACTGGCATAATATTACAGGCATCTGACTGGCACAATATTACAGGCATCTGACTGGCACAATATTCCTGGCCTCTGACTGCACACTATTACAGGCATCTGACTGGCATAATATTACAGGCATCTGACTGGCATTATATTACAGGCATCTGGCTGGCACTATATTACTGGGCATCTGGCTGGCACAATATTACTGGGCATCTGGCTGGTACAATATTACTGGGCATCTGGCTGGCACAATATTACTGGCCTCTGACTGCACACTATTACAGGCATCTGACTGGCATAATATTACAGGCATCTGACAGGCACCATATTCCTGGGCTCTGACAGGCACAATATTCCTGGGCTCTGACAGGCACAATATTCCTGGGCTCTGACAGGCACACTATTACAAGCATATGACTGGCATAATATTACAGGCATCTGACTGGCATAATATTACAGGCATCTGACTGGCACAATATTACAGGCATCTGACTGGCACAATATTACAGGCATCTGACTGGCACAATATTCCTGGCCTCTGACTGCACACTATTACAGGCATCTGACTGGCATAATATTACAGGCATCTGACAGGCACCATATTCCTGGGCTCTGACAGGCACAATATTCCTGGTATCTGACTGGCACAATATTATTGGTATCTGACTGGCACAATATTATTGGTATCTGACTGGCACAATATTATTGGTATCTGACTGGCACAATATTACTGGTATCTGACTGGCACATTATTACTGGGCTCTGACTGGCACAATATTGCAGGCATCTGACTGGCACAATATTGCAGGCATCTGACTGGCACAATATTACTAGGCTCTGACTGGCACAATATTACTGGGCTCTGACTGGCACAATATTACTGGCATCCGAAAGTTACAATATTACTGGCATCTGAATGGCACAACAATTATGGCATATGTGTGTGTGTGGGGGGGGGGGGGGGGGGGGGGTAACATTGCGATGGATGGCGGGATTGCATGCAGGGGAGGGGGCAGGGTCCAGGGGGCCCAAGCAAATGCTTGCCCAGGGTCCAATCACTATTAAAGACGGCCCTGCAGACACACAATCCAATTCATGTAAAGTGCAGCCCGGCAGTATGTAGGATGTATATACACAGAGACACAATCCAATTCATGTAAAGTGCAGACCGGCAGTATGTAGGATGTATATACACACACACACACAATCCAATTCATGTAAAGTGCAGCCCGGCAGTATGTAGGATGTATATACACAGAGACACAATCCAATTCATGTAAAGTGCAGCCCGGCAGTATGTAGGATGTATATACACACAGACACAATCCAATTCATGTAAAGTGCAGCCTGGCAGTATGTAGGATGTACATACACACACACACAATCCAATTCCTGTAAAGTACAGCCCGGCAGTATGTAGGATGTATATACACACACACACAATCCAATTCATGTAAAGTGCAGCCTGGCAGTATGTAGGATGTATATACACACAGACACAATCCAATTCATGTAAAGTGCAGCCCGGCAGTATGTAGGATTTATATACACACACACACACACACACACACAATCCAATTCATGTAAAGTGCAGCCCGGCAGTATGTAGGATGTATATACACACACACACACACACACACAATCCAATTCATGTAAAGTGCAGCCCGGCAGTATGTAGGATGTATACACACACACACACACACACACAATACAATTCATGTAAAGTGCAGCCCGGCAGTATGTAGGATGTATATACACACACACACACAATCCAATTCATGCAAAGGGCAGTCCGGCAGTATGTAGGATGTATATACACACACAATCCAATTCATGTAAAGTGCAGCCCAGCAGTATGTAGGATGTATATACACACACATACAATCCAATTCATGTAAAGTGCAGCCCAGCAGTATGAAGGATGTATATACATACACACACACACACACACACACACACACAATCCAATTCATGTAAAGTGCAGCCCGGCAGTATGTAGGATGTATATACACACACAGACACAATCCAATTCATGTAAAGTGCAGCCTGGCAGTATGTAGGATGGATATATACACACACAGACACAATCCAATTCATGTAAAGTGCAGCCCGGCAGTATGTAGGATGTATATACACAGACACACACAATCCAATTCATGTAAAGTGCAGCCTGGCAGTATGTAGGATGTATATACACACACACACACACACACACACACACACACACACAATCCAATTCATGTAACGTGCAGCCCGGCAGTATGTAGGATGTATATATACACACACACACACACACAATCCAATTCATGTAAAGTGCAGCCCAGCAGTATGTAGGATGTATATACACACAGACACAATCCAATTCATGTAAAGTGCAGCCCGGCAGTATGTAGGATGTATATACACACAGACACAATCCAATTCATGTAAAGTGCAGCCTGGCAGTATGTAGGATGTATATACACACACACAATCCAATTCATGTAATGTGCAGCCTGGCAGTATGTAGGATGTATATACACACACACACAATCCAATTCATTCATATAAGATATTTAGAACAAGAATGAAAGTATTTTTTTATACACAATTTAATATAAACACTGTTTAGTCTGTGAACCAATAATACAAACCAAACATTCTGAGGTCCCAGAAAAGAGGGGCAGGGGGATTTGGGAGCAAAATAGGGACTGTCTCTCCTTAATATATACACTTGGTACAGTAGACAGACAGCGGTATTGTTACTTGCCACCTCGGCCATATATAACTTTCCCATGCTGCCTTGCAGTGTGTAGAAATCATGTGACCAGAAAGAAATCAATTAAGTAATTACATGATTCTGTGGGATCCAATACTTGTTAATTGATTGCCTTCTGATCACACATGACTTCTACACACTGCAGGGAGATATGGCAGGGTTGGCAATGTTACAAACTGTATGCAAATAATCATTAATAAGTAATGAGACAAACTGAGCTTTCCTGCATGCCAGGGGCTGAGCATGATGGGAGTCCTAATGCAAAGACAAGTTGCCTTTAGAGGTAGTGCAAGCCATTGATTATACACCAAATAAATGATTTCATTAAAACATGTTTCATCAAATGACACCTTTTCTGGTTTTAAATTAATTTGGCTTCACTGGCAGATGTACATAAAAATGATGGTCTATTCACAAATCTGTGATCTTATATTAGTCCGTACATTCACAGCATAATAATCTATATTTCTTTGAGAGTCCTTTTAATGGAAGATGATATTACCTTGTCACGGCCGCTGTTCTGACAAAAAACTTGAGTGAATTCTACTTCACAGGCGCAAGTAGGATTCACTCATCGCGCACCACAGCGCATGCGCACACAGTTACAGCTGTCATAACTTTGTTAGAAGAGCGCCTGCGCGAGGGACACACACCACCTCACGCCCCCTTCGGATCCGAAGAGGAGCTCTTCTGGCAAAGTTACGTCTGAATGACAGCTGTAACTTTGTACGCATGCGCTGTGGTGCGCGATGAGTGAAGTCAGTATTTTGCCACTCAGTATGCCAGTATTTAGCCTTTTAATATGCCAATCTTTTGCTAATTTGCCAGTATTTTGCCCCTCAATATGCCAGTATTTTGCCCCTCAATATGCCAGTATTTTGCCCCTCAATATGCCAGTATTTTGCCATTTAATCTGCCAGTATTTTGCCATTTAATCTGCCAGTATTTTGCCCCTCAGCATGCCAGCATTTTACCCCTCCATGTGCCATTGTTTTGCCATTTAATATGCCAGTATTTTGCCCCTCAATATGCCAGTATTTTGCCCCTCAATATGCCAGTATTTTGCCCCTCAATATGCCAGTATTTTGCCATTTAATCTGCCAGTATTTTGCCATTTAATCTGCCAGTATTTTGCCCCTCAGCATGCCAGTTTTTTGCCCCTCAACATGCCAGTATTTTGCCCCTCAACATGCCAGTATTTTGCCCCTCAACATGCCAGTATTTTGCCCCTCAACATGCCAGTATTTTGCCCCTCAATATGCCAGTATTTTGCCCCTCAATATGCCAGCATTATGCTCGTTATTTGCACCCTTCCCCAGTACTCTCGGTGCTCTGCTCTGTTTAGCCGGTCCACGGCTGTGAGGGAAGCGTTCTGCGCTCCCCGCCAGTCACGTGGCTTCAATAAAGTTTGTTTTTAAAAAAAATGGTTGCTTTTTACCTTGTAAAACTGCCAGCAAATGCCTATAATAGGAGAAAAATGTGTTTTAAATGTGTCTGTGGAGTCTCCTGCTTATGACATCACCTGTGACACAATATGCAAATTAACTAATTTTCAATGGGAAATGTGTAATTTGCATACTGTGCCACAGGTGATGTCATAAGCAGCAGACTCCACAGACACATTTCAACACATTTTTCTCCTTTGCTGGCAGTTTTGCTAATACAATGTATAGATCAATTTTCAATCATTTTGTATGATATCAAACAGCCTGTGTCTTTTTTCCGGAGCCAATCACCCACAGGGGTCTCTAAGTGGCTCATGTTCCCCCACTGTCTGTCAGATGGAGACAGAGGAAAATATCTCATCCAACCAAAACAGATTGCAAGCTCTTTAGGTCAGAGTTTAGCAAGAAGGAAGCGATCTTAGCAATCTGGTTAAGAGGGTCTCTGTCACTCAGTCCAGTCTGTACTATAGAACCAAAACACAGTATATACATTCTGATACAATTGTAAGAAAATGCATAGATCAAGTGAGAGAGCGTGTCTGACCAAGGACTCGGGTATATATTACACATTCCCCTCTCAATCTATGCATTTGGTTAGAATTCTGTTAAATCCCATTTGGGGGACACTGTGCCTTTAATAGCTCTTTATCCTGCAGTCCATTTTAGAAGGGGTCTCCAGCTGAACCCCACTGGGTGTAAAGATAATCTGCATGATGGGAAAATGAATAAAATGCACTCAGCTGAAGAGAAGGTACAGAATCTGCCAACCTACTGCCACTCCAACTACCAGCACGCTGAGCCAGCCTGAGAGAGTCTAATCGGAGTTGTACCCCGGCAGTAAAAGGCTTTCTAATTAATATGTATCTCTGTCACCATATATCTCCAGGGACAGCAAGCCTAGCAAACATATAGAAGCAGACTGTACATTACAGACGATTAACTCTCTAAGTGCCGCATTGGTGGGACAAAACCAAAGCATACATATCAGTATAATATCCGAGTGACTGACATTAAAAACTTAAAAATGGATAGATGTATACATTACACATTGTACCTATTTATATATATACACGCATTATATATGTGAACATGCATACACACTCCTATACAATATATATATATATATATATATATATATATATATATATATATATATATATATGTCTCATCAAAGTCATATATATTCCCTCAAATACAAATAGGACCATCTCTTGCTTTAAATTAATTTAGCAGATGAGTCACTGGTATACACAGCACCGTTTTAAATTAATATATGCAATACACTATACATTTACATGTATAATATACACGTTAAATACCCATAATCCAAGGGTATGGGATTTGTTTTGTTGCTGCTCTATATCTTTTGTGTGTGAAGATTATATATATACATACATACACACACACCAAAGTATACATGTGTGAATATATATATATATATATATATATATATACACACACACACACACACACACACACACACGTATACTCTGTGTACTTCTACATATACACGCATAATTTTGTGTCTTAATATATATATATTTATAAAGCACTTTGTTTATATTATTTTCTATAGATTATTGTTTTCCATTCTATAGATTGTACAATGGAATCAGACTGAGCAGATACAGAATGTCCCTGCTTTTCCCCACATTTTTTTGCACACAATGTATACAATGTAAACGCCTAATGATTGTATCAAACTAATTCCGTGTAATCTCCAAAAACAATATATCCTTTTAAAAACTGTATTCCCTCTTGATACTGGATTCAATTACCTCTCAGCCATAACTAACTAAAAATGAATTCAGAATAAAAGGCTTTTCTGGGAAAGTTACTTTACCATCAGATTTTGAATTTAAAGGGATGGATACAATTACCTACAAATCTCAGTCTCTAACTATGGATTCCCAAATACTACTGAACACTTTATTAATCTATTCATTTTGTTTTTATTTGATAAAGTAAATTCTGTGGCTATTATAATACGACTTTCCGATAATCAGAGTTACTTCATTAATTATTTAGAACCGAATTATTATTATTGAGTGATCATTCTACTACTTTAAATGATAGACACCAATAAAATATTGCTAATTACATATAATTAATTAGGCCTGATCCTCGGAACATGTTGTATTATATATACAGAACTATTACCCAACACACACACACTTTTATTTATAATTATATATATATATATATATATATATATATATATATATATATACACACACACATATATATATATATATATAAAATTAAATATCAAGATAATAGTGCTGTTTTTTGTAACTTTCAGAGACTCCTAATACCAGCACTTATGTAAATATATATAATTCATTTAACAATACATATAATTATTTTAGCCCTCACATAAGTTTTAAGTCCTAGCTGGAGTTATTTTTAGAGTCCATATACAATTGGTTTTCGACCCCAGCTCAATACATTCCTGTATTAAATAGAAGACAAGCGATATATAAAATGTTACTTGAACATTCCGGATAATCTGGATTTAAAATAAATAATAGGAATTGTAGTGTTGGTGGGAGGTTTACCACTTTTACTTCTCAAAAAGTAGATTATATTTTATATTCGGAATTTGTAATAAGATGCTTGATCTTTTTCTTTTTTTTTTTTTTTACCCAGTATATACTTGAAAACGAGAGAAATCTCAAAACATATCCTTTCTGGTGAAATACTTTATAAATAAAATAATATAAATACATACGAATTATCTTTTGAATATATCTGATAAGATTTTCAATATTTTTTATTATATAGGTTACCTATATGACCTAATAATAATAATATATTTTTTATAGATGGATTTTAATCCCCATATTATAACTGTCTTATATAATGACAGATCACCCAAGGTCTGAATTTCAACCTAGTTTCATAAAAAAAAAAAATATTTGTAGATTGTCATTGTCTATCTCCTAAACTTCAAGTGTATTAGATTTAATGCTCTTCCTATAGCAACCTTTCCAAGCTCCTCCTTTGCTTAGGTCACTGAATTAAGAGCCCCCAACGAAATCATTTTCAATGTAAAACTACAAGAGGACTGCACATTATATTAAAAGTTAAAAATATAAATTTAGCATATGTAATAAACATGTACAACAAACAGATAATAAGCTGGGTGGTACTGCCCCACTGATCAGGACTGAATTAATAAGCTATGGCATGCATATTCCTACATAAGAGGACAGGTCCAGGACTTACCTAAATTGGGGTGTCTTGGGGCCCCTGGTGCACCTCTGCTCTGCAGATTATGGAGCATGGAGCTATCAAATGGAGAGGAAGTCCAGGCTGCAGTCATATCAGGGCCAACATAGGCTGGGTAAGGAGTAGGGTAGGTAGCACTCAATCCCCTTGTGTATTGCTCCCTTCCATTAGCTGAGAGAGCCAGGGGGCTGCTGTAGGACACGTCTCTGCTGGAAGGTGCTGAGATAGGTGGGCTGGAGGAGAAGGCAAACCTTGGAGACACTGGGGTGTGAGAAGATCCAGGGTTGTAGGAAGATTCAGCCCCAGCCTGTGCCCACATATTGTGACCCGACACTGGACTGGCCTGTTGAGATGACCCACTCCCCTGTAGGTATGGCAAGCTGGGTATCATGGAGGAGACACGGGTGGTTGGCACATAGACAGGAGAAGAGGTAGCTCCACCATGCATGAAGCTACCAGCCCCATCATAAGACTGGGGAACATGGTTTGAAGACATGGCTAGACCTTGATACATCCCTCACAAGCTCAAGGAGGTCCAAATCCCACCAGGAAATCCAACAGATCTTCAAAGTCCTCCAGATATTCGCCCTCAGGCCAAACAAAATGTAGAAAGGACTATCTCAAGACGGATCCCAATCTTTATGCAGTGAGGTCCACGTATATGTCCAGAGGCCAGATCACCAACAGAAATGGACACAGGTCCCCTTCACCACCCTCATCTTCTGTGTCCAGGCTTCTTCTGAGAAGACCCCTCCCCTTGTAGGGCTATTTAAACCTGACACCTAGAAAAATCAGACAGAAAACAAGAATAAAGCCTGGATGCAGGTCTAAACAAATATTAACCACTTGAATTAAATCAGGAGGTTACAAGGGGGGAGGGGGGGTCTCACCTGCTAGGGACCCCATTGTTTTAAAATTAGAGTAAATCTACCTGGCCCCTTTGTTTTCCTAAATTCGCTCAACACATTTACTGTTTGATCTTCGAAAAAACAGAAAACCTACAAACGCCACAAATGACACTAAATCTCTTTATGCTAAATAATTAATTACATTAAAAGGCTAGCCATCTAGTGCTTGTACTGTCCTTCTAAAGGACCTAGCGAGGAAAAATGTACAGCGAACTGCACGAATAATATCCCACACCATACAATGCATCATTAACATAGAATCGTGTTTAAATCTCATGCAGGCAGGAGTGGAATGAATTGTATATATTAAAATATATAGGTTTACCCATAAAGCAACTCAGATACACCATTGGTAATTGTATCATAATTAAAAAAAATATGAATTAAAAAAATTATTACGTTTTAAAAGAAAATATTGATAAATTGTAAAATGAATGTTTCATATATTCATAATTAGACATTAATCATGTGTACAATTGTACTACTATATATATATATATATATATATATATATATATATATATATTACACACACACACACACTATTAATTTATTTATTAAAAAAATATGTTTTAATTTAATTAATACACACATATATATATATATATACACACACACTGTACATATAGTGTAATATTTTATATTATATTTTTTATATGTACATATCTCTATGTATATTAATATCCGTGTATATTTAGATTTATATATATCACCCACGTTGTAGGTATGATTTATTTTTTTCCTTGCAATATACTGGATTGATCTAACGTATATTTCTTTACATCAATACATATTAATCCTGTCTACTTCCCACAGATATAGATTCTGTAAGGTAGAGTTCCTTTGATTGTGAGTGATCACTATATACAGTCATTACATGGCAGGTTGCAGTTTGATTAATCTGGTAATAATGGAAGATCGCCAATGTACTATTATAAATAGCCTTCATTCTGCAGAGAGGCCAGAAACCGAGGGACATATCTGCATTGAAAATAAAACAAAAAACAGAGCTGGGGAACTTAAAAAAAAAATTACACGGAGAGTTCTGCAAATAATAAAGTTTAAAATAATAAATGTTTCCTTAATATTCTACAACAAACTTGTTTAGAGTTTATTTGTTTGCACTTTGTTTGTGTAGTTATGTTCATTTCTGTGTTGTATTCTGCAAAATATTTTATTCAAAATACATTTTTACATAACTCCTCAGTCAATGGACTATCAGTTTGTTAGATATTAACAGATCGCTGAAGATTCAATAATTGCTATTTATGTCGAAATAAAAAAAAAAACATAATAATTGAGAAAATCTAATATGTTGTATTACTGTAATTTATTAAAATAAATAAAATATTTAGACATTTTTTTTCTCTTAATTGTGTAGGACCAAAAATATATTAAGAATGATCAAGATTAAAGCATCGTTATATCAATGAAAAAATAAATAAAACTATTTAAAATAAAAATATAGAGTTAAAACAAAAATGGAAAAAAATAGGACATTGGTAGAAAACTCTCACCGAGTAATGAACAGCAACTAAAAATATAGGGTTACTGACCTGATTGCTAACTCTTTAGCAAGTAAAATATCCTATCGAAAAAACTTAGAAACGTTACAATTCCTAGATTGCCCTAACCCAACACATTTGGGAAAATGTAGACATCACAACAGACATTTGATAATATTTGAATAAAATCAATACATTTCTGACATTTGTGTCTATTCACGAAATATCAACTTCTAAATAATGAAGAGTAACTGGAAACACTGGAACTATATATACAATATAACAAATATTATAAATACACAATATAAAAATAAAAAAAATCACTATATATATATTACAATTTAAAATAATATATATACACACACACACACCATATATATATATATTTATATATATATATATTTATATATATGGTGTCTGTGTATATTATTTTTAAATTGTATATGTATAATATAAACATACACACACATAAAAATATAAAAAGCATCACACAATATAAAAATTATTCACACCACACAAATAAACATAAAAATGATTATACATATAGTATTGTATATATTCTTAATACGGAACTCACATGTAGGTCTATGTAAATATATCTATACATCTATTATTGCAATATGTATTAACGTTGTCAGCTAATGCCTGACAGATCGAGGTCTGCAGCCAGGGTGAGCAAACTAAAAATTCAATCCATGCAAAAGGTTTTTATTTGGACTCAGATTACAGTAACTATTAACCTTTTCCTAGCCTTGCACACTAGACCAGGGCTGTGATAGCAGGTATCTCTGAGTATTCCAAAAACAAATCTGCCAAATACTATCACCCTCCACCTCAGTCCCTGTGACAAACTCAGACAGAAATCCAAAACAGATAATGCTATGATAAAGAAAGATAATCAACTACCAGAGAGACAGTCCTGGGCTACAGGGGTAGGCAGCCTTGTCTCAAATCCCCCCATCCACCCCCCCCCCCCCCACCACCTTGGCTGGGGGCATTACAACACCACCCAAAAAATATCTGCAATCTCACTGAGTGACCCTTATCTGCGATCTGTTAATTCCATCAATTGTAAAGTAGTTCAACAGAAAAATAAACATTTAATATCTCCACTGATCTGTTTATTACATATACATCAGATCTGTTTATTTATTCTGTTTATTTATTTATTTCCATTGTTTTTTTTATTTTGTATTTTAAAAAAAAGGTACATGGAGAAAAAAAAATGATACAAATTTAATTTGCATTTTCCACAAATGGAAATTAAAATACACAACATCATCATGCTGAAAAAAATGCCAGTTCCCATACCTGATTGTAATATTAATTCAGATTCTCAATGGCCGGATATAATAATAATAATAATAATAATAAACTCGACTTATCAATAGCCTGACAAATTATGGGCTGTGATGATTGGGTTCCTGGCTTTAACAGTGATAAAAGTGGCTTTTAGAAGATTTAATTAGAGGGTCCCAGAGAGTCTGCATGTCTGATGTGGTTACTATAAGAGCAGAATGAAAGTCACCCACCTTAGAAAAGCAAGAGATGAGCCCAGCAGTCAGGAGTGGATCAGGGGGGGATTCGAATAGATCCTGTAAGGAGACTTGGATCACACAGGACTGAGAGTCAGCTCTGTCTCCAAGACTTGCCCTTCTCTCCTCCTGCCTCTTCCCTATCACGTGGGTCTAATATCTATTGCACCATCAGCCGGCGCCAGACCTCATTCCTGCTCAAAAAAAAAAAATACACATCAGCCAAAGTCCAAACTCGACACTGGAAACTCAAATATGTATCTAAGCCTTTCATAGAGAGAGCATTTTATACAGACAGCGAGGTGCTAAAACTTGCTCTCTCTCTCTCCTGGCCGGTTGGGAACTCCAGCTCCTAGGATGCTCAGCCAGTCTTTTAAGACAGCAGGCTAGCTATCACCGGTATTCGAGATCCCCCCCTCTCTAGGTCAGACCACCGCACAGGCACATGTTTGGATGCAGAGGATTGTGGCTGGCTGAGCAGACAGGGAGTTGGAGTTCACAATCCAGACCCTCTCTATCTGAGCAGATCCCGCATTTCAGAGTAATTTGGCTGGATGAGCATAATGGGAGCTGTTGTCTACGACACCCAGTGTTGCAGAGGTTACATTAGGTGTTCTGGGAGTGTGACAGTAGGAGCCAGGCTCCCTCCTCGCCCCCTTCTTGGATACATAGCAGACTGTTATTTCGATTTACTGCAGTTATCTTTATAGTGAAGTTAAATAGCCTGAGATTCCCATTAAGGATTAGGCTGTGTTTGGGAGATCAATGCTCCAGCATTGCCTCTCATCTGACCCTCTATTATAAAGTCATTAACCTAACTATTCCCCCATAATGGTTTTATAGTGATGTGAATGGTGGATCCTGCGGTACAGACAGCATTATAATGCCTGAGCAGTTACAGAGAGAGAGAGCAGAGAGACAGCAGAGAGAGAGAGAGAGAGAGAGAGAGAGAGAGAGAGAGAGAGAGAGACAGGCAGAGAGAGACAGACAGACAGAGAGAGAGAGAGAGAGCAGAGAGACAGCAGAGAGAGAGAGAGAGAGAGAGACAGGCAGAGAGAGACAGACAGAGAGAGAGAGAGAGAGAGAGACAGGCAGAGAGAGACAGACAGACAGAGACAGCAGAGAGAGAGAGAGACAGACAGAGACAGACAGAGAAAGAGAGCAGAGAGAGAGAGAGACAGCAGAGAGAGAGAGAGAGAGAGAGAGAGAGAGAGAGAGAGAGAGAGAGAGACAGGCAGAGAGAGACAGACAGACAGAGAGAGAGAGAGAGAGAGAGACAGACAGAGACAGACAGAGAAAGAGAGCAGAGAGAGACAGCAGAGAGAGAGAGAGAGAGAGAGACAGGCAGAGAGAGACAGACAGAGAGAGAGAGAGACAGGCAGAGAGAGACAGACAGACAGAGACAGCAGAGAGAGAGAGAGACAGACAGAGAAAGAGAGCAGAGAGAGACAGCAGAGAGAGAGAGAGAGAGAGAGAGAGAGACAGAGACAGAGACAGCAGAGAGAGACAGAGAAAGAGAGCAGAGAGAGACAGACAGACAGACAGACAGACAGACAGAGCCAGCAGAGAGAGAGAGAGAGACAGAGACAGCAGAGAGAGACAGAGAAAGAGAGAGAGAGCAGAGAGAGACAGACAGCAGAGAGAGACAGACAGAGAAAGAGAGAGAGCAGAGAGACAGACAGAGGTAGAGACAGAGAGAGAGAGAGAAACAGAGACAGACAGACAGAGACAGCAGAGAGAGAGAGACAGAGACAGCAAAGAGAGAGAGAGAGCAGAGAGAGACAGACAGACAGAGAACGAGAGAGAGCAGAGAGACAGACAAAGGTAGAGAGAGAGAGAGAGAAACAGAGACAGACACACATATAAATGTGTGTGTGTCTGTGTGTGTAATATATATATAAATATTTCACACACACACACACACACCCACCCACCAGTAGATTATTATACATTATATATATACACACACACACACACACACATTATTATACCATTTTAATTCCCCCCCCCCCCCCCCCCAGCTCTAAAGAAAGTATATGCATGCAGTGTTATTAACCTGATATACTGGGATTATATATATAAAACTCAGTTCTGGGCCGAGGTTCTAATAGTGATGTAATCAGCAGGAACATTCCATTGGTTTCCATGGTGACCGGACCACTATTATAACTTTGCCCCAGAATTGACCCCCGAGAGTATATTATATATATATATCCACACGCTTATTTAAATTATAGAACGTTATGACGGACACACTAACAGAATTAATGACATAATATTCATATTCAATTACACATATATACTAATTAGAATATTACACGTGTTTTATCAGCTATTTAAGGTGCCACCTCTGTAATTACTGCGATAAAGCTACGCCGAGTGCGGATTTAATCATTTCCAATTCACAGCATTATATAACATCACTATTAGTAAAAGAAAAAAATATATATGTTTAAGACAATTTCTTTTTTGTGACGTAAAGAACGCAAATAATCTTTTCACCAAGGACAACAATTATCCCTTTCTGCTCCCTGCACTTAATAAATGACATCGATGATCGCTCCATGGGTTGGAAGTTTGCACGTTACAATGACTATTCTATTCGGCGCTGTGCGTTTGACCATTTATAATGTAAATATCCAGATAATAAACTGTTGGGGGCTTCGATGTAAATATTTGTTTACTATTTACTTAAATACAGTAAATAATTGCAGGAAAAAAAAAAAAGATATAAAATGATACTTACATCCTATAGGAGTTCAAGTGGAAAATCAAAAAAACAAAGATACTGAATTATTCTCATAGAATCCGAAAAAAAAATTAGTATATTAATATTTTATTTAGAATATTATTTAATAAAGCCATATCCTTGTTTAGTAGAAAGAATTCCTGATTACATTAATATAAATACGAGTATTGATATGTAACTGTGTATAAATAAAAACATAAATAAATATAACTATCAATTCTCCTGGAGGGGGCATGACTGCTGAGATTATATATATATATATATATATATATATATATATATATATATATATATATATATATATATATATATATATATATATATATATATATATATATTTTTTTTTTTTTTTTTTTTTTTTCCAGGTGTCAGATTTTTTAATTTTTAAAAAAAGGCATTTAATTATAGAACAAAATTAAGAATTTATTTTCAAACTCAGGAGGCAGTATACAATATTAAAAAAATAAAGATCCATTTAATTAATCGATAATTGGGTATTCAATTTATATTATTCTATTTATTTTGCGATCACGTCTTGATGATATCACATCATTATTTGCAAATTAACTTGGATTTAAAATCAATGCAAAAATAAATAAATAAATAAAATCTCTCTTGAACAGGCTGGGATTAAATATTTGTCTTACTGCAGAGGTGTCTAAAGAACTGCGAGAAAATAAAACTGTTAAATATAATAATTATAGGGGAAAAAAAAGATTCCCCCCCCCCCCCCATGCAGATATCTTCTGTGTACAGATTGCAGAGTTGGACGATGGATTTGGGAAGGATAAATTAGCTGTTGGACTGCTTGGGATTTATATATATATTTTTATCTGAAGCCTTTGCCAACATCCAGTCCAGACAATCTCCAGAAACTGTCCAAACGAATAAACTTTACTTGCAGAGAACAGCGACTTAGAGTCACACGTACAATTTGGTTTATATACTTCCAAACCATAATACACTTGAGAATCATTTACTATAAACCTAAGGGTGTAAGAAGTGGGCCAGAAGAAGGGTTACAGTAAGGGGGGGGGGAAAAAAAAAGAAGAAAATGACAACACACAAAAAAAAGAAAAAGAAAATAAGAAAAAAACAAAAAGAAAACAAAAAAAAAAAAACAAAACAAAAAAAACTAATAATTAAAAAAAATACTACTCCTACCCCACCCCCCAAAATCTTTTAGAAAACAGACCCATTATTGCAGATTAAATTACATGGTTTGTTGCACATCCAGTAAACACAGTATTATCCATTTTATAATATTGTTTCATGAGCTGTTACAATCACATTGTTTATAAATCTTCCTCTCGTTATTTTTTTTTACATTACCATTAGATTATCAGTCTAATAGACTATTTGGTAATATAACAGTGGTAAAAAAAAATAACGAGAGGAAGAAGATTTATAAACTTTGTTTATCCTGGGTTTACAAAATAAACACAAAATAAAAAAATAGGTTGAATTAACGCAATGTAAAATATTATTTATCGCAATGACATAGACAATAAACTGCGTGGCAAATGTCATAATCAAAATCACGATTTGTATGCTATTAATTTGTACTTGCCCAGAATTCATCAGATTAAATATTTCTATTTGTATGTAATATTTATATTATATATATATATATATATATATATATATATATATATATATATATATATATATATATATAATATACACAGTAGAGAATATTAATGGAACCTCTGCTGCTGAGCTATACTATTAACCCTTCCCTTGCCTATTATTCCAGGCAATAAGGGCCAGGTTGGAGTGAAGGCAATGAGTGCTCCCCTAGGCTGCTGGCCTGTCCCCTGGAGCTCAAATAGATCTGTATTACAAGGTGGCGTGGAACACTCGACCTGCTGTGGACTACATTTCCCATGATGCTAAGGCCAAAGTTAGCCATCAGTGCCAAGTGTGCCAATCTGGGGGGCAAGTACAGGGACAGATCTATGGAGACAAGGGGGGGGGGGGGGGGGGGAAGAATAAAGGGATGATAAGGGGAGGTAGGGGTAGACTTGGGCTCAGTGGGGGTGTTATCTCCATGAACTGTGTATAGCAGCTCCAGAATCCCTTTTACATTTACTTATCTCAATGTAGTGTCACAACTTCAGACACACTTACCCAAACAAATGTCACATCTGTTTACTGACAGCCTCGCTTACAACCCCCCCCCCCCCCCCCATAGACCTGCCCTACATGTGATGGATTTTTAACTCAATTGGGACGGGGGGGGGGGGGTCTTGTAAGAGACTCCCTGACATCAACTCATCATATAGGGGCAGAATTAAAAATTGCAAATCTGCATATCCAATAGGGGTTAAATACCAAACTCAGTTCTAAAAGTGGTGCAATCACCATGGGAACCAATGGAACATTCCTGCTGATCACTGTGTCCCCCAATGTGCACAATAGGAAATAATGTCCCCTTTAAATGAGAAAAAAAGAAAAAGATTGGACAAAATCTCACCAACAAGAAGAGAAAACACAGGGTTTATTCATGTCAGATTCTGCCATCCCAGTTCACAAACACTTTACAAATAATTTTCACAATATGGGTTATTTAGAAAACTCAATTCTGGGGCAAAGTTCGAAAGAGTGGAGCAGTCACCATGGAAACCCATAGAATATTCCTGACGTTCTATACCCGGAGATGAACATAATATGATTGACTTCCCCCAAAGGAGTGACATATATATATATATATATATATATATATATATATATATATATATATATATATATATATTTGACATATATGACATTATATATATATATATATATATTTTATATACATTAAATACACAATTTTTTAAATAAATTATATACACACATATTTTTTATACATTTTATAATATATATATATATATATATATATATATATATATATATATTATAACATTTATAAAAAATATATGTGTGTATATAATTTATAAAAAAAATTGTGTATTTAATGTATATAAAAATATGTGTGTATGTATAATTATATATATATATATATACACACACACACACACACACACACAGATATTTGTATAAATTATATACACACACACATTTATATATATATATATATATATATATATATATATATTGTAAACAAGATTTACTTTTTCTATACAAAATAATTCAACTGCAGACACTATTTTACAGCAATAGAAGTTATATACACATTTACTATATATATATATATATATATATATACATACACACACACACACACACACACACACACATAACTTTATATTCTCCTCAACAACAAAACTAAAAAGCGAACAGATCAATGGGAGGGTGATCTTAAATATCATTATTTAAACTTAAAAATATTCCAACAAATCATCACTAAAAATCCATTTATTCGTAAAGCTACAGCACATACCCCTCGGAATGAATTTGATATTATTTACTAAATCAGTTCGAAGTTATCTGTTTGGATATTAATATTATTATTATTATTATTAACAAGAATAACTATTGATATTAATACTAATAAATATACACACGGTCATTTTAAATATTTGCCGTAGGGATTATATTCGGAGAGCGCTCGAAGTTTCACTATAATATCATTGAACTAAGTCTCCGTTTATTTAATAAAACTGCAAAAAACATTTTTTATGGTTTTTTTTTTATAATAATGTTATTCTTAATTTTAAAGTACAATAAAATAATTGACTCCATTGTCACCCACCAGTTTATAATATCTTCTATTATAAGACTACATTGGACTGTTCTAAAAAAAAATTTTTTAATTACATTTATAAATATTATTATATTTTATTAACCCCATGTGAATTATTACATGTAAACTTGTTTGGTATTTTAAAAATCACAACCAACCTGTCTGCTAAACAACTTAACATTTCAATAATAATAGAAAATTATATATATATATATATACACACAAAAACATACACTACAAATATTAATGATTTTTAGAATAAGTATAAAGTATATTCATGTAAACTTTTTTTATATTATGTTAAGACAGCGTTTATGCAAAAAATAACATGCATATATATGTATCTCTATATATAGTATTTTAATCTACCATCATGTCAGTTATCAAACCTTCAGTTAAATCTTTACACTGAATTATAACACATTAATTTCCTCACTGTATAAATAAATATTTCTCTCTCAATTACACCAGTACAACGCAATATCACGTGATTGGAAAAATAATGCAGGTAAGTGATACAAAGTAATTATATATATATATATTAAACATGTCCAAGGAAATGATCCATGGTATATAAATGTATGTCTTAAAGGCACCGTGGAATATTTAGAGTAGAACTGATTAATTCGAAGTATCAGTAAAAAAAAAAATTGCAGGGAAATGTATAGGTTAAAAGAGACAAATGTGATTTTAATGGGATCTCCAGGATCACACACCGGCTATAGAAATGAATTAGTCTCTTGCAAATGTTAAGCACTTTTTTTTCTTCTCTTGATCTATGTTTGCAGCTTTGCTGGCACAATGTATAGATCAATGGGAACTCATAGCAGTATTATTCAGGGGTATGCAGTGTGCTATAATTTATTACAGGCTGTATTAATATCTAGGAGTATTATTATTACACAGTATTATTATATGCCAGGCTCAGTGTTATGGATCATCCGTAGTCAGTGTATCAGTGATCCTGCCAGCTGTGATGGATGCTCCATGTCCTCACAGTGTCTCTTCTTATTAATGAGGTGTCTGGTGACAACTCTCACTAAATACATTCTGGGGAGGGGGGTCCTTGCAAGAGATGGGGAGAAAGCAGGACTCCTAGCAGGAGATGGGGTTGGTAGAAGGGGTCAATGCAGGTGCTGGGGAGTGGGAGTGGGGTGGGGAGGTATGTATAGGGGTTCCATCTCCTGCGGTATAGGGGTCCGTGCAGGAGATGGGAAATGGTAGAGGGTCCTTGCTGGAGATGGAGTGGTAGGAGGGTCCTTGCTCTGGAGATGAGGAGTGTCCTTGCTGGAGATGAGGAGTGGTAGGAGGGTCCTTGCTCTGGAGATGAGGAGTGGTAGGAGGGTCCTTGCTCTGGAGATGAGGAGTGGTAGGAGGGTCCTTGCTGGAGATGAGGAGTGGTAGGAGGGTCCTTGCTGGAGATGAAGAGTGATAGGAGGGTCCTTGCTGGAGATGAGGAGTGGTAGGAGGGTCCTTGCTCTGGAGATGAGGAGTGGTAGGAGGGTCCTTGCTCTGGAGATGAGGAGTGGTAGGAGGGTCCTTGCTGGAGATGGGGAGAGGGGGGTTGGGTCATACAGGAGCCGGGGTGTCTAGTTTTGCTGGCCAGTCTCAGACACCCAGGCGCTGGGGTCAGGACACAGGGAGACCTCGCTCCATTCCAGGGTCCTGCAGTGGAGATGAGGGAGGAAAAGGCCATCAAGCTGGGGGAAGAGCATTGACAGCTCAGGCCAAACTCACTTCAACCCGGCAGGCTTCTCTTATCTGTAGGATAAGCCTATAACGCTCAGCCAGCACAGTGCACGGTCCTAGCAAACCCAGTCAGCTGAAAGTACAATACCAAGGGCTCATCACACCCAGCCAGTGCAATATACTGTACTAAGGGCCCCAGAAAATCCAGCCAGCTCAATGTGAAGTGCTAAGGGTTATTTATACCAAGCCATCTTAATCTACAGTACTAAAGGCCCATCACACACAGCCAGTGCAATATACAGTACTAAGGGCCCCAGCAAATCCAGCCAGCTCAATGTGAAGTGCTAAGAGTTCCTTAAAATCCTTATTAACCTCACTCAATCAGATAAAAGCCACATGAGAAGGTCTTAAAAAAAAGTGATTAGTACTTAATATCACCCCTATCCCAATCAAACGTTTACCAATGCCTACATCATATTCCAGCCGCTCAGTCATATATATTCAATTATTACTTACACTTGGACACTGATTGGACCCACTTTAACCTCTAGATACTTGCTAGACCACCTCCATCTGCTGTAATTCTTATTTACCGCTCCACCTTCCTTCTAGACTGCAAGGAGGTTATTTATCAAAATCTGGTCTGGTGCAAAGTTCTAGAAGCGGAGTAATTAGCAGGAATGTTTCATTGGTGTTTGCCCCATATTCCTATGCCGAGTCCTCTAGAACCCACCAATACATCGGATTATTGGCACACTCATAGTTGCCAACATCGGCCATGTTTCCAGGGACACATATTTGTTCCACATGCTGCAGAAAGAGCATGCAAAGTGCAGCCCGGCAGTATGTAAGATGGATATACGCACAGACAGAATACAATTAATTTATCAGATCTCAAAGGACCTACCATGATTAATTAATTGGTCTGATCTTTCGTCATCTGAACCAAGGTGAGTGAAGATCTGACCCAAGATTCTAAACAAGATGTCTGCCCCCTGAGAGAACTATATGGAGTAAAGAAGGCTTAATATCCAGAGCATGATGTCACTTTGAGTGACAGCACTACCAAGTATGCGCAGAAGCACTGACACCTGACCGCCCAGGCTCCGCCCACCAGTGTACCACATTGCTGGGGTGGGGTCAGAATGTGGGAGGTATGTACTGTGTGTGCATTGTTTGTTTCCTGTGGAATAATCTGATGCAAATCTTGTATCTGTGGGGGGTGCTGATGTCATACACAGCTGACCTTTGTATATAACCCCCAGTGTGCACTATATGTGCAATCTGCAGGCCGACTATAAAGTGTGAAATACTTGCTCCCTCCATTATGATGCGCTGTGCTGTATCATGTGCTAGCTTGGTGTTCACTAGATACAGCACTCAAAATAAAAGGTGGCTTTCGGTCCCAAGAGCTTACAATCTAAAAGACTGGACTAAAATTACAGCCAGGCAGTCTCCTCCTGCTGGATATAAAGACCCTGCTTTAATACATTGGAGAAGAAGATCTGCTGGCATCATCCTTCCCCTTCACCCCCAGCGCCCCTGTCAAACACATGAGTGATCTTATTGGTGACTTGGTATCAGAGGGATTTCCTCTACTATAAACAGTCTTTAGTCTTTTCCTATCGAGTGTCTCCCACATAAATAAACAGAGACTCGGGCTGGCAGTTTAAGTGCTGGACTCAAGTCTTCTCCTTTGTACTGTCATTCCTCTTGGAGTCAGAAGAAACCAGCAGGGTGTGATCTGCAAGGACAAGCCCTGCGCCAGTGAAAGTGAGGTTGGGCTAGTTAACCCCATGTTCCCAGGAGTGCCTCTCCTAGCGGAACACATTTATACATTTTAGGAGCCAGCCTAGTGATGCTTCCAATCCATTGAAATGGTAATTCCATAGATTTAAACAAGATTTAAACAAGGTCGGGACTTTCCTAGCCATGGCTTCCTGACTTCGTCAAGCACTACATTTAACCCCTTAGTCACATGACCTTTTGACCTGGTCTTTCACTTGGTGACATGGGCGGTGTTGACATTTCTGGGGTGTTTGTGTTTAGCTGTAATTTCCTTCTTTCGCATTTACTGTACCCACACAAATTACATATTGTTTTTTTATCACCATAAAAAAGGCCTTTCTTTAGGTATCATTATTTTCGTCATATCTTATAAATTACTATGATTAATACTAATTCTTCAGTACTTTTAAATTGATTATATGTAATGTCCTTTAATTTATTCAAAAATGTTCCAGGTCAGCTGAGCCTACTCCTCCTCCCCCTCTTCTTAGTCACATACACAAATAGGTAGCCACGGTAAGCGATAAGGCGACTGCGTCTTCTTACTTCCCAAGCCACACCCACTCGGGTCACTGGTGGTCATGTTGGGAGGTACAGGGAAGGAATACACTTTAGGTTTCAAGCTCCTAACAAGAGGGACAAGTAATCAGGAAAGAAAGTACAATATAGTTATATCTAATATCGATATAAATATTATAAGCACTCTATAAAACATCTACAATAAAAACATACAAGCATGTAATAAAACACTGAATATATCATTCCACTCGAATGTGGCCGCTTGCTGTAACAGGGCGACTTGAGCCTGTCCTGTTATGCCATATGGGCTCCTTCAGAGGCAGAAAAAGAATATAAGATGTACAACAAAAGGAGGGAGAAAGAGAAAAAGAGGATAATAAGACAAGGTAAAAAGGAAGTGTGTGTGTCTTTAAATGTATATTCCTTTCATGGGTACGTTCTGAAGTCATCTGTCTCATATCCCAGTACATATGTCTATCAAATCAACTTTTTACATGTTTTTTATATTGTGCGTCTTACATAGAAGCAGTAGTGGAAACACGTTTTGAATTTACTTGTCAACCTACATGACGGAACGGCAGCCATGATGCTTCCCCAGTAGGCCAGGGCCACCTAAGACCACCTAAGACTGTTGCTTGACTATGTCCCCTCTGTTGGTGACATGTCTCTCTGCACTGCTTGACATCCAGATGTGCTCCGCCTCAGCTGAGAGGCCGAGCTCAGAGTAAACTTGCGGGTATCTGCAAAATGTTGGATTTACGCTAGACGGGTGGCACCAGGTTTGTACCTTTTGCGCCTGTTAATGAAGCAAAAGTAACAAAAAAAACTTTAGTACTACTTTAACGGTCGTTAAGATTCAGAATATAAACCTCCTCATGCTGCAATTCATTTCAATGATTAAAATGACTTTAATTCAATGCCTGGTCTGAGTTTCACAGAGAAATCCTGACCGATCATGTACCTCACTGAATTCTCTTATGTCAAGGACCCTGTAACTAAGGGGTTGCATGCCCATCCTTGTGTGCCAGTGAGAGCATGAAACAATACTTTGCAATTCTATAGAGAAGGGTACAGAACTGAATCCTGTAGCATTACATCCATGCCAATGGCATGGAATCTCATTGCACAGACGGGATGCTGAGATCCTTCAAAGGGAGTGGAGCCAAAAACTGCCTGGGTATGGATCAAAGAATCATAAACTGCATTCTCATTGGTAGATTTTTTCCATGTATAGAACATTCAGTTAAAGGAATTGTAGATTAAAAAAATAATGTATATTAAACAATGCATTAAGTGTAGTCAACTGAAAAGAAAATCGTTAATGAAAGAATACAAATCTTATTCAACTTTGCTCTGTATAGCTCTATCAGGGGGCGGACATGTTTAGAATCTTTGCTCTGTATAGCTCTATCAGGGGGCGGACATGTTTAGAATCTTTGCTCTGTATAGCTCTATCAAGGGGCGGACATGTTTAGAATCTTTGCTCTGTATAGCGCTATCAGGCGGCGGACATGTTTAGAATCTTTGACTGTATAGCTCTCTCAGTGGGTGGACATGTTGTTTAGAATCTTTGCTCTGTATAGCTCTCTCAGGGGCGGACATGTTGCTTAGAATGTTGGGTCAGATTTTTCCTTTATTCAACCCAAGATTCTAAGCATGTCTGCTCCCTGATAGAGCTGTGCAGAGCAAACAGGGCTCAGTAAGGTACTTTATTTGTATTCTTTTATTAAATCATTTCTATTACACTTGACACAATCTTTCAAATGAAACAGAATATTTTTTTTTGCTCATGTAGCAACACACTCTCTTTCTCTCCCCGACTGTCTAAAACTTGTAATATAACACACTATTCGGACGGGGTGTACACACATTCTCCAGTGCAACAGAATGTGCATTCCCTGGTGGTGAAGGGCGATTTTTTTTTTTGCTCAAAAAGGACTCATCCAATTTGGAGGGAAATGGGAGCTTACATTCCTGACCCGTGACAAGCGACATCTGATGAAAAAGAACAGTCACAGAGCACAGTCTGTTAGACGTTGCTCACACAGGACATCTAATGAGTCAGTTTACAAGTCAGAAAATGAGCTTCACACATTAGGTTGTGTTCTACTCCTGGTCCCTGCTGGTGATGATGATGATGATGATGGGAGAAACAGTTCGCAGAAGGAATGTTTCTGGGAAACGTTTGGATCAGGATGCACACTTTTGATACTTAAAATCTGTGTTAACATTATTACTCGCAAGACTTTCTATTTTTTAAAAAGCTTTATCTAAAAACTACCAGACAGAGGGTCTTTGTACCCAGCAGTGGTCACATGGTTTCAATGTGAAGCCTTCGGATTTTGATAATAATAATTTACTTTAATCGGTTGTTTTCATCTCTACAAAAGCCCCTTAGAATATGCTTTGGGCTTTTTGTTTATGAAAACAAGGAAATTGCATCTAGTGGTATAGCATAGCTCCTATTAGTATATACTTAGCTGGACATATATGGCTGTACTGTGAAGCTCCCATCAGTATATAGTTTTGCCGATATTAATGGTTATACAGCGTAGCTCCTATCAGTATATAGTTCTGCAGATATTAATGGTTATACAGCGTAGCTCCTATCATTATATAGTTACACAGATATTAATGGTTATACAACTTAGCTCCTATCAGTATATAGTTCTACAGATATTAATGGTTATACAGCGTAGCTCCTATCAGTATATAGTTCTGCAGATATTAATGGTTATACAGCGTAGCACCTATCATTATATAGTTACACAGATATTAATGGATATACAACTTAGCTCCTATCAGTATATAGTTCTACAGATATTAATGGTTATACAGCGTAGCTCCTATCAGTATATAGTTACACAGATATTAATGGTTATACAACTTAGCTCCTATCAGTATATAGTTTTGCAGATATTAATGGTGGTACAGCATAGCTCCTATCAGTATGTAGTTTTGCAGATATTAATGGTGGTACAGCATAGCTCCTATCAGCATATAGTTTTGCAGATATTAATGGTGGTACAGCATAGCTCCTATCAGTATATAGTTCGGCAGATATTAATGGTGGTACGGCATAGCTCCTATCAGTATATAGTTCGGCAGATATTAATGGTGGCACAGCATAGCTCCTATCAGTATATAGCTCTGCAGATATTAATGGGGATACAGCGTAGCTCCTATCATTATATAGTTACACAGATATTAATGGTGGTACAGTGTAGCTCCTATCAGCATATAGTTCCGCAGATATTAATGGTTATACAGCGTTGCTCCTATCAGTATATTGTTTTGTAGATATTAATGGTTATACAGCGTAGCTCCTATCACTATGTAGTTACACAGATATTAATGGTTATACAGCGTAGCTCCTATCACTATGTAGTTACACAGATATTAATGGTTATACAGCGTTGCTCCTATCAGTATATTGTTTTGTAGATATTAATGGTTATACAGCGTAGCTCCTATCACTATGTAGTTACACAGATATTAATGGTTAAACAGCGTAGCTCATATCAGTATGTAGTTACACAGATAGTAATGGTGATACAACATAGCTCCTATCAGTATATAGTCAAGTAGATATTCATGGTGGTACTGTGAAGCTCCCATCAGCATGTAGATAACCAGATATTAATGGTGGTGCAAGATGGCTTGTGTCAGTAAATAGCTACGCAGATATTAATGGTGTCACCCATCAGTATATAGTTTCTAAGACATAGAAATGAGTCCTCAGCCAGCTGACTAAACCCAAGTCGGTATGCACCTGGGAAGAAGGCACATATTAGCATTTTTGTTAAAACATATTATGGGAGACTCTTAGCTGGTTCAGCATCATGGGACCAATATCTTCACCTACTGTTGACTATAATTCCTATGAGGCTCAGCAGGACATACTGCTCACAAGGGGCTGTATTTCAGGTTTGCATGCCATCATCCTATCATTACTGCGCCTCCTCCATCCTCGCTACTGCTCTGACTATACCGCCATTCTAGTCAGACGCTAGTGAAAAATACATACTCCAGGGCTGCAATCACTAACATATAGAGGAGTCGGCATTTACTTGCACAAAGGGTAGTCATGTGTTATTCACTACATTCAAGTTTTAAAGCAATATTTGGTTGTCACTGGCTTATCGTAGCAACTTAAGGCTTGGTATTTAAACTGAGCAGCTTCAATGTGTCATTTAACTATAGCGCCAGAAGGTGAACACAGGGAAAGCACATCTAGACACACAAATGTTTTAAAATGTTCTATACATTGTTTCAGCAGAATTTCAAGTAAATTACTAAATTGGGAAAAAAATGTGTTTTAAATGGGTCTGTGGGGTCCCCTGCTTATGACATCACCCGTGGCCTGGTATGCAAATTAACTGTTTTTCAGTGGGAAATGTGTAATTTGCATACCGTGCCACAGGTGATGTCATAAGCAGCAGACTCCACAGACACATTTAAACCACATTTTTCTCCTAATTTAGCCTCTTACTTGCAGTTTTGCTAATACAATGTATAGATCATTTTTAATCATTGTTTATTCTCTACATTCTCAGTAAAAACAATGTTAAAGTGGTACAGTCCATTTAATTCTGGTAATGCAACACACTGACCATTTATTTTTTTTCTTTACATTCACAGCCCCCCCCCCCCATTATGAATTCCTCTAGGGAGCTATGTTCATGCTACAAGTTTATAAATTCACCCTGATTTAGTTGCAGCATGGTCCTACTTTCTATTAAGAATGATATTTTACAAATGATCAGAGCATGGGTTAAACTGACGGCCAACAAAGTTCACCATCAGGTGTTTGAATGAAAAAAAAAAAAAATCAGGACAGTTGGCAGGTATGAAAGTCTGCTCAGCTCTTAAAGAAAAAACATTTCCGCCCCTGCTAATAAAGATGAAACCTTAAATTAACCTGGCAGTATAGGCAAAATAAGGTTTCTCTACACGATATGATGTTTTATTCAAACACATCTAGAATAAATGTATATTCCAGGGGCTATAATGGGTGAAATGTAGATCAACCCCCATCTCTTCAGACGGGACAGGAAGCAATCCAATAAATAAAGAATATCAAACCAAAAATCCAAACACATACAATGGGGTTATTTAAAAAAAAAAAAAAAAAAAGATTTCTAGGGCTAAGTGTTGCAGTCACCATAGAAACCAATGGAATGTCCCTGTTGATAAGCTCACTTTTCAGAACTTTGCCCCAGAAATGTATTTTAATAAATAAATACCCCATTCATTATCCCTCTATAATCAGTATATATATATTTTTTATTTATTCACATTCCTTCCAGAGAGATTTAAACCCAGGTTGTCCTCCCATATATATTACCCAATCAATGGAGCTTTTAAGTGTCTAATATTTTATATTCCATAATCATGGGTCTATATTTTATATTGCATAATTAAGTCCTACTTACCAGACTAGTCGGTAACCTGTGTTTAGTTTAACAGTCTCCCCCAGGCCCTCATACTTCCCAGAATGCACCTGTCCCCTCCCTTTCTCAATGGCTGTTCATCCTGACATCATTCTGACTTGTTGGATAATAATGCCAGTCTTACAAGAGAGCAAAGGGGATAGTTAGATAATTGCCCCGAGGATAAAGTGACCCCTGTGTGCGTGTCATGCAGGTTATTACAGTACGCTGGCATAGTTGCCAACATCGGCCATGTTTCCAGGGACACCTATTTGTTCCACATGCTGCAGAAAGAGCATGCAAAGCGCAGCCCGGCAGTATGAAGGATGGATATACGCACAGGCACAATCCAATTAATTAATCATGGTAGGTCCCATGAGACCTTCACCCTGATTAATTAATTGGATTCTGTCTGTGCATATATCCATCCTACATACTGCCTGGCTGCACTTTGCATGGTCTTTCTGCAGCATGTGTAACAAATATGTGTCGCTGGAAACATGGCCAATGTTGGCAACTGTGCCGCTGGAATATATCAGTTTGATGAGTAGAGTGATGTAATTTTATAGTGTGGCACATGTAAAGTGGATCCCAGGAAAAAACAGCACAAGAGTTGACAAGGTGATGTGGAGGTCACAAGACACAGGGTGAGGTGACGTGGCACTGTGTGACACCACCTCTTGGGGTCTAACAGGAACCTGAGCTGGCCTGGTGGGACTACAGTTTGCAGTATGGATTGGTGCCACATATTTTGGATATGGCCTTTAACCCTTTTGGAAGTGGTCTGAGATCCTCATTACTCATGTTAACACATTAAACTCTCTTGGCATCAGCATCCTGAGACTGATACACTACTACTGAGAGAAATATGCCTGAGGTAAACACCTGGCCAAAATGTTTGTGGATAACTCTGTGAGTTATCCACAAACACCCACCCCCCTTCCAGTTTCGAGTCAGCTGGCTGGACCGCAATGTAAGCCCCTTATAATGGACATTTAAAGAGCTGGCCCCTCAAACCTGAAGGTCTCCTTATTAGAGTTGAGCGGACACCTGGATGTTCGGGTTCGGCCGAACTTCGGAAAAAAGTCTGAACCCCATTGAAGTCACTTTTGGCCACTAAAATGCCTCTAAAAAAGTCCTGGAAAGGGCTAGAGGGCTGCAAAATGAAGTAAAATGTGGGTGAGTGTCCCCATTCATACGAATAGGTCAATTGAAATTCTTATGAATGGGGACTCTATTTCGGTTTATAGAATAGCAATAGCATTACATGTATTACATAAACCGAAAGTCTATAAACTGAAAGACATTCAGTTTATAGACTTTCGTTTTATATAATACATGTAATGCTATTGCTATTCTATAAACCGAAAGTCTATAAACCGAATGTCGTTCGGTTTATAGACTTTTAGCTTATGGAATACATTTAATACTATTGCCTTTCTATAAACCGAAATAGAGTCCCCTTTCATAAGAATTTCTTATGAATGGGGACTCTATTTAGGTTTTGTAGAAAGCCAAAAGCATTACATACAATGTAATCGCCAAACCCCGAACTCCAACAGGGACATACAGTGAAATATCCGTGTTTGGGTCCGGGGTCCAAAAACCGTAGAGTTCGGTACGAACCCAAACAGTGCGATTCGTGTTCGCTCAACACTACTCCTTATCACACACCTGCAGCGGAGCACTATGGGATGTAACAGAAGCAAACGCTCTTGATAGAAATTATTTCGCAAGCCAGAGGTCTCCAAACTGCAGATGTACAAATTAGACTCAAGACAGAAAAAGAAATATAATGACACTAAACAGGGAGGTGAATTACACTGGACTTGAAAACACAGGGGGATTGAAAAGGCCGATGCATGGACAAGTTTTGGAGCATTAAAATGAGGTGTCATCGAAATGTCATATTTGTAACTGCATCTTTTTTTTAAATACATCCCGACACTTTCAGTGCTTAGAAATTGGCACCGCATAACCCCCTATAAATCCAAGGCGGCCAACTACGGCTCTCCAGCTGTTTCTGGACTACAGCTAATTTATTAATTCTCTGGCTTTATAGAAAGCAAGCGGGGGGATAATGGGGGTTGATAGATCAGTGGCAGTTGGGGAGGACCCTGCAGACTGGGCTTAATTTTCCAGATTATATCCCTGGAACATACATTTATTAGACACATCTCCCAAATAAACTGTAACCTGCAAGGACCAGAATAGTTATACCTGCTGCAGAGTGTGTAATAACTATAATAAAGCTAAAAAAATCAAGAAATCTCTGCTGGCCATTGCGTGCACAGCAACATCCGCTGGTAATTAAAGGGCCGGGTACATTGATTTATAGAGAAGTCAAGAAGTGTACACAAACACAAGGTCACTACACTTGTCTGAATGACAAACAAGCCTGGGGCGGGATGATGGATTTTCTTGGACAAGAAGGAAAATGAAGGTTCCATAGTGAGATAAATGCATATTTAATACAATTAACACAAGAGGGAACTCTTACTGATTGTCAGCAGTAAAGTCAAGATAAAAAAGGGGACAGTGTGAATGGGACCATTGTGGATGGAAGGAAAGGGTGACAAGTCTGGGAGTAGAATTTACCCCCCTCCTGTCCAAAATCTACTTAATTTTAAACAATTGCTGTTGATTGGCTGCACCAAGACATGCCTGGACCCGCTTCTGGTCACCGTACTAGGGCTAAGGATTATGGGAATTATAAGCAAAAACACAGCCATGGAACACCATTCCCTATCCTAAAACACTGTCATAATAATAGACAGCAAACCACCAACCCAGCTCCTGACCCGGAGTTTCAAGTCACAGTTCTGTAAAAAAAAACAAAAAAAACAAGTAAAGTCACAAGGTCACTTTAAAGTGGGGGTCCCCAGTTTATTCACTGTATTATTGCTAACAGTGGTCATGTTTCCCAGGATTTGTTTTTTTTTTGGGATGGCAACTCTACTTATGCCAAATGGAGGGGGAGGGGAAGGGAAAGGGGTGCACTCATGAATTCTTTTTTGGTGGAGGCTCATGTTGGCATGGTTGTCATGATCGGCCATGTTTCCAGGGACACATGCTGCAGAAAGAGCATGCAAAGTGCAGCCCGGCAGCGTGTAGGATGCATACAGCATATAATGAGTTAATCAGGCTGGAGATCTCATAAGAGCTACCATTTTTAAAGGAACCATATCCCCTAAACATTGTTTTTACTGTGAACGTAGAGCATAAAAGAATTATTTAAAATGATCTATACTTTGTGTCAGCAAAACTACAAACAAATGCCCAAATTAGTAGAAAAATGTGTTTTAAATGTGTCAGTGGAGTCTCCTGTTTATGACATCACCTATGACATGGTATGAAAATGAACTGCTTTTCAATGGGAAATGTGTCATTTGCATACCGTGCCACAGGTGATGTCATTAGCACTCCACAGACACATTTAAAACACATTTTTCTCCTAATTGAGGCATTTGCTGGCAGTTTGGCTAATACAATGTACAGATCAATGTTCACCATTTTGTATGCTCTTCATGCACAGTAAAAACAATGTGATACAGGTATTTTAATTCATTGGAGTCTGCGTGTACATGCATTGTACATACTGCTAGACTGCAGCATGTAGAACACATATCTGTCTGTGGAAACCCATAGTAGAGAATCCAGGTGTAATTTACCTGGCAGGTGCAGCTGAATACTTCCTATTAAGGTCATTAGACAATTAAACATGTGATCCCCTGAACCAAACCTTCGGGGTCACAAGGTCCTGCTATTTATGGGTGATTTAAAAAGTATTTCATTTTACACATTAACTTTGGATCATATTAGTCGATAATATTGCTTTGCAGCCAGTGCAAAGGGCACCTTTTATTAGCGTATTGATTTTTTTTCTTGTTGTTGTCTTTCCTTTTTAATAAAATAGGGAACTGAGAGGTATTGACACAGCACTAAATATTCGCTAGGAACCTCTGAGATATTAACCCTATCAGCAGAGGGCTGTGCCCCATGGATTGCACACAGCCTGTGAATTTAAGGTAATATAAATGCAGAAAGAAAAGTCCTGCGCTCACTCCCATCACTGGGCGGCTGCAACGACTACAGTACACATCAGCCCCAATATATAGTAAAAACCAAAGAAAAACAAGTTACCTGCGCTCTCTCCTTTATCCCTATGTATTTTTAAAACAAATGGAGGTTTTTTAGTTACCTCCAATGGCCATGAGAGGAGGAGCCCACCTGCCAACGTCAAGGCAGACCCCCCTAGGTGGGTCCTAAATCTAACCATTCACCTTGCTTCTTTGAGCCTCCATTGGAGGTAACTAAAAAACCTCCATTTGTTTTAAAAATACATAGGGATAAAGGAGAGAGCGCATGTAACTTGTTTTTCTTAAAGTAATATAAACTCGATAGGAAAACTCTAAACACATTATTAGAATAACTAAAAGGACACATTCCTTGGTAAGAGGGAATGGAAAAGTAAACTTCCTATTTAATCTGCCCATGTTGTGTCTATAAAACAAGATATTTTTCCTTTTTTTTTTTCCTTAAAAGGGCCACATCATCTATACATTGTTTATACTCACAGCCTAGGAAAAGGAAGAAAGAAGAACATTGCAAACACACACACACACACACACACACACATATATATAAAATTCTGCGTCTTTCTCTTTATTTCTGTACTTGCAATTCTGCTAACAAAGAGGGGCGTGTACTAAAAAAACGCAAATATGTTTTATGTGCAAAACTATTTTTGAACTTTTGCTCCGACTATTGCAATGTACTAAACATGTAACACTCCAATAGTACATACGCGCAAACTGCGAATAAAAACGGGCAATTTCACGAATATTTTTTCTGCCTCTTTTGATAGCGCTCGCTAAAAGCTGGTGTCATTTTCACACGCAAATAAGAATTCTTTTTCACAAAATATTCGCAAAACTCTTTTGCGTGCGCAAATATGAAATATGCTTAGCACTGGATGATAGGATGACTATAGACCACTATACATTGTACTGATTTTAGCCCTAGACCATATACATTTCTCAGAACTGACTATATTGCCCTAAAAAGTTTAAATTTACATGACAAGATCTATCTGAGATTTCTGGTAAATTCGGCAGCACCCATTATATAAATACTGGTACAGTGTACTCCTCCCTGTATGTTGTATGTATATTACATTAACATTTATTTATATAGTGCCAACAATTTATGTAGCGCCTGGTACAGAGCATAGACTAAGTTACACGAACAGGGACAGACTGATACTTGAGGTTGAGAGCCCTGCTCGCAGAGTTTGCAATCTATATACACACGTATGAAATGGCCAATAATTATAACAATATACACATATACACATATACACATATATATATATATATTATTTATTTGCTTTAACATAAGACAAGGTTTTTGTTCAGAGCAAATGCTCTGAAAATGTCCCCTTGACTTATACCTGGGGTATTCTTATAATCAGACCTCAAATAGAGGTTTGATTATAAGTCAAAGATCCAGGCCCCCCTGAGAACCTGGACCCTCGTTGCAGGCAGAAACTTCCGCCTATGACAGAATTCCAGCGTCACGTGACCACCCGGAGTCTCGGTGGAAGCAGACAGCATCAGACCATATCTGTGTGCAGTGCACAGACGTTCACTGGCTGACCAACTAGAATCCAGAAAGCTACATGTGAAAATCTGGAGGCATTCTGGCACATTTTGAGATGCATTGGCAAATCTGGTGGCGTATTGGCAAGTCTGGGGTCGTACTGGCATTTCTGGGGATGCATTCGCAAGTGTTGGTGTACATTGACAAATCAAATGAAATAAAAACAATAAATGTTTTCTATAATATTTTTATAAACTTAAAAAAAAAACGATTTGCATTTTTACCAGTAAAACTGTTTTCCTATTGGGTAGCCTTATAGTCAGGCTTTTTCTTCTTTTCTTAAATTAATATACAAAGTTGGGGGGGTCGTCTTATAATCAGGGTTGCCTTATATTCGATTAAATACACTATATGAAAAAAATATATTTGTTTATATGTTTAGATGTTATAGGATTTCGTGATTTATATAATTTTTCCCCATTTTATCAGCAGCACCCCACTATATATGCTTGTTCAGGTGAGAGATTTCTTCCTCCTATTTTGTTTGTCAATAAACTAATATATTCAATATACTTTATTATTTGAAAAAAATATATAAATATGTATATACATACATAAATATATATATTATTTGAAATACATATTTATAAAGAAAAATATATATAATATATATACATATTTAAATATATACAATATTTTATATACATATATATATAAAGTTAAATATACATATAAAGCTACATAAGTATATACAATATTGTATATACATATATATAAAGATAAATGTATACATACATAAATATATACAATGTTTCATATAGATATTTAAAGATAATATATATAAATACATAAATATATACAACATTTTATATTCATATGCATATATATATAAAGATAAATATATATACACATACATAAATATATACAATGTTTTTTTAAATATGTTTACACACACACACACACACACACACACACACACATATATATATATATATATATATATATACATACATATATATATATATATATATATATATATATATATATATATATATATATATATATATATAAACCATACACTTGCAAATGAATCCATCTTTATAAAAAAAATTGTGTTTTATTTATAACATTCATATATTCTATGCAAAATATCATATCAAGTCTAGTAAAGGATAAAGTTCATACTTAGTACACTAAGAAAATTACAGTTTATACTGAATTCCAGAGAACTACCAGTTTTAGTACATTTTGTATTTGCAGCATTTTTATTGCTTTTAGTGCCTGACTAGGTATTTGGGAAAGTGATTATTTAATATAATTTCATAAAAAAAAAAAATATATATATATATTTCTAAAAATATATATCTGTATACACAATAAATTAAATTTAAGCCTATACATTGACTGATATGTTTAGCATTATTTATTGAACTACTAGTTTTAATTCGAATTCATTCTATAAAATAAAAATTGAGCATAAAAGCATAGAGCATAAGACTCATAGTTATAAAAGCTCCCAACATTTGGCTATATGATAAATATTAGTATCGTTGCTAATATTATTATTTATTATTTTTATTATGTGACATAGTGTAAGGGATGATTTGCATTTTTAAAAAAAAATGATGTTTATGATTCTAACATTGCATTTTATTATACCACAAAACGTTGGGATACAGTGGGTTAACTACAAACACAATATACTTTTAAACAATTCTCCATTGATACAATATATGGGATGTGATTGGAACATTCTATCCAAATACATTGTGAACGGATCAGTGACTCTCTCTGAGGAAGTGTCCTCTGTATCGGGTCAATTAAAATACAACAGTATTAAATAAATGGGAAGTTTAAAAAAAAAACAACAACAACAAAAAAATCCTGACAATAAATAAGAAGAACTAAAAATATGTACAAAACATGTTAATGTTATCCAGTGTGTTTGAGGAAAATAAAATGTAAATTAGTATATATATATATATATATATTTATTTTTTAATTGCCAATAGCAATTTGTTTATTTATTTTTAAATAATTTTTTGGAGGAGAAAAAACAAAGAAAATAATTATAAAATTTACAATACAATACAAACAATATATGAAGCAGCCAAGCAACATGTTTAAATAAATATAAATTATATTTACAAATATATTATGTATCTATATATATTAATGTGTGTACATTTGTATATCTTAAGGATTATAGCTAAATAAATGGATTATTTTATTTCACTCATGGTGGTTGCTAATATATATATAATGCACACGTAGCAATGTAATACTATCAACTTTTTCTTAATTTTCTAGATAATTGATTTAGTATCCTGTATAATTGATGGATGTAAAAAGATCACGGAGTGTTAGAGATAACACAGTGGACTGACTATCTTTGTTCCAGTTTAGTATTTTAAACACTTTAACTTCTGCTGACCGCAGTTACTATTATACAAGTAAATACTGGGGGATTAGAAATTAAGTTTAAATGGGGATATTTAATAGGTGAATACACAGTATGACACCCCCCCCCCCCCAATATGTATATATATATATTTATCTATTAATATTCACAGATTTACCAATAGCTATATAAATAATATTTTATAATATATCAGAAGTAATAAAATAAACGTATGAAAAACGAATTAATAAAAACCAATAGGCATACTAACCCCTCCTCGGCGTCTAGGGATGCTGATAATAATAATAATAATTACTCGTTACATTTGTATGTATTGGATTTGTTGATATCATGGGTAAGTCTGCCCATAAGAATTTATGGTTTTTTTCTAGTTATGTGGAGTTTGAGATAATTTATAACATTGTTTTTTTTTTTTTTTGGAGACGGATAAATGTAACATATTTATCAAAAAGACACGACTGATACAAATGAATGATACAAGATATCGGCTTTGTGTCGTGTGTATGTATCTTACCGTGTATATACTAAATGTGCCAGGTACATTACAGAGTGTGCAGTGCAGGTACATTACAGAGTGTGCAGTGCAGGTATATTACAGAGTGTGCAGTGCAGGTACATTACAGAGTGTGCAGGTACATTACAGAGTGTGCAGTGCAGGTACATTACAGAGTGTGCAGTGCAGGTATATTACAGAGTGTGCAGTGAAGGTATATTACAGAGTGTGCAGTGCAGGTATATTACAGAGTGTGCAGTGCAGGTATATTACAGAGTGTGCAGTGCAGGTATATTACAGAGTGTGCAGTGAAGGTATATTACAGAGTGTGCAGTGCAGGTATATTACAGAGTGTGCAGTGCAGGTACATTACAGTGTGTGCAGTGCAGGTATATTACAGTGTGTGCAGTGCAGGTATATTACAGTGTGTGCAGTGCAGGTACATTACAGAGTGTGTGTGTGTGTGCAATGCAGGTATATTGTAGTGTGTGTGTGTGCGCAGTGCAGGTGTATATTACAGAGTGTGCAGTGCAGGTACATTACAGAGTGTGTGTGTGTGTGCAGTGCAGGTATATTGCAGTGTGTGTGCGCGCGCAGTGCAGGTGTATATTACAGAGTGTGCAGTGCAGGTACATTACAGAGAGTGTGTGTGTGTGCAGTGCAGGTATATTGCAGTGTGTGTGTGTGTGCGCAGTGCAGGTGTATATTACAGAGTGTGCAGTGCAGGTACATTACAGAGTGTGTGTGTGTGTGTGTGTGTGTGCAGTGCAGGTAGATTACAGAGTGTGCAGTGCAGGTACATTACAGAGTGTGTGTGTGTGTGTGTGCAGTGCAGGTACATTACAGAGTGTGCAGTGCAGGTATAATACAGAGTGTGCAGTGCAGGTATATTACAGAGTGTGCAGTGCAGGTACATTACAGAGTGTGCAGGTACATTACAGAGTGTGCAGTGCAGGTATATTACAGAGTGTGCAGTGCAGGTACATTACAGAGTGTGCAGTGCAGGTATATTACAGAGTGTGCAGTGCAGGTATATTACAGAGAGTGTGTGAGTGTGTTTGTGTGTGTGTGTGTGTGTGTGTGCAGTGCAGGTAGCGTATTCCGTGCCAGCTGTAGGGTGGCACACTCACCAGGATTACTCTGCTGCTCTTTAGGAATCTGTTTTTATACAACAGACCAGTTGGCACTAATCTCAGCTCCCTCAGCTTCTCCTCACTATTTACTCCTCCTTGTAGGTGAAACATCAAGCAATTAATCAAAGTCAGTCTTCATGTAGCCGCCTGACAGATCCCTCATTCCTCTGGATTACTGATGGGATCTCACGGGTAATTCATATATTAAGGATTACTAGGATATCTTAATATTTCTTATCAGATGTCTCTGTTCAGACAGGTTGTGTTTAGTTCTTTGCAATATTTCTCATATCCCCTGATACACTCACATCTCAGGAGATGAGCAGAGCAGCATCTCATTACCATGTTAACCAAGCATCAGCCTGTACTATCAGCCTGTACTATCAGCCTGTATGATCAGCCTGTACTATCAGCCTGTACTATTAGCCTGTATGATCAACCTGTACGATCAGCCTATACTATCAGCCTGTATGATCAGCCTGTACTATCAGCCTGTATGATCAGCCTGTACTATCAGCCTGTATGATCAGCCTGTACTATCAGCCTGTATGATCAGCCTGTACTATCAGCCTGTATGATCAGCCTGTACTATCAGCCTGTACTATTAGCCTGTATGATCAGCCTGTACGATCAACCTGTACTATTAGCCTGTATGATCAGCCTGTACTATCAGCCTGCATTATCAGCCTGTACTATCAGCTTGTATGATCAGCCTGTACTATCAGCCTGCATTATCAGCCTGTACTATCAGCCTGCATTATCAGCCTGTACTATCAGCCTGTACTATTAGCCTGTATGATCAGCCTGTACTATCAGCCTGCATTATCAGCCTGTATTATCAGCCTGTATTATCAGCCTGTACTATCAGCCTGTACTATTAGCCTGTATGATCAGCCTGTATTATCAGCCTGCATTATCACCCTTTATTTTCTGAATTATCAGATTACAGTTGCCAGAGGAATTTAATCCCAATCTAAGGATCAAACACTGACAAATCCTACCGCATCCAAGGAAAAAAAGTTATAGGAAATACAGTTATTATTATCAGTATTATTTGAAATTATAAATAAAATTGTTTATTTACTTATCTGAGTTGCCTTATAAAGCATAATTTAATAATGAAATGTAAATATAAAACACTTTCTACAATTCTTAAAAAAAACAATACAAATTGAGGTACAATTTTTAACACATAAATGATTTTATTTTAATAATTATGACAATTTATAAAATTGCAAGTTAATGTCTAAATTAGGAGAAAATTGTGTTTTAAATGTGTCTGTAGAGTCTCCTACTTATGACATCACCTGTCGCTAGATACGCAAATAAACAGCTATTCTATTGGGGAATGTGTAATTTGCATACAGTGCCACAGGTGATAAGCAGCAGACTCCACAGACACATTTAAAACACATTTTTCTCATAATTTAGACATTTCCTTTTGCTCACACAATGTATAGAATTTTTTTGGGTCATTTTTTATTCTCACACAGTAAAAACAAAGTTGAGCTGATACAGTCCCTTTAAAGAAGTAGTAGGTACCCTGACACAGTACAGGCAGAGTAGGGGGACAGAGTTTGCAGGTGTGTGAATGGTCTGTACTAATTGCAGTGGACACAGTTCATTTATAACCTTTTCCAGTCATTAGATTCTCATTAGTCTGTTTCTTTTCATTGTGTGACATGTTGTGCTCAGACTGACGCCTCAGGGTTCCTACACGTTGGATTTTATGAGATCTTATCATGATCACCCCAGCAAGTATTTCTGTCTGCCGGAGATCTGTCTGTATCAGTCAAGAAACACAGATAAAGGCTGCTCTGGCAGTGGCTAACTTCTGGCACTCCAACTCTTAGGGACCACAGCGCTCAGCCATCCAATAGATTGGGCTTGGCCATCACTCAGTGGCAACTATTGGTCTAGCGGTCGAGACTACAGTTCCCATCATGCCCAGCCACCAGCTTCCTGGTCTTCCACCAGCTATGATCTAACCCCTCCCACCACACTGGAACAATCGTGGCTGATAATCCACCGAGTTCTAAACGTGGAGCAATCATTGGTTTCCATGGTGATTAGAACTTTGCCCCACATCTGACTTCCAAACACAACCCACGACGAGCCATTTACAATCGGAACCCTTTAACCCTTTCAGGACCAGGGATTTTTGAGATGTGATCTAAACATTTAACCAGGGATGGGAAACATGTGGGGAAAAGGTCACCAGTGCCCGAGGCGCCACCGTACGGAGGATATAAATAAAATGACTGAAAATGATCAATACATTGTATTAGCAGAATTGCACATAATGGACGGCCATTGCTTTTGTCCACTTGTAGGATTTTTACTATGAACCACAGTCCTTTCTGGCAATGAGAGAGTTAAATCACTGTCAGTGACTGTAGTCCTCCAGCAGTCCAGTGTCTTACCCACATGCCGGCGGGGCCTGTCCGCTGACAACAACATTATATTCCTCTAAGGGGGGGGGGGGGTGACTTCCAGTGTCTTCCCATAAGTGTCTTTCCAGCCAATGATATGTGGCCCAGCAGAATGCGTTGGCACCGTTATAGTGGAGTCGGAAATATATGTAGCAGGGCCATTTCAGGGGATTTAGGGAGGTGAATGGGAAGGGCGTCTGTCATCGTCTGGTATATTTTGGCCCAATAACTTTGGATCACGGGGTCATCCCACCACACATGTAGCATGGAGCCGGGTCAGTGGAAGCAAAAGTTGGAGGTAGAGGGAAGTATTCTGGCAAGCCTGGTGGGGACCAGCTACCATCTGTACCAGATTTCTTATTGTCGTAAGTTCCACATAGTTGGAACAATGCGAGTTTCTACGCTGGCAAGTCAGTAACTTGTTTCCACTCTATAGGCGGTAGAGATTTGCCCAGTTCTTGTTCCCGGTCTACTATAAAGGGAGTATTTTTTGCTTTTGAGGCGCGTAAGCGAGCCAATCGTGTGCGCGTGAGAAATAGGTAATGAGAGGGTATTCGGGGGAGTTGCTAGAACATGTCTAATTTGCATGTATTTGAGAAATTCTTTATGCGATGGTCGAAATTGCAGTTGTAGGTCTTCAAAGGACTTTAATGTGTTGTTAGATGATAAATCTTGAAGTCGGGTGATGCCAGGTTTTGAGATGTGAATCAGGCACAAGTATTTCTAAACTTGCGGTTTGGGGGGTTAGGTGGGGGGGAGAGGGGGGGGGGGGAATTAGGCAGGTGACAATAATTCTCAATTCCGTTATGGTTTTTGAAAAGCGAGCCCAAGTATTAAATGATGTTTTTGTGCTAAGATAGAGATTCCTGAAGGACACTCTGGGTTTGGAGTGAGAGCCATGGGAGATCTTCTATTATGTGTGGGGTGGATTGGGATTCGTCCATTAATAAACCGGAGGATGTCAGATTGTGTATAGATCATTAATCATTTTTTAATACTCTTCATCCACAGTAATAACAATGTTTAGAGGATACAGTCTCTTTGCATACACGCTAGAAATGCATTTTAAAATAACAAGCTTTATGAAATGTATGTAAAAAGACACGATCAGAAGCATGTAGAAATGGCTGAATAATTTTAATTATTTTAAGACAACATGAGAGAAAATGGATCCCATCTGTCAAACCTAATAGCGCCACCCACTCCTCCGTGACTTCACCGCTCAGTGCTTCCACCGAACAAAACTGAAATTTTGAAGTGAAGTGAAAATCGATGAAGATCCAAAGGGAAGAATAATGTAGACAACGGAGATGTAGCTGAAATAAGTGCTTTAATCCATAAGTAAAAGGACAGCCTCAAGCCTTGAGAAAGCCTCGTTTTGGCGCGAAACGCGTAGGCGTCTGGGTAACACCGGGTAGGAGGATAGTGGTGGTGAGGCTGTCCTTTTACTTATGGATTAAAGCACTTATTTCAGCTACATCTATGTTGTCTACGTTATTCTTCCCTTTGGATCTTCATCGATTTTTACTTCACTTCAAAATTTTAATTTTAAGACAACATACCTACCTGCCAAGTGCTTATTTTTCCCCCTCCTATATTGCATATTCAGGTATATGCAGTTAAATAGACAGTTCCCCCTAGCTTGTTTTCTGTATGTTGTATATGTGTATAATATATGTGAAATGCACTGATTTTTACTTTGAAACAAATTACAGTTCTTTTTAATTATTATTATTAAAAATTTAATTATTATTATTATTATTAAAAATAATTTCTCCGGGGCTTTGAAATTCAGTGACATCAGTGAGAGGAAGTACCCAGGCTCTGGATGCAGCTCCCCTCTGAGATACTTAATACTGTGGAATCAGCATTTCTCTGTTCAAATCAGCAGTTTCAAGTGCATGGAATGTAGGGCAAGCATGGTCTCAACTGCTGATTTGGGGAGATAGGTAGACCTGTTACCATAGTTCCTATATATACCCGCACGGTTAGATCATTGTCCCAGTAGCAGCCTTCATCCATACCCCTCAGTGCATTTCTTTTTTTTTACTTCTCCAGCAGCAATGTGGAGATTATGTGTCCTTTCTATGTTTGGGTGAATTGTAGGTTAAGGGATTTACTGCTGTAAACTATGACTTACGACTTAATTCTCGGATAAACCTGCTAAGTCTTTTTTAAGTACAAATTAAACACAAAGAGCATAATTGCCCTAAAAAAGTCAGGCAGGTTCCCGAATGTCTCATTGACACGTAAAACCATTAGAAATGATTTAAAAAGATGACCTAACGCTGCAAACGGGATTCAAAACACACAGGTTTACTAAACTTTTATAGTTTGTCTAGTTTATGATATTTATGATTTTTTTTTTACAGGGTTTCCAGCCTGTACTATGTTTCAGTTGTTTATTTACTTTAATTTCATCCTCATTAGGTAAAAGTACTTGGGGAAGTTCCACCTAGCTTTTTTTCTGTATTTTGGACAAGTATTTAGAATATGTGATTGTTTTTTTGCTTTTAAAACTTGTTTTTCTTTTTAAGTTAAAACAATTTCCAATTCTCCTGTAGTTTTACACTGAAAGTAATTTCGTCGGGGCTTCTAAATTCATTGGCATTCCAATGAGGAGGAGCTTGGGCAGTTGCCATAGCAACAACAAATAACTCTCATTTACCTCTACCTGCAGTTTTAGGAGATAGAAAATGATAAAATGTCTCTTTTTCTTTATAATACATAATGCAGAACATAAGTTCTTATTGTATTAATATAGGATATCCATCCTAAAATACAGAATACCAACAAAAGCCATGTTAGGGGCACAAATGGCGGCTGTTCTAAATAAATATTTTATTCTGATTAAGAGTGTCCCGTTTTCAATTGTATGTATAACCTTCTTTCTTGACATCTGAATTCAAAGGGACAGTTTGGTGCCAAAAATGCATCTTTCAAATATGAATGCATGTTAATGTCCTTTCAATATTCTTTAAAAATGCATGGACTAGCGAGTAAAAGTGAATTTACTTTTTTTTTGTTGCTCCAGGAACCAATGAGAATAATTTAATCCAAATGAATGGAATTTTAGTTTCTCTAGAGATGTCATCAGACAACGTGTTGCACTGTTTACGATATCTACTGGGCACAAGAGCAAGGTCACTTAGAGTCCACATAATGTATTCAATTTGGTGAGCACAGGAAGTGACTTAAATGAAAAACTTGATAGGCTCAGTGTATATATAATCAGTGCTGCCGCACCTGTAGTAAACATGGAGAGTAATCACTGGGGGAGGGCTTGAGTCAAATATTAAAAATGTGATGTATGCAGAATGCCTGCATCAAATCACACAGGGATAAAAGCCTGTGCACTATACAAGCAGTGACCTTCATCTTGCACCAAAGTGAGTTTCGGGACTAAACTGTCCCTTTAACATTAGCTAAATATAAAAAAAAGTAGGTAATTTGCATATCAAACCACATGGGGGGTCATGTACTAAACAAGTGCAATGGGAAAAAAAGTAGGTAAAACATAAGTAGTAAGGAGCAATTTGCGACTATTTGTTAAATTTTGCACTTGTTTTCCCTGATTTGCGCCTCTCCCGTTTATTTTTATTTAGCGTGCATTTTTCCGGTTGCGATAATAAATTGCGATTATATTTGCGCACGCTAAAGAGCTTTGCAAATATTTTGTGAAAAATAATTCTTATTTGCGTGTGAAAATTACACCAGCTTTTAGCAAAGCGCTATCAAAAGAGGTAGAAAAAATATGCGCAAAATTGCCTGTTTTTATTCGCAATTTGCTCATGTGTACTATTTGAGTGTTAAATGTTTAGTATATTGCAATAGGAGCAAAGCGCAAAAATACTTTTGCACAAAAAAAAATTTGGTACATGCCCCTTGTGATGTCCTAAACAGAAGAACATTTTAACCATTTTCATCCATAGGAGATTGTGGCTAGGTATAGTAAGAGTATAAAACAAGTGGACACAGAACGCGTTGGCATGTATTTGGTCAGAGCGAAGATGTAGCAAAAGGGCTGCATTTCTGCTACAAAAAGCCAAGTTTTAGATTTCAAGGCCGACGGGGAAATGATTTAGGATGAGAGGGGCACCTGTTAGAGAGCACCAGATGTGTTCAAGGACGTTTATTCCCTTCTCGTTACAAATGATGTCCGGTGGGAGTTGCACTAGGATAATAACATTACGGGGCTTTTGATGTAGCTGTCATAGATAATATCATGGAGGACAATAATACGTGATCTTCCTTTGTGCATATTTCTGATGACCACTGCAAATTATTATTATTAGAATTACTATTATTTTATTTATCATTCTCCTCGAATCCTGTACTTCTCCTGATGAGAATAGATATTCACAGTGATCAGTGAATAATTTTAATTGAAAATTAGTCATATTTGTTATTTTAATTAAGTATATATTTCACTTTATGAGCACCCGTTCCAACAAATAGCCTTTTATGTGTTACTTTAGCTTATGGCCACCGTCCATCCGCAAGGAAGGAGCAGAATCACTTATTAAAGGATAATTTTTTTTAAACTTATGCTGCTAATATAGAAGCACAAGTGCAAAAAAATTGTTGTCCTTAATATGAGAATAAACTAGTGTTTCTTTTTGATAGAACATGCCAGTTTGTACTCTAATCGGCAGCTGCCATGTTTCCCTGGGAAGAAGGTAGCCTGGGTCTGGTCAGCGACCGTCTCTCTCTAACTCTGCTAGTGTAGAGAGAGTCACTCATTTATAAAAGCGGGATAAACATCAGATCAGATGAGCGGGACGAACACCAGCATACAGCCTCCAGACCGGCTCTGACTCAGAGTATAAAGATACCCAGGGGGTTTACTTTACAGAAGAAGGACAAGCTTTTTTTAACGCAAGGGTAATAATTGTCCTTTAAAAAAACAACTGAAAAAGTGATGTAGATGTAATAAATACACAAGAGTATTTGGAAAGCAATGTAGCTCCCTTAAGGCTGGTATACAATTGTTTCCAGAGATGGTTTTTATTCTCAAGCCAGGCCCCCCGGTGAGACCCCAGAGACTGGGAGGCGTCTCAGTTTAATTGGTGATAAACCTCAAAAGTAGTTAAGTCTTGCGCACTTGTGTTTTAGAGAAAGAAAGGAGAGATGGTCTAGATCAGGGGTCAGCAACCTACAGCCCCCCAGGCCCGGGTCCGGCCCCACCTGTCAATATCATCTGACCTGGAGTCCAGAAACCAAATATGCCATTTCGCCGGTTATACTTCTGTCACTATTTTCGGGAAAGCAGTAGAACTCGGTAGGGTGATGGGATTCAACCATCTCTGGCTTTGTGTGCATGCACAGTATCACTGTCTGTGGGGGTGCTGGCACTCGACCTCCCAAGCCCCCCCCCCCCCCGGCATATTATCAATGTGGCCGCCATCACACATCCCAGACTCTGATTCTGGCCCGTGAGACATATGCCGGAGAAACCAAAGACACTTAAAAAAAACATATATTTCTCTTCTTTTATGCAAGTTTGCTAACACCATGCATAGATCATTTTCATGATTTTTAAAAATTCTCTACATTCACAGGATAAGCAGTGTTTAGGTTGAGTCCCTCTAATTATGAAGCAAAAAATACCATTATGATCCATGTCTGAAACCCTGATTTTGAAAGAAATATAAAAAAAAATATCCATCAAAAAAGCTAAGCCAGGTGCTGGCCAGACTTTGATTTTCATGGATCCTTTTATTTCAGGCATGGTGTCCACAAATTGGCGTAAAGCTGATGTGGTGCCCATATTTAAAAAGGCATCATAATCCCAGCTGGGCAATTAAAGACCTGTAAGCTTGACATCTGTGGTGAGGAAAGAGTTTGAAGGGTTGCTAAAGGAATATATTTTACACAGAGCATCAGACCATCATCCATGGTAGGCACTGAAAAAAATAATATATATATATATATACTGTTGGGATGTGTGTGTTTCTGTGTGTTTGTGATTGACTGCATGTGTGACTGTATATGTCTGTTTCTATGTGTGTGTATGTATGTGTATGGGACTGATTGCATATATGACTGTATATGTGTGTGTTTCTGTGTGTATGTATGTGACTGCGTGTGTGACTGTATACATGTGTGTTTCTGTGTGTATGTATGTGTATGTGACTGACTGCATGTGTGACTGTGTATGTGTGTTTCTGTGTCTGTGTATGTGATTGACTGCATATGTGACTTTATATGCGTGTTTCTGTGTGTATGTTTGTGTATGTGACTGACTGCATGTGTGACTGCATATGTCTGTTTCTGTGTGTGTATGTATGTTGCTTACTGCATATATGACTGTACATGTGTGTGTTTCTGTGTGTATGTATGTGACTGCGTGTGTGACTGTATATATGTGTGTTTCTGTGTGTATGTATGTGTATGTGACTGACTGCATGTGTGACTGTATCTGTCTGTTTCTATGTGTGTGTATGTATGTTACTGACTGCATATATGACTGTATATGTGTGTGTTTCTGTGTGTATGTATGTGACTGCGTGTGTAACTGTATATATGTGTGTTTCTGTGTGTATGTATGTGTATGTGACTGACTGCATGTGTGACTGTATATGTGTTTTTATGCGACTGTGTCTGTGTATGTGACTGACTGCATGTGTGACTTTATATGCGTGTTTCTGTATGTATGTTTGTGTATGCGACTGACTGAATGTGTCACTTTATATGTGTGTTTCTGTGTGACTGCATGTGTCACTGTATTTGTGTATGTGTGCTTGACAATGCATATATGTGTGTCTATGTAACTGGGCCTACTTGTTTACGACTGTGTGTGATTATGTGACTGTGTATTTAATAATGTGTGTGCATTCATACATAATCACATACACACAATGTGTATGAAATTACGTATGTATCTGCTAGCATTACTGTATGGGGTATGTGTGTGGGAGGGAGGGAGAGAAGGGGACAGCATTTAAATTTTGGACAATGTGTGTGTGTGTGTCTGCTCATTGGCATGGTAGAGGAATATGTACATACTTCCATTGGCATGGACACTTACACTAATACACGCTCACTAATACACATGCACCAACACACTCTCACATGACACTCCCTAATATACACTCACTGTGCATGCCCTCGGTGTACAGTTTTGGTGATGGTGCATGCCCTTGGGTTTTGGCTACAAAACTAATCAATGGATGGAAAGTTTTAGTTATGAAGAAAGGCTGGAAAAGTTAAATCTGTACACGCTAGAGAAACGGCGGCTTAGAGGGGATATGATAATGCTATATAAATATGTACAGGGTCCATACAAAGGGCTTTCTACGGACCTATTCATTAACAGAACAGTACAAAGGACAAGAGGTCACCTGCTAAGACTTGGAGAAATGAGAATTAGTCTACGACATCGGAAGGGATTTTTTACAGTGAGGACATTTAAGATATGGAATTCACTGCCTGAAGAAGTGGTTCTAGAAAATTCCTAAGATGCCTTAAAAAGCGGCCTGGATACTTTTTTTTAATAAGCCGCAGCATAGAGGGCTATGTATGTTGGTATAATAGACATTAATATTTATTTAGTGCTTGTTGATCCAAGGAGACATCTGATTGCTATTTGGAGTCAAGAAGGATTTTTGTCCCACTCTGAACTCAGAATTAGAAATTGCTGAAGGGGTTTTTATTTGCCTTCTTTTGGATCAACAGCGGTAAACATGTGATAGGAAAAGGGTTGAACTTGATGGACGCAAGTCTTTTTTCAACCTAAACTACTATGTAACTATGTAAAGTACAGCTTGTCTGGTTACTACCGTATTATATGCCAAGCACTTTAAATCACTCTATCTTTGAGGCCTGTTTGATTTCCCGGTGGCCACTGTTATCCTGGCCCCCCACAAGTAAAGGGAGGTCTCCGGCCAACTTCCCCCACTAACGTTCCAACATGCTGTACCAAATATCTGATGTTGGGACCTTACTTTTCCCAGTGCAAGATTTTGTTTGTACTGTCGATTCTACTGAGACACAACAAAATAAATGTGAATATTTTGGGTCACTGCAACCTGACCAGCCTGTGTGTTAGGGTACACTTTGAAGTCCATGAGCAACTTCTTACATCTGGCTGAAATTGGAAACTGTGAGATACAGACCCAGAATTTGACACATGCCCATTTAATCTGTCCACCAAGCAACTCCTCCTACTGCTATTCCTCAAATCACATGGGGCAAATATTGATACCTAGATACTCTGACGGAGAGGTGAAGGACGAGTCAGGGCATCTTCACAACTCTGTTGACCTATCGACCTATTGGAGTTTAAGTGAAGTACTGAATTCACTGTTTGCTCTTCATTCTCATGGAACTGTTTTGCACTGAGATTAGATTAATTCTGTAATAATAATCAATAATAAGAACACTCAGTGAATCCCACTTCGTTTTCCTTATCAGAAATCTCGTCAATCGGCTATTACAGGATGGTGAGGCGCTGTCACGCCAGGCTTCAATGTTTCGTGTGCAAAAAAACCAAAAAACTGCAGAAGGTCTCCATTGGTAGGCAGAAATATTTTCAAGATGTGTCTTGTTCAATTTATAGATATAATGCATTAAACAAAATTTAAGAACTTTTTAAAAAAAAAACCAACAAAACAAATTGGCTGATTTTTTTTTTAAATTTAAACTACAAATATTTCACTTGTAAATGAAAAATGGTAACATTTTGGACCCAAAATGAGGCCAGACCAGCCAAAGTAGCCGAATTTTGTAATTTTACGAAATGCAGCTACTCAATAGAAATGATTTTGATCCAAAATCGGCAATTCCCCCCCCGAATTCATGGGGTATTCAGGTCACCAAAGTGATCCAAAGTGTTCTGAAACGTGGAGAAAATCTGAGCTACCTGAGTAGACCTTATAATGTAATATTATGTGTTGTTAAATATAATTGTAAAAATTTTAAATAAATTACATTTTATATACTAATGAAAATGGTAAAAATTATGATTTTATTTAGCAAAAATGTTTTTAACAACATATTTTGCTAATTTTAATTATTTTGGTATAAAAAAAAATCGTTTTACCTATTTACATCAATTAAATAGTTTTGTTTTCTGTGTACATAAAGACAATTGCAGTGTCTTATTCTAATTGTTATTAATTGTTTTTTTTTTTAATTACTGAAAATAAAAAATGCAACAAATTTATAATCATTTTTGTTGTTATCCTACAACATGCGGCTGACCTTTTACTTAACTAGTAACTATTGGCACAGTTGAAGGGTGTAACGTTCAATCCTCTGTACAAATTGTAAATATTAAAGAGATAGACTTTTTCTTTTGTTCTATTAAAGGATCAGACTTTATGTACAATGGAAATAAAAATGACTGAAGTAGAGATTAAATTAAAAATCATGTTTTTGGGTACAACTAGACATATTATTTTGTCTTATATGAATTAGAAATGTATTAAATATTTGCTGCGTGCAACAATTTTATTCTTACAACATTTTCAAAGTATTTATTATCTGTGCTAGAATTGGGCAAATTTTTGTGGTTAGCAATTTTCCCCCATTGGCTTTTGGTACTGCATGCCTTTACAAATGTATCTTTTGTGTGTCATCGAAAAAATTGTTATTTTTTTTCCCTTTTTCATAAAACTGAAGGTATTGGCAATGTTCGTTCAAATTAAATGTTTTTTCAAATGTGCTAAAGGCCTAATCATTAAGCGCGAGAGTTAAAAATGACATAGCTATAATGAATAAACAAACAAACCAATTTTACTTGAACTCAGAAATAAGTTACATCCGCGTAAAAAAAAAAATTGTCATCAATGAAGCAGTCTTTGTGTATGCCATACAATGCACCAAATAATATATTATACAACTTATTTATATTGTTATTATGATACATCTTAGTACATCTCAATATATCTCCAATAAAAAATAAACATAAAATAATTTTTAACATTTTAACAAGTGTACAGAAATTTAAATACTGTTTATTAATTTCCCCTATTTAGCACATAAAGCCCTTTAAAAAAAAAAAAAAAAAAAAATGCGCCTCATTTTCCCTGCCCCCTCCCCAACTCCCATTTCACTCTCTCTATATTTATTTTTAATTAACAATAATTATTTTACATGCACCCAGTATGCTTTAGACTATTTGCTTAACTGTTAAGCTAAATTTAAAAAAACAAAACAAATAATGCTGAGGAAAGAAAGTTCCATACAGAATTACACATACTTCCCTACTAATGGGGTTATTTCTAATGTTAACAGCCATTATTTTTTTTAAGCATCAACCTGATAAATTTATAAAAATAAATATTATATGCAGATAGATCCTACTTGAAAACAAGAGAAATCTTAATTTATTCTTCCTGGTAAAACAATATATAAATAAATAAAATTTACTGCATATATATATATATATATATATGTATACGGTTAATATACACACACACACACACACATATATATATATATATATATATATATATATATATATATATATATATATATATATATATATATATATATATACGGTTAATACACACACACACACACACACACACACACACACACATATATATATATATATATATATATACGGTTAATACACACACACACACACACACACACACACACACACACACACACACACACACACACATATATATATATATATATATATATATATATATATATATATATATATATTGGGTAACTATTATGTGTAAACATGGCTGATTATAACTATTATTATATTCATTTATTTATCCTGCATCAAATAATTCCGCCGCATTTTATCACAGAACGTAAAAGACAAACCCACGTAGGTTAAGAGGGTTCGGCCCACAAGCTTACAATCTAAACATCATAACTATGTCATTTAGCACACTTTATCCATCTTGATTTCTATGAGTTCCCAAAGTTTCTGGTGCTTTAAAAAATAAAAATAAAAAAAAAATACAACGAAAGAAAACTCACACATAATGGGATGATAATAAAAATGACACACTTATACAATGGTATCGGCCTTTGGTGTACCAGTGGACATAGATAGTGGCAGTGCTTATAACATGGTATATTAGACAGAACATTACCTTAATCTGGTTAAATGTGCATATTTTTTGTGTCCCACAGAGAGGTTTTGGGAAAGATGAATCTGTGTTCCCCAGCAGGCAGCGGTTTGGAGAGGCTGGGAAATTCTTCAAGCCCTGAGTTCTTCCCCTTGGAATTTGATAACATTAAAATAGATAAGAAAGTGGTTTATTAACCTCTGTGTTTCAAAGGGGTTCACCAAACTACAGGCAATTTCCCTGACTGCCTTCTAGTGCACCAGAAAATTGGTTAACCCATTGCTACACTGCAGAGACAAGAAAATAACTAAATTATATGAGATAAGTAGATCAAATGTAACAAATGGCACCGACAATGTAAAAAAACACTACAAAAAAAGTCATTTGGCAAACATTTATCCACGAATATTGAATATCATTTTTTATTTTTACCAAATATTAAAATATAATAAGAATACAAGACTGGGAATTTTTGGGAGGTGGGGGGGGGTTTTTAGGGACGGGTGCGCTTTAGAAAAAGTCAATCCAGAGGCAATATCCTAAAAGTGGAGCAGTCTCCATGGAAAGCAGCTGAATGACTTTTGAGAACTTTGCCCCAGAAATGAGTTTTATAAATAAGTATTTAAATTACTGACAAAACCCTGCTTACCGCTGTCATCCAGGGCATTGTGCAAGTCATGTACAAGCCAGTGTGTGAGACTCCAAGACAACAATGACAAATCCCAGAATTCTTTGCCAGGGTATGATCGTTATAGATGAACACTTCATTCTGTCAATGGTACAATTAATAGATCCATTTTGATTGTGGCCCACCTCATTTCACCCAGTTTGTCCCGGGTGTGGGTAGGGGGGCAGTTAGAGACGCTAAAAGATATTAATTGACCTGCATAATTTGTCTATACCATGCCATGTATATATAGGTTTCCTAAAGCAAGGGATTAACCAGCTAACCCAGAAGGTCAATTCCCCATGCCATATTTTTTGTATGTTGTACATGGGTTTAATTTCAGTGAAATGCACTTATTTTTACTTTAAAACAAATAATACTTATTACAATAATTACAACTGATAATAATTTCACCGGGGCTTCTTAATTCACCGAATTCCAATAAGGAGGGACAGGAATGTCGCTATAGCAACACTTAACTACTAAACTTTATGTGAGCTTAGTCTGATTATCCTTAAAGTTTTTTTGGATAAAGTTGATTTCTACAATTTTTTTTTTACTGCTTCTGTATTACTGCTAAATAGAAACAAAGATATCCAATGGATCAAGTGGCCCACATCCAGGGGAAGGCTGGAAAAGGGGGCAGAGGGGAATTAGCCCCACCCCCGAGCTGCCCCCTATCCTAACTCAGTGGACTGGGGCTGTATCACTTAACACTAAATGCCATAGTGCAAGGGCATCCAACATGTGACCTGCAGAACTACAAACCCCATAATTCCCCACCAGCTAGCAGGGAATTATGGTAGCTGAAGTACAGCTAGGAAGCCTGACAAGTAAAAGTTGTCAGGCATGATGCGCCAATGTATATCGGACTCTGTGCGCTGACTGTGTGTCAAAACATCAGGAGAATTGCATAAAAAAGACGCAAAAGCCCATAATACAATATACACAACAAATGCATTATTTTATTTTAATTTTTTTCTAAAGTTCCGGACTTTTTTGAGTACTTGGAAACTTTATAAAATAACCTCTAACGTATGGCTGATTAGTGCGCTATTCAATAAACACGGGCCCCCAATGCTACAGATCTGATTAGTGCAGCTGCACTGTCTTGATAAATATTTTTATTTTCAGATCTATCTGCCACAATAACTTCCTGCGGGGAATGCCCAGTAGACAAACAGGTACCCGAGACTAGGAGCATCATTTACATAGGTTAAATGATGTCATGCCGCAAATGTGCGGTTTGTGACAAAAAAAATAATAACATTGCAATGTGTTTTAGGTGACAAGGTCACTCACAGTTTAATCACACATCTGTGGATCTCTGGTAGTGGATGTATGGAATAGCCTTCCAGCGGAAGTGGTAGAGGTTAATACAGTGAATGATTTTAAGCATGCATGGGATAGGTATAAGGCTATCCTAGATATAAGATAAGGCCAGGGACTAATGAAAGTATTTAGGAAATTGGGCAGACTAGATGGACCGAATGGTTCTTATCTGCAGACGCATTCTATGTTTCTAACAGTACTGTTAAATGTGCGGCCACCCTTGTCTGAAAGCTGTAACAGGCTATCTATATTATATCCAGGGCCAATTAGTCTCTCTTGACGCTAAGGGCTTGTTTTAAGGGAGCGACAGAAGCAAAAGGAGCAATTTCTACTTAATAGACTCTGGCCTTATTTTTTTCAAACCACACCCACATTTCCTAACACTGACCCTTTGATATATTAGCCACGCCCACAAAACCTATAGCTATGTATTTATCTGCGTAAGGGTGCCTGATTCATCCCATAAACTGTGACTATAAACAGCCAGGTACTGCGTTATCCTGGATCCGGAAGTCAAAAGGAGTGCAAAGGTGACCCTTGCTGTGTGCCCGGCCTTATGGATGTTTCTAAATTTGGCTGCCAGTCTGAGTCTCGATCCGACGTTTTAAAAGCAGCTTGGCGGTGCAAACAGACCTATCGCATGGTGAGATTATAGCGCTTGGGCCATTTTGTGCTGATACGATGCCTGCCAAACACCACATTAATCTGATTGAGCCTTGAAAAGTCAGATTATTATTTGTAACCAGAAAAAAAAATTCTATTGTTATGGAAGATAAGCACTTTGCCCAGGCTACCCTTTTCCAACATGTCGATCCTGAGGGTTAAATTCAGCTTTTTATTATGGGCTTGTCCTAAACGTTTCACAGGGCTGCTTAAAGAGAGATTAACCCCTCCTGGTGATGTTTTGCGCTGCACAGACCTCCAGGATGGGGGGAGATATTCATCTCCTCTGCTATTGGCTGTGTGGTGTGAGATTGACATATGCATACACCAATGACTAATGAGAAATGTCACAACAGTGGTATATTTAGGTCTTGTGCTTCCCTAGGCCTGACTAACCTCATGCACCCCCAGGCCTCATTTGTTGCACCCCTTTCTACCCAGCTTCACCACAAATGCACTCGCATGACCTTTCAGCTATACCAGATTACTCTGACATCCCTGTTTACAGTGCCAGATTCCCCCCACATCCCTGTCCCCAGCAATCAGTTCCCCCACATCACTGTCCCAAGCAATAAGTTCCCCCACATCCCTGTCCCCAGCACTAGATTGAACACACATCCCTGTCCCCAGCACTAGATTGCCCCCACATCCCTGTCCCCAGCCCTAAGTTCCCCACATCCCTGTCCCCAGCACTAGATTGCCCCCACATCCCTGTCCCCAGCACTAGATTGCCCCCACATCCCTGTCCCCAGCACTAGATTGCCCACACATCCCTGTCCCCTGCACTAAGTTCCCCCACATCCCTGTCCCCAGCACTAGATTGCCCTCACATCCCTGTCCCCAGCACTAGATTGCCCCAACATTCCTGTCCCCAGCACTAGATTGCTCCCCACATCCCTGTCCCCAGCACTAGATTGCCCCCCACATCCCTGTATTCAGCACTAGATTGCCCCCCACATCCCTGTCCCCAGCACTGTTACCCCACATCCCTGTCCTCAGCACTAGATTGCCCCACACATGAGATGGAATCCTTCTAGTCTTTGCTAGCCTTGAATAACTTTTGAATGGTGCATAATCAGAGCTTTAAATTACAGATTTATTGAAGCAGTAGAGAACTTTTGCCTCATGCAAAAAAAATAAATAGTTGGGATTTACTCCTTTTATAACGCCTACAATATTCAGATGGACGTAAAATACCATGCAGTGGGCCTTTTCTCAGCTGACCAAGCCTGGCTCCTGAAGATGCACCCATCTCTTCCTGTCTGATTGCCTTATTTCTTTATACAAAAAACTGTGACACACTAAATCATATGGTGGTGGGCTATGTGACCCCCACCTTAAAATATGCAATCATTAATTGCCTTGTTAACAGTCGATGCAATCTTCAGTACTCCTCATATTGTATGAACATGATAAAAGGAAACATACATATAGTGTAATACTGTAATAAAAGGAATATTTCAAGAAAGTCCGAAATAGTGTAAGAAAAACGGCTCACGCAACGTGTTCTGCTTCCTCCTGGCGTGTTCTTCTTGCACTGTGAATGATTCTTTTATATCCGTTGTTGCCGCTACTTGCTGCTAGTTTTCGGTTGATGACCTCATCGCGGCTGTCGTCATTTTTGGAACTTTCTTTTTCTTCTCGGGAGAAGCCTCTATCTGATTGGCTTGGTTGGCTTCATTTATTCACTCGCAAGTAGTTAGAAGAGAGTGGATGAGAAACAGACTTTACATATTTTATGTAAATATTATACATTTTTTATTTTTATCTTTTCATTACAGTCTGGTCTGGAATAATGCAATATATAGAGGGCCATCGTGACAGAGGTTGTCAGTCATTCCCCTCACCCTGTCAGTTTGTTTAAGTGTCCAATAAGTCCATGGCTCAGGGGTGGCTAGCATCAGAAAAGGGGTTGGCCTTAGTCTATATATTGCAGCACTCCATACAAGCACTTCCTCTTTTAAATAAAAGTTATGGCAAGTTCCCTCCCTCCCATCCCTTTATAAGAATAGTGTTGGCGGGGCCCCCCAAATTTTTGCGCAGTGCTGGGGGTTGGTCATCTGGGGTATGGCCAACCCAGGTGGGCAGTAGCTATGGAGCTAGCTGCACGGGCTCCCCATGGGCTGCTCCCTGGGTGAGTAAAGCATGGCTACTGTGCAGACGGGAACGCCAGTAGCCAAAGAAGTCATGGTTGTTACGGCTGCCCCAGATACTCGGGGTCCTGATCCTAGGTGGGCTAGGAGGAGTTTACACACTACCGCTTAGGTGTACTAATTAATATTTACGGTTTATATGTATTGTTTATATGAATAAACGTATTTGTTGGTATGTATTATTATACCCCGTTATTAATAAATAATTTATGGGTATAACATTACCTATATGTTTATACAGCTATAGGTAGCTATAATGTTACATTGCAGCAATTTTCTACAATACTGTGACCTTTTCAAGCCACACTGTTGTCTGTATATTTATTGGTGGGGGGGATGTATATAAGACATACCTTGGTCAAGTATTTTAAAAAATTTCTGTATATATATATATATTTTAGCAATGAATAAAAAATTTTTTACAAATAAGTTTTGGAAGTGGATGGAGGCAATATTAAAATGAACTGGATATCTGTGTTTAGTTCTATAAATATACCAAATCTGTAAGTTGTGAGGTGGGGCCTCCATGGGTCGGACTTGTTTGTCCAGCACGTCCCACAGATGCTCGATTGGATTGAGATCTGGGGAATTTGGAGGCCAAGTCAACACCTTGAACTCGTGTTCCTCAAACCATTCCTGAACCATTTTTGCTTTGTGGCAGGGGGCATTATCCTGCTGAAAGAGTCCAATGCCATCAGGGAATACCGTTTCCATGAAATGGTGTACATGGTCTGTAACAATGCTTAGGTAGGTGATATGAGTCAAAATAACATCCACATGGCTGGCAGGACCCAAGGTTTCCCAGCAGAACATTGCCCAAAGGATCACACTGCCTCCACCGGCTTGTTACCTGTCAGTCCAAAGCATCACCCTGCCTCCACCAACTTGCCACCTGTCAGTCCAAAACATCACACTGCCTCCGCCGACTTGCCACCTGTCAGTCCAGAGCATCACCCTGCCTCCACCAACTTGCCACCTGTCAGTCCAAAACATCACACTGCCTCCGCCGACTTGCCACCTGTCAGTCCAAAGCATCACACTGCCTCTTCTGACTTGCCACCTGTCACTCCAAAGCATCACACTGCCTTCGCCGGCTTGCCACATGTCAGTCCAAAGCATCACACTGCCTCCGCCGGCTTGCCACCTGTCAGTCCAAAGCATCACAACTGCCTCTGCCCCCAGTTTGCTACCTGTCAGTCCAAAGCATCACACTGCCTCCACCCGGCTTGCTACCTGTCAGTCCAAAGCATCACACTGCCTCCGCCCAGCATTTATTTGCTCTATACAGTATTTACATTGATATTACTGGATTTCATGAGAGCTGAGAGGATTTAATATACCTTATTGTTGAAAATTATCCATTATCCAAATAATTTCTTGTCTCAAACATTACATTAATATTTATTTATATAGCACCAACAATTTGCATAGCACTAGGCAGAGGCGTCGCTAGGGGGGGGCTACTGGGGCTGAAGCCCCGGATCTCCCCTCCATAGCCCTGAATGGAGACCCTGACTACGCCCCCTCACGCTCGGCTCCGCCCCCTCACGGTCGACCCCGCCTCCTGCATGCTGTATGCTGTACAGCAGCAGACTCCATCCCCTCACGATAGGCTCCGCCCCTCGTGCTTAACTCCGCCCCCTCAAGTTTTGCAGGTGAGTGTTTCGCAGAGTGTGAGTGGCAAAGTTATTGCAGGTGTATGTATGTGAGGTAAGTGGCAGAGTGTAAGTGGGTGTTAGTGGCAGAGTTATGAGTGTGCATGTGTATGTATGTAAGTGCCAGAGTGTAAGTGGGTGTGAGTGTCAGAGTTATGAGTGTGCATGTGTATGTATATGAGTGGCAGAGTGTAAGTGGGTGTGAGTGGCAGAGTGTAAGTAAGTGTATGTGTGTGAGTGTGGCAGAGTGTGATTGGAAGAGAGTGTGTGTGAGTGAGTGTAAGCATGAGTGGAAGAGTTATGAGTGTGTATGTGTGTGAGTGGCAGAATGTAAGTGTGTGTAAGTGGCAGAGTGTGATTGTATGAGTGAGTGTGCAGAGTGTGAGTGGAAGAGTGTGAGTTATGAATGTGCGCGGATGTGTGTGGCAGAGTGTAAGTGTGTGTGAGTGGCAGAGTTTTGGAGTGTATAAGTGTGAGCAGCAGAGATATGAGTGTGCGTGTGAGTGAGTGTAAGCGTGAGTGGCAGAGTTATGAGTGTGCATGTGTATGTGTGTGAGTGGCAGAGTGTGTGAGTGTAAGTGTGAGCAGCAGAGGTATGAGTGTGTGTGAGTGGCAGAGTGTAAGTGTTCGAGAGTGAAAGCGTGAGTGGGAGTGTGTGTCAGTGGCAGTGAGATTACTAGGAGAAAATGTGATTAATTACTATTATTCATATTGAATGTGATAATCAAGTGTGAAACAGTGCTCATACCATTTTTATTTTCACACCTGATTATCACATTCAATATGAAAAATAGTGATTCATCTTTATATATAGTCTTTATGTTGATGGCAATGAGTCCATACACATGGCATTAAACATCACATGGACCTCGTTATACTATTAAACCCATACATTATGAGTGAATGTGCTGCTCATTATATTATAGGCTTTACTCATGAAAGAGAGAATTGCAGGGAAGTGAGATGGGAATTTCAAAATTAAGGCTAAAGTAGCAGAGCTGGAAAAATTCTCGCATTCAGTTGAATTCCCATCTCAATTCCCTGCACTTCTCTCTTTTATTAGGTTGGTAGAAGGAGCATACCTCCATACCTCAGCCTATTCTCCCCAAGTTTTTGACCCCTTTTTATTAAAAAATAAAAAATATTTGTGATGTGCGTGTGAGAGTTGCAGGTTTACACACGTGTCTGCGTGGCAGAATGTCTGTGTGGGAAAGGCCATTTGTGTGTATAAGGGTCTCTGTGTGTAAGGTTGTCTGGATGTGTGTGTGAGTGTAAGGTTGTCTATGTAAGGGTATCTATGTGGGGGGGGGGGGTGTCAGGGTTGAGTCATTTTTATATGCTCAGTTATTTTGAAATCATGGGAATTTGCTCACATACAAGTGTGTGTGTGTGATGTAAGTTGGTGTGTGTAAGTGGGATTGTGTGTCTCTGTATGTAACGGTGTGCGTATGTATGTGTGACTGTGCATGTGTGACTGTGCAAGTGTGAATGTGTGTGTATGTGTGGCTGCATGTGTGTGTATTTGTGGCTGTGTATAAGTGTAACTTTGAGTAATGTGAGTTTTTTGTGTGCTGCAAGTCTTATTGTGTACTGTGGTACAGTAATGTGCAGCATGAGTGTGTGATACACTCACACACTGCACGTTTTATTGCTGTGGAGTCTGTGTTATATTCACACTTGCACATTACTGTGACTTTTATTGCTGTGGAGGTAGACACATACACACACATACAAACAGATACACACATATAGTCGGTCACAGGCAGACATACAGTCAGTCACACACACACACGCATATAGTCAGTAACAGACAGACACAAACACACTCATACAGTCAGCCAGTCACAGACACACACATATACATTCAGTCACAGTCAGACATACAGTCACACACACATACAGTGGGTCACATATACACACAGTCACACACACACATGCAGTCAGTCATATACACAAACACACACTCTGTCACATGCACTTACACACAAGTCAGCAATTTTGTTGTTTTTTATGATAAAAAAGTGCATCTATCAATATGTCCCCCTCCTGGCTGCTATACCTCATTCTAGCCTGGTCTGTGCCCTGCTGTTGTTTCTAGCCCTGCTGAGCACACTCAGCGCTCGGACACTATAGTACGGTGCATGTGGGGATGGAGCAGGAAGACTGTGCAGCCGGTGCACACACTGCTCCCCCGCGCTCCGCTGGATAAATAAAATGATCCCAGCGGCGAGGGCACCAGGCAGGGACAACAATAACTGGGCACCAGGTATAATTTCCTGGTGCCCGGGATTTGTTGAGCCCCGATATATACCCATATATACCTATTGTTCATTGGCGTCAATTATATCAGTCTGTATGCTGCCTAACCATGTGATTTTATTTACTCTACTTCTATAAAATCTATCATGGGCTCCAGCCCCGGATCTTTTGGAGACCTAGCAACGCCCCTGGCACTAGGTAAAGAGCATAGAAGGGAGCTACATACTAAGTTACATGATCAAGGACAGACTGGTACATTCGGTAGAGAACCCTGCTCGCAGAGCTTACAATCTAGAGGGAGTGGGGTACATGAGACACATAAGGCAGTGAAGAGGTCAGAGGGGAGGTAGATGTAGTTTGGCCAAAGACTGTGCTTTCTAGCTGGATCAGTGGTAAGATGATACCTGATACTAACAGTGATTGAGGACAGCGAGAGCTAGGTGGGATTAGCTAGAGGTAAATTAATCGGTATTCTAGTGGGATGGGTAGGAAGCTTCATTAAAGAGATGAGTTTTGAGGGACATTTTAAAGTTTGAGAAGGAAGGAGAGAGCTGGATGCTCCATGTAAGGGAGTTCCAACGAGAGAGGGCAGTTTGGACAAAATCTTGGAGGCGAGAGTGGGAAGAGGTGATGAGGTTGGGGGAGAGCTTTAGTCCCATTGAGGAGCGCAGAGGTAGAGCAGGGAAATATCGGTTAATGAGGGAGGCAATGTACGGAGGGGCCGAAGAGTGGAGGGCTTTGTAGGTTAAAGACAGAATTTTACATTTTAGAGCAGACAGGGAGCCAGTGCAGGGTGTTGCAGAGAGGAGCCGACGAATCGGACCGACGAGCAAGAAAGAGGAGTCTGTCAATTGTGATTTGAATAGATTGCAGGGGAGAAAGACAATAATAATCTGCTGTGATCATCTTCTTTTTAAATCTATTTTTAATATCAGAAATGTACTCTTTTGCAAGCAAGGCGCTCATTCTCGTATTTATCTATATTTTAAAAGTTTGAATTGTGAACAGGATGTATGGAAACTGTTGGCCAACGATACATTTGTATTTTGGTGAATTTCTCTACAACATGAAACTATCCCATAATAACCAGAAAGCAGTCACTAAGGGGTGGCACCCAAAAACACTATATTCCACAAAATGGCGGCGCCCGGTCACACTTGTTTAGTTAAATATTTTATGAAATACAGACACGTAACAAAAACAAAAGACATATCTGAAATCAACAACGCAAAATAAAAAAATAAATAAAACCTTTTCATTTTTTGGTGGCAGCGTCCCTATAATGGATGTCAGGGAATTAAGAAGCCCCGGAGAAATCATTTTCAATGCGACACTACCATAGTCCTGGAAATTGTTTTAAAGTAGAAATAAGCACGGTTCTACTTATATTACACGAATGTACAACATACTGAAAATAAGTTAGGGGGGAAAGACCCCTTAACATGTAGATGGTCACAAAGAGAACCGACATTCAGGGTAGACAATCGGCTTGACACCTAATGGTCAGATAAGGATTAACAAAGCCAGTGACAGATTCCCAGATTAGCTGGAGTATCACAGAGGGGAACTCCCAGTTACAACATAACCCTGTTTGCTTACAATCACCCTATCAGATAAATCCTCAATGCAAGTTAAGCCCCACAAGGTATGTGATTGATACCGTTTGATTCAGAGGGCAGACACAGCCAAATGAAATACACTGTTGTCCTTATCTGGCTCCTGGCTGTGGGACAATAAAAAGAGGCTTTTTGTCTGGAAGCCAGAAGTAAACAAACTGTGCCGGGTTACAACTCCCAGCATCCATGGGCGAGCTGTACTGGCCCGTCACTTGGGTGAATGTCGCTGATACATTTATTACTTTATGACATTTTAAATGTATCTGTTGCAACTGGCAATTTTAGCAAGAGTGTCACTCTATGGGGCTCAAATTCCTTTGTCCGTGTTTTCTGCTACTGTTTGTGTATCACACACCAATAAAACTCACAGTAATGTGCAATAAGTGTGTCACAGACTCCACAGCAATAAAACTCATAGTAATGTGCAGTGTGTGAGTGTATCACAGACTCCACAGCAATAAAACTCACAGTAATGTGCAGTGTGTGAGTGTATCACAGACTCCACAGCAATAAAATTCACAGTAATGTGCAGTGTGTGAGTGTATCACAGACTCCACAGCAATAAAATTCACAGTAATGTGCGGCGTATGAGTGTATCACAGACTCAACAGCAATATAACTCCCAGTTATGTGTTGTTTGTGAGTGTATCACAGACTCCACAGCAATAAAACTCACAGTAATGTGGAGTGTGCGAGTGTATCACAGACTCCACAGCAAAAAAAAACTCACAATAATGTGCAGTGTGCGAGTGTATCACAGACTCCACAGCAATAAAGCTCACAGTAATGTGCAGTGTGCGAGTGAACCACAGACTTCACACCAATAAAACTCACAGTAATGTGCAATAAGTGTGTCACAGACTCCACAGCAATAAAACTCACAGTAATGTGCAGTGTGTGAGTGTATCACAGACTCCACAGCAATAAAACTCACAGTAATGTGCAGTGTGTGAGTGTATCACAGACTCCACAGCAATAAAATCACAGTAATGTGCAGCGTGTGAGTGTATCACAGACTTCACAGCAATATAACTCACAGTAATGTGCAGTGTGTGAGTGTATCCCAGACTCCACAGCAATATAACTCACAGTAATGTGCAGTGTGTGAGTGTATCACAGACTCCACAGCAATAAAACTCACAGTAATGTGCAGTGTGTGAGTGTATCACAGACTCCACAGCAATAAAACTCACAGTAATGTGGAGTGTGCGAGTGTATCACAGACTCCACAGCAATAAAACTCACAGTAATGTGCAGTGTGCGAGTGAACTACAGACTTCACAGCAATAAAATCACAGTAATGTGCAGCGTGTGAGTGTATCACAGACTTCACAGCAATATAACTCACAGTAATGTGTGATTTGTGAGTGTATCACAGAGCTCCACAGCAATAAAACTCACAGTAATGTGTGATTTGTGAGTGTATCACAGAGCTCCACAGCTTAAAAATAGCACAGTGTGCTTAAACTGCAGTAAATTTTTTCAAAATAAGTTTGTGTAACTAAAATACGTCCCGTTTATGTTATAAGTTACTTACAATCAAGCAAATGGTTATGGTTTAGTTTCTTCCTCTTTTCTCCTGTTGCCTTATTATTTTATACTTTTTTTTTTTTTAATGCTGTAGAGGACACCTCTAGCAGCTCCTAAAATGTAAATTCCTGTAAAGCTGGTTGTAAAAAAAAAACAAAACAAAAAAAAAAAAAACGAGAGAGAGAGAGAGAGAGAGAGAGACACAGCAGGAAGTGTGGGTGCATTTTGATAAAAAGCTAATGTAGATGGGTCAGTGGGAGACGTCTTGTATACATATGTGTGTGTTCTGTTCTAGATTTTACCCTTGGGCTCTCTTATCATGTTCACCTTGGGTCTTTCTTTCCAGATTGCCAGCGTTCACCTCCGCTAAGCCTTCCTTACAAACCAAATTATCTAGTTTGGCCCTGTGCTGCGTTACTTTCCATCCTTCATGATTATGGTTCAAGCTGAGGTAAGCCAGCCGCCCCTTGGAAAATGCATCAAGGAGATCAGAGCCAGTCTCTTATCAGCAAGGAAGCCTTCCTTTCCGTCTACCTGGGGACATTTTAAAAACCCCACCGTTCTCCCCTCACACGCAAGTGGCTAGCCTAATTTGTAAGACAGTAACAGACTGTTCTAACTACAAGTGTTTTTTTTTAATTATTTCCCATAAACGTGTTATAACCCTGTTTTAGTTGAAGAGATAGAAAGCAGATATGGTCCCTGGGATATTAACAGCTGATACAAAGCACAAAGGCTGCTGTTTCAAAATCAAGCTGTCTGCTAATATCCCAATTCAAAGGCTTGTCAGAGGCAGGGGTGCGTACCCGAAACTGACCAGTTACAAGGGTTTAGGAAACAACTTGGCAAGGCCCGCAGGTCTATCAAGAGGAAAAAGAAAATAAATCTTACACATTTCTCAGATTTAACAAAGATCATCATGATCAGATGGATCTTTCAGCACTTGTGGTAAATGATTCAGTAATACAAAGGCTAATAAATTCCCCCCTTCCTCCCACCTAAATATGGCTCACACAGAATATAATAAATAGACCAATGCATGCGTAACGTTTTTGTCGGCATAGAAAGCAGGTGGATCACAGAATGGATCCAGTCAAATGGGTCTAGACATTTTCTGCTTATTGCCCAAATACATGCCAAAGTTTTGATACTTTGAAAAAGACAATCGCATTGTTAAAAGTTTTTCTTTTACTGTAATGTCGATTTTTAAAACATTATGTGCATAATCTGAAACCCACCATCATCTAACTTGTAATTTATAACCACTCCATCTAAAATCCCCACCCCTTTTTTCCACAATCCACACTTTCTACTGTGTCATACTTCCCCACAGCCCTTTTCTGTGTCAAACTGCCCCACAGTACTTGTCCCGTGTGTACATTGTCTCCTAGTACTTTCCCCAGCAATATATTGTATCCTAGTACGTGCCTCAGTGCAGGGTCGTCTTAAACATTGACTGGACCCTGGGCAAACATTTGTTTGGGGCCCCTGCACCCCACCCCTCATTCCCGGCATGCAATCACACCCTCCACCCTAACACCTCCCTACAAAAAAATAAACACACACTTGATTTGTGTGTGTGCGTAATGTATAGGTGGTTTATATAATATTTAGATTGTGTGTGTGTGTGTGTGTGTGTGTGTATATATGACTTACACAGAAAACCTTACACAGTCAGATAGACACACTTACACACACAGTCAATCTTAAACACACACACACTCATTTGTCCCCCTCCCTGCTCACTTACCTTACATTTGCAGGGAAGGGGCTTTTTCTTCTGTGCGTGGCTCCATGTGTTCTGAGCACCGGTAAGAACCCTGGGAAATTATGCAAATTAATTGTACAGGACATGTATGGGCGAGGGGGAGGCAAGAGATGACTGACGGGGGCTGGGGGAGGGGCTTCAAGGGGGAGTTGATAAAAGCCCTGGAGCCTCTCTCCCCAGCAGCCATTTTAATCTGTAAACGCACCTGGTAGCAATTTTTTGCAGCTCTGGTGTTTCATTCACGGCTCAGGCATGGAGATTGAGGCAATGCTCGCTGCCCTGAGGGCTGAGGCTCTTACAGATGGTGGCAGACGTTTGAGGCAGCAGTTTGCAGCGCTGCAGGCTGCTACGCCCGCGGTGGCATCGCCTCCCGCGGGTCCTCGTGGCGGGGCGCGGCGGGTGTCCCGCCCGCCCGCTCGACTGAGCCCGGATGCCGGCTCCATCCAGCCTCATCGGAGCAGGAGCGGAGCTGGGCGAAGGAGCGGCCTTCGCCCGTCGGCCGCGCGGCCCGCTGCGTCCGGCGGCGGGCCTGCTAGTGCAGCCACGCGACCGTCCCCGGTGGCTAGTGGGAGCGGGGATCGCAGGCCGCGCCCCTCCCCTCGGGGTTTGGAGCGCGACGGACGGAGGACATCCAGGGCTGTGACCAGGTCCGGTACAGCCCTGCTACCTTCCCCCCCGCGTCCGGATGCGGGGCCTAGCAGGAGGAGGAGCACGGATCGGCAGGCCAGGGTGGTGAGTAGGCCTCAGGGCCGAAAACGGGGGTCCCTGCGATTACCCTCCCGGGCGGGGGGCAGTGGGGAGGCTGTGGGCAGCTGCAGTGGGTCTTCTGGGGATGAGGATCCGGCCCTGGGTCTCTTACTGCACCCTACCCCGTCCCCTACTCCTACCCCTGTGACTACTTACCAGGTTCCCTTGGCTGGGCTTCTCTCTCCTCCTGATCTGGCGTTGTACTCACCTGTCTCTCCTTCACAGGCTCCAGCTTCTAGTGCTGTGCCACTCTACGTCCCCCATCCTGCTTCCCAGGTTGCGGGTGATTCTGCGGCCTCCCGGGCCTCCACGCCGGCTCTGGGCGCGGTTCAGGGAGACACTGGTGAGTCCACGGGGCAACCTTTGGCGGGGTTTTCTGGGGTGGGTGGGGGGGGGGCTACCGTTTCTCCTGCTAGTCAGCCTTGGGTGGATTTGTTGCAATGCTTGCGGGGGGCGATAGAGCAAGTGAGCCGGGTGGCTGGGCCTTCGGGTAGTGCGGCCCTGCAGGGCATCGATAGTACGATGGGCAGCGTGTGGGGTTCCACGGGGGGTTCACCGGGGGTGGTTTCTGGTTTACCGGGCACGGCGGGGGTCCCACAGTCCCCCTTATTACCGCCCCCTTTGTTGCTGCCGGCGGCCACTGCTGCGGCGCTCCCTGCGGTTCCCTTGTCAATGCCTAGTACATCGGCGGCACCGAGTACGTCGGCGTCAATGGTTGGGGCGGCTGATTTGACACACCCTGTTGCACCGATGGCGCATGGGGCCGCGTATTTATGTTGGTCGGGACCCTTAGGCCTTCACCTTAAACCGGAGGTAAGGGAGCGTATTTGGAAGGGCGAGTATGTGGAAATTTATTCGCTCCTCCCCATGGAGGACGTTCCTCCTCCTGAGAAGGAGTTGAAGGATGCCGAGAAAGAAAAGGAGAAGTACCGTTATCGCAAAATCCCAAAGAATTATGGGAATTGGATTCGGGCTTTCTCCATCTTGGCTAGCGTCATTGGGGAGAAATCCCCTGAAAAATGTTGCTCCTTGTTTTGTTACCAGGATCAAATCTGGAATGCGTGTAGGATTTATGGGGGTCTCAGCTGGTGGCGCTATGATGAGCAATTCCGGCAACGGATTGCTTTACGGCCTACTTTGGGTTGGGATCAAATGGACGTGGGGCTGTGGCTGGCCATTATGACCCGGCCAGCCTCGCATCAGGGGGGTTTGACGTCCTTTCTCGGGGGGGTCGGGGGACTGGGTTCGCCCTCTCCCTCGGCCACGACCCAACGACGACCGGGAGGGTGCTGGCAATTTAATGAGGGTCAGTGCAAGTTTGGCGCCGGTTGTCGCTTCAAACATGAGTGTTCCGGTTGCGGGGGTAGCCACCCCGCCACCCGGTGCTTTAAGCGTCAGAGAGGTGGGGACAAGTCTGACGTGGGCGGAAAGGGGGATGACGCCGGTGGACGTCGGGGCAATGCGCCCATGGCTAAGCCGGTATAGGAATCGTAGGGCGGCGGACATTTTGTTGCACGGGTTTGAGTTTGGTTTCAGGATCCCCTTTCAGGAGCGGGAGGTTTGTTTGCGGTTGCGTAATTTACGTTCGGTGGCTGAGCACCCCGAGGTGGTGCGGGATAAGTTGGCTAAGGAAGTGGCTCTGGGCCGTATGGCGGGTCCTTTTGATTCGCCCCCGTTGGCCGGTTTACGGGTTTCTCCCCTGGGGGTGGTTCCCAAAAAGGAACCGGGAAAGTTCCGGCTGATCCAGCATCTGTCTTACCCCTATGGGGAGTCGGTTAACGATGACATTGATGCAGAATTGTGCCGGGTGTCTTATGCGTCCTTTGATTCGGCGGTTCGGATGGTGAGGGCGGCAGGGGCTGGTGCGTTGATGGCCAAAACCGATGTGGAGTCGGCCTTCCGGCTTCTTCCGGTTCATCCAGACTGTCATCACCTCCTCGGGTGCCATTTTGAAGGGAAGTTCTACGTTGACTTGTGCCTTCCCATGGGTTGTTCTATTTCCTGTTTTTATTTTGAGTGCTTTAGCACCTTTTTGGATTGGGTAATCAGGGAGGAGTCCGGGTGCAACTCAGTGATGCACTACCTGGATGACTTCCTGCTGGTGGGTCCCTCGGGTTTGCAAGTCTGTGGCCATTTGCTGAGGACGGCCCAGGTGGTTCTGGCTTCGTTTGGTGTCCCATTGGCGGCAGACAAAACGGAGGGCCCGACTACCTGTATTTCATTCCTGGGCATTGAGATTGACTCCCTGGCCGGGGAATGCCGGCTTCCTCAGGATAAATTGTTGGGCCTTAGGGCGGACATTTCTAAGGCTTGCGGCTTGAGAAAAATTCAGCTCAGGGCGTTGCAATCTTTATTGGGGAAGCTCAACTTTGCCTGTAAAATTATGCCAATGGGCAGGGTGTTTAGCAGACGTCTGGCGGGGGCTACGGCGGGGGTGTGCCGGCCGCACCATTATGTCAGGCTCACTCGGCCCCTAAGGGATGATCTGGCGGTGTGGGATGATTTTTTGAGCAGGTACAATGGACGGTCGTTGTGGCAGGCTCCGGAGGTGTCCAACGCAGATCTCCATCTGTACACGGATGCCTCAGGATCCGTGGGCTACGGGGCGATTTTGGGGTCCCAGTGGTCTGCCGAGACTTGGCCCCCGTTCTGGGGTTCGGGGTACCTGACAAAGAATTTAGCTTTTTTGGAGCTATTTCCTATTCTGGTGTCAGTGGTCCTTTGGGGAACTACGTTACGGGATCGCAGGGTGGTCTTCCACTGTGACAACATGGGAGTGGTGTTGGCGGTGAATAACCTGACGGCTTCTTCCCCGCCGGTAGTTCGGCTGTTGCGGCTTCTGGTCCTTAACTGCCTTGATTTTAATGTGACCTTTCGTGCTGTTCATATCCCTGGGGTGCATAACGTAATTGCGGATGCACTTTCTCGTTCGCAGTGGGCAACGTTCCGGGCGGCAGCACCATGGGCGGACCCGGAGGGTATCCCGTGCCCGTCGACGCTGTGGGACCTTGGGTTGGGCGAATAGCACAGTGGGTTAGCCAGTCTGTCGCTGGATCCACATGGAAGCGTTACGGTAAAGTTTGGGGGGAATGGTTGGATCTGGAGTCGGCTCGTGGGGGTTTTAGGGATGATGGGGCTCGCTTGGAAGGTTTACTGTGGTTGTTGTGGCATTGGGACGCGGCTGGCTTGTCGCCCGCGGCAGTGACGGCACGGATGTCAGGCCTCAGTTTCTGGTTCAGAGCTTCTGGGCTACGGGACGTGACTAAGGAGTTTCTAGTGCGTCAGGCGTTGAAGGGTTGGAGGAGGGGCGTTCATTCCGTGGATTACCGTAAACCGGTGTCCGGGGCTTTGTTGCTGGGCCTGTGCCACATACTGCCGGTGGTTTGCCACTCGCCTTTTGAGGTGGATCTGTTTCGGTTAGCCTTTTCCATGGCATTTTTTGGAGCTTTGCGTATTGGGGAATTGGTTAGCCAGGCAAAAACGAAGCCAGGGGGTATACTGGCGGCTGATATGGTGCGGGAACCTGGTCTGGTGAGGTTTTTGATCAGGCGCTCCAAGACGGATGTACTTGGGGTTGGAAAGTGGGTCTCCCTGCGGGAAGTCCCCGGTTCTATGGTATGCCCGGTGGCTTGTTTTGACCGGTACGGTTTGGTCCGACCGGCCGGTTCCAATTCATTGCTGGTGCACGCTGATGCGACTCCTTTGTCTAGATTCCAGTTTATCAGGGTCTTCCGGATGGCAGTCGAGGCCCTGGGCCTTCCAAGCCGGGAGTTCGGGGGTCACTCGTTCAGGATTGGCGCTGCGTCTGAGGCCGCAAGGCTGGGTTATGCTGAGCGGGCTATCAGGCAGATTGGGCGGTGGGAATCCCGCAGGTTTCTATCTTATGTCCGTCCGGCTGGTCTGATCTCAGTTTCCTCTGCTTTAAATTCACAGATGTTGCGCCTAGGAGGGTGTGGCTTCTAGGCCACTCGTACATATTCTGGGCACGGAGTCGGGCTGCCGTGCGACCTGGGGGAGAGTGCCTGGGCTTTCCGGGAGCCGTGGCGGACGTTCGGTGGTTCGGGTTCCGGGGTATGCGGTGGGTACGCTTGTTACCCGAGGTGGTTCAGTTGTCTCGGCGGTTGGGGCCCCCTGATATTTTACTTATTCATCTGGGGGGCAATGATCTGGGTTCGGTCCCTGTGTGGACCCTGGGGGATACCATAAAAAGGGACCTGGCGAGGCTGCTGGTGCTCTTTCCTGGTGTGTCGCTGGTGTGGTCAGAGGTGGTGCCACGTAATTATTGGAGGTGTGCGCTCAATCAGAGGGCGCTGGAACGGAGCCGGGTGAAATTGAATAAACGAGTGTCTCGTTTTGTGTTGAGTGTGGGGGGCGTGACTATACGCCATAGGGTTTTTGAGTCCGATGCGGCTCGGTATTTCAGGAGTGATGGAGTTCACTTAACTGAGGTGGGCCTTGATCTGTTTAACTTGGCGTTACAGGATGGTTTGGAACAGGCCATGGCGGTGGTGGTGGGTGGTCCCCGCTGATTTAAGGTGTTAAACGAGCGGGTCTGTGGCGGGGGTTGGCTGTCCTTGCCAGTAGGGGATATGTTTTGGAAAATGGAGTTGGAGTTATTACAAGGAAAATGGTGCTCGGGTCCTCCCCTTAACCTTAAAAGCAACATGGAAGTTGTTTGTAGTTGACGTGCCCACTGAGCTAAGTGAGTCGGCTAGTGGTAAGCATTGTGGGAGAGATGGGCCAGATGGAGTTATGGCATCTCAAGGGACGAGGAGGGGAGGCGAGCTTATGGATTCTGGATTTGGTTGGAAAAAGGTGGCCATATATAAATATATGGGTGGAAGTGGAAAATGGTTTTACTGGCAAGGGCTTAGTCAATTTGTCAGGCTGTATTCTGTTTTATACATAAAAGTATTAAAGGATGGTGGTGGTTTATACAGCCTGACATGTGTTTAATAAAGAAGTGCTGTGGCCTTGTTGTACCATCACAAGTCTCGTGTCCATTATTGGGGGGAACATGGGCTGGTATGGTTATGGGGGATTTTGGGGTTATGGTATGTCTCAGGAATCGGGCATCTATCCCCTCTGCATACATACAAGAACCCTGGGAAATTATGCAAATTAATTGTACAGGACATGTATGGGCGAGGGGGAGGCAAGAGATGACTGACGGGGGCTGGGGGAGGGGCTTCAAGGGGGAGTTGATAAAAGCCCTGGAGCCTCTCTCCCCAGCAGCCATTTTAATCTGTAAACGCACCTGGTAGCAATTTCCCACCCTCCCTCCCTATGTTTATGTGTTTTCTATGTATTAACTTTCTTTTGTCGCAGCAGGCGGGGGTTGGCTGTCCTTGCCAGTAGGGGATATGTTTTGGAAAATGGAGTTGGAGTTATTACAAGGAAAATGGTGCTCGGGTCCTCCCCTTAACCTTAAAAGCAACATGGAAGTTGTTTGTAGTTGACGTGCCCACTGAGCTAAGTGAGTCGGCTAGTGGTAAGCATTGTGGGAGAGATGGGCCAGATGGAGTTATGGCATCTCAAGGGACGAGGAGGGGAGGCGAGCTTATGGATTCTGGATTTGGTTGGAAAAAGGTGGCCATATATAAATATATGGGTGGAAGTGGAAAATGGTTTTACTGGCAAGGGCTTAGTCAATTTGTCAGGCTGTATTCTGTTTTATACATAAAAGTATTAAAGGATGGTGGTGGTTTATACAGCCTGACATGTGTTTAATAAAGAAGTGCTGTGGCCTTGTTGTACCATCACAAGTCTCGTGTCCATTATTGGGGGGAACATGGGCTGGTATGGTTATGGGGGATTTTGGGGTTATGGTATGTCTCAGGAATCGGGCATCTATCCCCTCTGCATACATACATGTCACGGACATCTGGTGCTCTAACATGCTCTGTGAGGGGGCGGAGATTTCTCCCCTCATGTGACACATATACATATATACATACACTTACACAGACACCCTTACACACACACAGTCACCCTTACATACACAGTTAAACACACCCTTACACACAGTCACACTTACACAAAAATACACAAACACTCTTAGACATACACAGACACCCTTACACACAGTCACACTTACAGATACACTTACACACACACACACACACACACACACACACACACTCTTAGACAGCCTTACACACAGTCACACACTTACATTTTATTTATTTTTACTGGAAAAACTAACAGTCACACTTACACTTATACACACAGTCACACTTACATACACACACTGTTATACACACCCTTACACACAGTCACACATACACAGAAATAAACACACTCTTAACACACAATCACCCTTACACATGTACATACACAGACAACCTTACACACAGTCACACATATACGCCCACACGTAGACACACACACTCACACGCTTACATTTTTTTTTACCGAAAGAAAATAAACATATTCCCTTGTGACACTAACAGTCACACTTATACATATACATACACAGACACCCTTTGTCTCCCCAGTGCTCTCTCTGTCCCCCATTGTCTCCCCAGTTTTCTTTCTTTCTATCTCCCCTCCCCAGTGTTCTCTCTGTCCCCCATTGTCTCCCCAGTTTTCTTTCTATCTCCCCTCCCCAGTGTTCTCTCTATCCTCCCTCCCCTCCCCAGTGTTCTCTCTATCCTCCCTCCCCTCCCCAGTGTTCTCTCTATCCTTCCTCCCCTCCCCACTGTTCTCTCTATCCTCCCTCCCCTCCCCACTGTTCTCTCTATCCTCCCTCCCCTCCCCACTGTTCTCACCTTCCCCGCCCCAGTGGTCTCTCCTACATGAGTGGAGCGCGGGGAGACGCAGGCAGCATGTGCTCAGTGTGTGTTAAACACACTGAGCGCTCAATCCATGCTGCTCGCGCTCCCCGCGCATAGTTATGACGCACAGCATCGGTTTCCGATGCTCTGAACCAACACTACGCGCGGGGAGCGCGAGCAGCATGCTGCCTGCGTCTCCCCGCTGAGGGAGCCGGGGAGAGCAGAGAACGCTGGGCGCACCTGCACTATGCGATCAGTGCTGATCGCATAGTGCAGGTGCAGTTACGGAGGGCCAGCGGGACCACCTGGCAGCTGCCTTGGGCCCCCCAGGAGTAAGTGGGCCCAGGGCAGCTGCCCCGTTTGCCCCGCGTTAAAGAAGGCCCTGCCTCAGTGTCTCAATATCTTCCAATACTTGCCCCAGTGTCTCAACATCTCCCCAGTATTTGCCCCAGTGCCTTAATGACCCCCAGTACTTTCCTCAGTGTCTCAATGTCCCACCGTACTTGCCCCAATGTCTTAACATACCCCAGTATTTGGATCAGTGTCACATCTCCCAGTACTTGCCCAAATGTCTCAATGCCCCCCATTACTTGCACCAATGCTTCCCAGTACTTCTACCAATGTCTCAATGTCCCCCCGTATTTGCACCCAGTGTACAGCTGTATGCTCAGAATAAAAAAAATTGGTGTCTATGGCTGGAGCATACAAATTTTTTTTTTGCCTTTTCAGATATGAAAACGATGCATATTTGAGCATATTAAAAAATTTAGATTAGGTGAGATAGGACATTTAATAAAATATAAATCTATTGGAAATGGCTGGGTATCAAAGTATGGCCATATTAACGTATTTGTTGTGCGAAGCCCATGGAATCAAGTAATGTATCTGGCTGTAATGTGTTTTCTAGATACAGACAGAGTTCTGTTATCAGTGGTGACTTCTGAGTGGCCAGACCTTCTCCCGCAAGAGATGTAGATTAGCAGGTCTATTAATAGAATTTCATGCCTGGAACACGTGACACAGGGAGCCGTGCCTTTAACACGTGTTTGAGAACATGTTCAAGGATCTCTTTCTAAGAGGCCAACTGCTAAATGTAGGGACATATGGCCTTGGGTCCTGTAAGCAGGTCTTCAAAACTTTCTAAATAGTATAACATATTCAAGAACTGGCTAATTGGTTCGTGCTCTTGTGCAAAGCCAGATTACCCAAGAGAAAGCCAAAAGCTTTAAACCCATACCTCTGTGCGCTGACCATTTATTTTGTACAAATATAATAAGTATGTGGGGGCTCCCACGTTGCTGCATATTACAATCTCCCCCTCATCATATGTCCGGGTGTCAATGTGCCTGGTGTAATGAAGCAGGAGGTCTGTTCAATCCCTAGCACAGACCTCTCTTCTTTCTGTTCTCTCTTCTCTGATCCTTTCCTTATGGGGACTGAGGAAACTAATACATGACAAGGTCTGCTTCACAGCTAATTAGTTCTTAAAGGGACTGTATCACCGTAACACTGTACTGACTGCACGTAGAGAATAACATTTTTGGGAAAATGATCTATACACTGTGATAGCAAAATGGCAAGCAAATGAATTACCTAGAGGTTAGGGGAGGGCTGAGCCCCAAACTTCAAAGCACTGGGTCCTCCTTCCCAATAACAAAAAACCTGACCGGCAGGGACATGCCCCCCCTGCTGTGACAAGAAAAAACTATTAACAACATATCAAACATAACAGTACACAAACAAAGGGATGGGCGGGCGGGAAACTTTCCAGAGTGTTCTTATGGATTTTTTTAAGATGGCTGCTGGAAGGGGGAGGATATCCTACTTTATATACCCTTACCCCCAGATCCTCCCCCTGCCCCAGCCATGACCTGAATCACTCCCCCACCCTCATACATGTCCTGTCCGGTAAGCTGTGCTTCACTACCAGGATTCTAGTTGCCAGACCTCCCCTGTGTACAGTCCACTCAGGAAAACCTAAATGGGGCTGGTAAGAATATGGCTGAGGTGTCAAGCCTATTTAAACCTTGCGACAAATGTAATTAATTAATGGATTTTTGGTGGGGGGGGTGACCAATTTTCAACACTCCAAACAGGTTAAAATATACGATGTCTATTCATCGAACAGTGAACTCTGGTGGACAGGGATAAGGCATGTCCTATCTGATCCAGTACACTTTAATGTATGGAACTAGCTGAGCGGGATAATGAGAATTGACAGCAGGGACCGTAATGTAGAATAAGGAAATTATGGACAGTGTCTTTTAATAAGTGCTACTAATAACATTACCGACCAACCGCAATTATACTTTCCAGAATCATGGGGCCAAGGTGAACTAACTACACACTATACACATGTACAAGCAAGTTGTACTGATAAGAAATGAGTGGAGCAAACAAGAAAAAGAAACACACAATATATTACAAAATGTCAATATTCCTATATATATATATACATATATTCCAATATCCTATGTTTGGTTAATGAGCCCTGCACAATGGAGATCCCAATAGCTGGTTTAAATCCTCATAGTGTCTTTGTTGATATTACTTTATTTGTCTGCTGTAATTACCGTGTTTTCCAATCTCTTTTTGTAAAGGAGTATCTCGGCAATATCAGCAAGGAATTGTTATATTGGGACAAAGGAAGAAAAAAAAAGGAAATAAATACACTCATTTCTTGTCATGATTTTGACAAAGTATTGTCCAGGGGCTGTTACGCCCAACTTTTTGTATGTTGTACATATGTTTAATATATGTGAAATGCACTTATTTTAAAGCCATTTACAGTGCTTCTATAGTTTTACATTGAAGAATGGCACATATGCAGGAGTGCTGCTATAGCAATAACTGTATTACACGTTATTTGCAGTTTTTAGACAACAGGAACAGTTAAGGAAAAAACTTAATGAGGGAATTAAAGGGAAACTGAGAAGAGATGTGCAAAATTAAGGTCAAACTATCAGAGTATGAAGTACAGCGGAGTGGGAGAATTTTTCCAACTCGGATCCTTTGGCCTTAAGATTGCAATTCCCTTCTCAATTACTTTTTCTGTAATGGTTTTGACATATTAACAAAGTACTGGTAATAAATTACTGGTATGGCCCTGGTCTGCGGTAGTTGGTAGTCTAAGGTATGGTCAACTCGGGTGCCTACGGGCAGAATTACCCATGGGCTGGTTCCTGGGTGACTACCATGCAAGGGGTTGACTCTGGTAGCAATGATCATCGATTACTCCCGCGTCAGATACTTAGGGGCCATAATAAAGAGTGCAAATACCTAAAGGCAAGTATAAAGTCTACAGTACAAACCTAAAATGAAACTTGGTTTCCATTCATCCAGCACAGTGGATTATTGGGTAACCCCCCCAAACTTCTTATTGGCTGCTGACAGCACCACTGCTGTTTTTTCCCCCTTGACCACCAACTGTCTTTGAGAATGAGAGACCAAAGTATTCTGGGAGCTTGTTCCAACATGGCCTGCCTCCGCGCTATTCAAAGGATAATTACAGCCACCATAACTTGGTTAGAGGGAAATCCTAGGTGCACAATACATGAGCACATATTTTAGACCCTTCTCTAGCCCCAAGTGTTGTTTAATTTCTTATTCTGTGTTTCTGGCACTATACAGAGACAATGTAAATGATCCGTAGCACTGCCTGTTGAAAGAATGACTTGTTTAATTATCTCCCCGATGCAATGTGTAAAGACTATTGTTTCATGGTCCCAAATTAACAAATGAGGCAATATGTAACAGTGTGAGAGAGAACAGCATCCAAATCCCAGGAACCACTTGGCACCAGATACGTTCCCCCTATTAACTTCTTGCTTGCCTTTGAACTGGAAATCAGGGGAGGGATGGCAATCAGGGGCGTATCGGGGCCCTGAGTGATAGGCTGCCAGTCCTGAGCACACCTGTCACTCAGGTGCATGATGTATCTTGTGTATTTCCGGGGATTTTTGTTCTGCGAACAGCCAGCACACAAACCCCCGGAAATACACGAGATACATCCGAGGGGCCGATGTCAGCTGCGAATTCGGCATTCACTGTTTCCAGTTTGACCAGCACTAAAAGTATATGAATTGCCTCTCTATTCGGAGCACACAAACACTGGGAAATAGGCAACGTGGCAATTGCCCACCAGGACTGCTCTCTAACTTGACTCAATGTTCTGGGGTTGGTCTGCACATCAATGTCCTCCCCCATAGTGGTAGAAGGAGCTGCCCTTTTGCAGGTGGCGCTAGTTTCAGTATATCTGTTGATCTTCATTTGCTGGCATTTGCGTAGATCAAAGGGTATACGCGTACGTAGGGCCGGCCCTGCCCCTACCTGAATCTGAACTTCTTGGGTCACAGCATCGCTTTCATTTGCTCGTAGGTAAATACCGTATTTGCTCGAATATAAGACGACCCTGATTATAAGACGACCCTGATTATAAGACGACCCTGATTATAAAACGACCCTGATTATAAGACGACCCTGATTATAAGACGACCCTGATTATAAGACGACCCTGATTATAAGACGACCCTGATTATAAGACGACCCTGATTATAAGACGACCCTGATTATAAGACGACCCTGATTATAAGACGACCCCCCAAACTTTGGATATTCCTTTAGGAAAAAAACGAAAAGCCTGAATATATGACTACCCTACAGGAAATACGTTTAACTTGTATATATTCACATGTAAATGGCTTTTTAATATTTAATAAAAATTATGATATTAAACAAATGTATTTCTTGTTTTTATTTCCTTTTATGTGCCAATGCTGCCTCTCCCCCCCGCGTTGTCTCTTTCTCTCTCCCCCAGTGTTATCTCTCGCCCCCCAAAGTTTTCTCTCTCTCTCTCCCCCCTTCCTCCCCTTGTCTCTCTCCCCCTTCCTCCCTTTGTCTTTCTCTACCCCCTCTCCCCTTGTCTTTCTCTCCCCCCTCACCCCTTGTCTTTCTCTCCCCCCTCCCTCCCCTTGTCTTTCTGTGCCCTCCTCCCTCCCCTTGACTTTCTCTCCCCCCCATGTCTTTTTCTCCCCCCCTCCCTCCCCTTGTCTTTCTCTGCCCACCTCCCTGCCCCTCACCTTGTATCTCTCCCTGGTGGCTAGTGGGGGCAGCCGGGTGATGTCTGCACGATACGTGCAGACATCCTCCATGCTGCCCGACACTTCCGTCTATTATGACGGACAGCCGGTCCATCATAATAGACGGAAGTGTTGAGCAGGATGGAGGATGTCTGCACGTATCGTGCAGACATCCCTCGGCTGCCCAAATCTCCCCGGTGCATAGTGGGGGCAGCCGGAGGATGTCTGCACAATACGTGCATTGCTCAGACATCCACCAGCTGTTAGCGAGGGGGATCCAGGTGGATTTGAGGTCATATTATAAAACGACCTTGAATATAAGACGAGGGGTCTTTTCTGAAAAAAACCCTGTCTTATATTCTAGCAAATACGGTATATATTGAATGCCATGACTTTGCCAGAATACGTTATACCCAGATAACATGTTTTCTACACATGTGCTGGCAAATTTACACTGTGGAAGTCCGTGATTATTCCATGTAAAATCATGGTACACGTTGAGTATCCATGGATTTCTCCACAAGTTCCACACACACCTGTCAGAGTGCAAGAGCACAACAGTGTATTCAGCGTGCAGCCCCATTAAGGGCCTTTCTATGCATGTTCAGATTCCCCCACGCCCACAAAGGGTAATACAATGACACGTGTGCAGACCTGACTCGCCAACGGCAGGTTCCCAACGAAGCCTCACATCACAGCTACATCACAGTAACAGTATTTACAGTATTTACATTGATATTACTGTATTTCATGAGAGCTGAGAGGATTTAATATACCTTATTGGTGAAAATGATCCGTTATCTGAAATGAAAAGCATTTTGGATAAGGGATACTCAGCCTATATATCATTTTGACGTGACAGGTAGAAGGCTTCATTCATGAAAGAGGTAAGTCTGGATGTCTGTGCAGGCAGCACAAGGCAATGATGTAATACCAGCAATGGTACCACTGGCTCACCTGCTGCCACTGAGCTCCGGCCCCGTGAAAGGCCAACCTGGAAATCTTTTGTTATATTTCAGAATAAAGGGCATTTTGATCAGGCAGAAGTAGATGATCTTCTGCCTGACTAAAACTACTTTTTAAGTTGAAACCCTCTAAAATCGCATCGTTTATTTTTTGGACAAGCAGAAAAAAAAAAAAAAGTCACCTTGGTGGTACTCTAAGTGACCAACCTTGACTGTTCATTGACCCTCTGCCCTGGTCACCACCACTTGTGTGCAAACACATGTTAATTTTCCGATTGTTATCTGCTTTATTTAAATAGTGAGAGAAGCAAAGCCTTTCTCCCTGCTGGTGAAGACTCCTAACCTATGACTATTTGTCTTTAACCTAGCTCTTAGGTTAGCAGTTAATATGCAGGCTCCTGATTGTACTTAAGAGGTGTATTGTGTGATAAGACCTGTTTTACTTGCTTGTTTTAACTATGCTTAAGTTATTCAAACACAGATAGTCCCTGTCGAGGGAATTCTGCACTATTTTTTTTTTTTTTTGAGGGGGGGTTGTTTGGGGGGCCAGGAAATAAGAAAGCTAACTCTCTGTGAGAGCTTTATTAGTAAAAAAAATAAAATTTTTTCACTATTTTTGAGGCACCAATCCCAGCTTATTATTTCTGACTAATTAAAGGCACAGTATGCCATTAACTTTTTTTTTTGCTAATTAAACAACTAGGGGCTAAACAGTCGTTTGTAGTCAGTAGCCCTTTATCTTGAATAATCAATGCTGGGTAGACAGAGCTATCTCCTGTTTTGTGATTAATAATTATTTACTTGTCTTAGTGTAAACTGTGCGTATGTGTGTTATTTTTGGTTATTCCCCCCTCTCTCTCGCTTAGCAGTGGCTCTGTATTGGTGTCAGCCTGCGAACCTATTGCACTGTGTGTTTGCCGTAGGTCAGCCATATTTAATCAGGTGGTTGAATAGTTCACAGAATTAAAACAAAATGGGAACCAGCGACTGGCCAAGGTCTGATGCCGAAAGCAATATTATGTAATGACTGATACATTGTTATCCAGGACAGGTTTGACCTTTTGAGTGACAGAGAGGGGGGCAAACTCTGAATTCATTATATTTAGTGCCCGCTGGGCCACTTAGAAATTGAAGGAAAAAAACTCACATACACCAATCAGCCATAACATTATAACCACTCACAGGTGGCAAGCCGGCGGAGGCAGTGTGATGCTTTGGACTGACAAGTGGAAAGCCGGCGGAGGCAGTGTGATGCTTTGAACTGTCAGGTGGCAAGCTGGCGGAGGCAGTGTGATGCTTTGGACTGACAGGTGGCAAGCTGGCGGAGGCAGTGTGATGCTTTGGACTGACAGGTGGCAAGCCGGTGGAGGCAGTGTGATGCTTTGGACTGACAGGTGGCAAGCCGGCGGAGGCAGTGTGATGCTTTGGACTGACAGGTGGCAAGCCTTTGGGCAATGTTCTGCTGGGAAACCTTGGGTCCTGCCATTCATGTGGATGTTACTTTGACACGTACCACCTACCTAAGCATTGTTACAGACCGTGTACACCCTTTCATGGAAACGGTATTCCCTGATGGCATTGGTCTCTTACAGCAGGATAATGCTCCCTACCACAAAGCAAAAATTGTTCAGGAATGGTTTGAGGAACACAACAACGAGTTCAAGGTGTTGACTTGGCCTCCAAATTCCCAAGATCTCAATCCAGTCGAGGTACTGTGGGATGTTCTGGACAAACAAGTCTGATCCATGGAGGCCAAACCTCGCAACTTACAGGACTTAAAGGATCTGCTGCTAACGTCTTGGTGCCAGATACCACAGCACACCTTCAGAGGTCTAGTGGAGTCCATACCTCGGAGGGTCAGGGCTGTTTTAGCGACAAGAGGGGACCTAAACAATATTATGCAGGTGATCACAATGTTATGGCTGACTGTGTATGAAGGATTTTTATACAATGTCTATCACAATTAGCCAGCCCTGGGGCAGAGATATATATATCTTAATAGGAGTGGCCACTCAAATTCAGAGCAGGCAGTCATATTTATCATATCCATGATTCACAGATGTGCTCTGGTTACGAAAACATGTGGGAAATTCTCATTATGGGCAATATGACATGTTTAGTTAATGGTCTCTCTGTCTTGTGACAGTCTTCTAGATCCAAACCAATATCTTATTATATAATAAAATAGAAAAATAAAGTACCTTACTAATCCCTTTTTACTCTGTATAGCTCTGTCAGGGAGTGGACAGGTTGTTTAGAATCTTGGGGTTAGATGAAGGAAGATCTGACATATTTGGCCCAAGATTATAAACAACATGTTCGCCCCCTGATAGAGCAATACTGAACTGTATTTGAGGTTAATTCCTTCTATTAGAAAAATATTTTCAAAATGAATATGTTAATTTTATTCATTTAACATACAAAGAGGGCTCATTAGGGTAGATTATTTGAATTCTTTGAGAATTTCTATTTAAAATGTCTATGCTTGATGCAATCTTTCACCTAAACTTCTGTTAACTTAAAAAAACACAAAAATCAATGGAGAATATTTAGGTCACGTCCGGAGAAGAGGAAAGTGTTAATAATATAAGAATAAATACATTAAAAAAAATCTAAATAAACATCCAAACACCTCACCACTTATGCTAATGATAACCATTAGTTTTATGGCTAGTTTTAGGGTAAGTATTAGGGTCAGGGGTTATCATTAGCATATAGCATTTCCTATTTATCCATTAGGATGTGGTGAAGTGTTCGAAACAAACCATAAAACTAACACCTAACCCTCATACTAACCCTAAAACTAGCCATAAAACTAACCATAAAACTAACACCTAACCCTAAAAATAAAACCAACCCTTAACCCTAATACTAACCCTAAAACTAACCCTAAAACTAACCATAAAACTACCACCTAACCCTAATACTAATCCTAAAACAAACCCTAAATCTAACCATAAAACTAACACCTAACCCTAATGCTCATACTAACCCTAAAACTAACCCTAAAATTCACACCTAACCCTAATACTAACCCTAAATCTAACCATAAAACTAACCCCTAACCCTAATACAAACCCTAAAACAACCTCTAAAACTAATCTTAAAAAACAACCCCTAACCCTAATACTAACCCTAAAATGAACCCTAAATCTAACCATAAAACTAACCCCAAACCCTAATACAAACCCTAAAACAACCTCTAAAACTAATCTTAAAAAACAACCCCTAACCCTAATACTAACCCTAAAACGAACCCTAAATCTAACCATAAAACGAACCCCTAACCCTAATACTAACGCTAAAACGAACCCTAAATCTAACCATAAAACTAACCCCTAACCCTAATACTAACCCTAAAACGAACCATAAAACTAACCCCTAAACCCTAATACTAACCCTAATACTAACCCTAAAACGAACCATAAAAATAACCCCTAAACCCTAATACTAACCCTAAAACGAACCCTAAATCTAACCATAAAACTAACACCTAACCCTAATACTAACCCTAACACGAACCATAAATCTAACCATAAAACTAACACCTAACCCTAATACTAACCCTAACACGAACCATAAATCTAACCATAAAACTACCACCTAACCCTAATACTAATCCTAAAACGAACCATAAAACTAACCATAAAACTAACCCCTAACCCTAATACTAATACTAACCCTAAAACTAACCCTAAAATTCACACCTAACCCTAATACTAACCCTAAATCTAACCATAAAACTAACCCTTTAACCCTAATACTAACCCTAAAACGAACCCTAAATCTAACCATAAAACTAACCCCTAACCCTAATACTAACCCTAAAACGAACCCTAAATCTAACCATAAAACTAACCCCTAACCCTAATACTAACCCTAAAACGAACCATAAAACTAACCCCTAAACCCTAATACTAACCCTAAAACGAACCATAAATCTAACCAGAAAACCAACCCCTAACCATAATACTAACCCTAAAACTAACCCTAAAAAGAACCCTAGAACTAACCGTAAGTTCAGCATGCTGTGACAAAACTGCTGCGCTGAACTGTCAGCTGCTGAAACACCCACTTTGAAACAGCGCGACAAAGAACAGTCCCATTCTGCAACTGGAACCTGACGCATTTCGCCTTTAAAGGCTTCCTTGGCCTTACATGTTATGTAATGAAGACTATATGTATAATATGAGACTAGCAAAATCTCAAAATAATATACACATTGTATAACAGATTACAGATCATTTGTCTATAGGTCACTGGATCCCACTCTTTTAATGACGATACCCCCATTCCAGATTTCATCAAACGTCTCATGCCCCCACTTCATGTTTGTAAATCTTTGACACCAGTGACTTAGGTGTTAGATAGCTACCGTCTATCAACTGTTTTAGGGGTTTCTGTTCTTTACTGAGCCCCCCTGGAGCGATTATATGGGGGACTGCCCCCCCCCCCCCTTTGGACAGCACTGCTACAGAATTATTTTTAATGTACAAATATTTGGCTTTCTCTTGGGAGATGGAAGACAGACCCAACAAATCTCATCAGACAGAAAAGGCTCAATCACTCTTGATAAGACACTTGTTGTAACCTCCAGGGTCTCTTTCTTACGACTGTGTGCTGTTTCTTTAAATAATCATACCTATTTATATTTTGGATTTAAAGAGACAATGCATCTTTTGAGCCTGCTGCCTTGCACTGTGTACTTAGTGGCCAATGAACATTATAAGTAATGTACTACTATTGATTTTTGTCCCTTTGTGTTTGCTTTGTGAGGTGTGTCTCCTTGCTCTATGCCATACACCGAGCTAGAAAATCATCAAGGGTTTGTAATAACAAGATTGTGTGATAACCGGAGGGCTGGTTTCAGTTTCTCAAACATCCTGCAATGTGTAATTGGATGGAAGTTACACTGTGACTGATTAACATGTTCATCTGTGGCACATAACTAGAATCTGATAATAATGAACAATAGACCACAGATTATATATGTCTCTAACCAGTTTATTATCACAAACATGAATCATGCTGAGGGGGCTAAGTTTTGGCACTGTTTTGTCCAATAGGAGGTTTTCTGGCACTGGTGGGCCCTATTTCGGCACAATTGTGTTAATGTTGGGGGGTCTAGGGGGCATTAAGGCCCTGCTTGGGTCTATATGGGGAGCATTTTGGAACTGGGGGACACACCAGTGGTTATTGTGGCAAAGTTGGCACTGTTAGGGGCTCAGTGGGACTATTAGAGACTATGTGACAGTGGGGGCTCTTGTGGAACTGAAGGAAATGCTCTTTTTGATCTGGGGTGGTATTGTCACATTGGGTGTACTGTGGCACTAGTGGGGCACATTGGCAGCATTGGGGCACAGAACGGCACTGTTGGGGGTATGTGCCACTATTGGCAGGTATGTGGTAACTGGGGGAGGGGCTGCGTTGTAGTATGCACATCATTTTGCCACATAGGACATGCAGTGGCACCATTTTGAGACTCATCATTACGACACCGGACAATTGATACTGCATGTGCTCAGAGGTCTGCGCATTTCCGGCAGCCATGTCAGTTTCAGTGACAGCGTTGCCACACATGCATTGTATGTGACACTTGACCTTCTGCACTGCCGGGTCAGGAGTTGGGAGATATTTGATCTTTGTTTCTTTGCTTTTTCATTTCTTTTTTTCAGGCTCTGTTACATGGCACTTTAGTTTTCTTAATAATACCTTTTGTTGTTGGCAGATTGTTCGGTCCATCTAGTCTTCCCAGTTTTATAAATATTTTTATAAGTCTCCAGTTCCCTTTCTTATATCTAGGATAGAATGCTGCTCTCCAATACAGCGCCCACGATCGCTCCATGGAGTGATCGTGGGAGCCCCAGATTAAAAAGATTTCAGTGCTGCCTAAAGCCTCGACATCGAGGCAAAAGAGCAGCAACGTCAGAGCGGTTTTTCGCGATTGTATCATCAGCAAAAAATACTTACCTTACCAACAAGACCTTCTGCAATATCACTAATAAAAATATTAAAGAGAATGGGTCCAAGTACAGATCCCTGAGGTACCCCACTAGTAACAAGACCTTGCTTTGATACAATTTTTAAAGTTTTTCTAGTTTCTGCTTTCTCAACATACATAGTATTGCGCTACATGTATTTCTTTCACATTTTATATTCAATCCATTCAATAATAATGTACTGTATGTCTTTTTTTTTCTGATTCTTTAATTACCAAGCTCTACCTAACTTAATGTTTTGGTTTTCAGGCTTTACAATACTGCACTATAGCTAGTTTTCTTTTCTTTTGTTTATAGCTCTATAAAACATTGTTCTTCTTTTTTTTGGTTATGATTTATTTTTACACTATACATTTATATTGCTTTATATTTGTCTTTTTTATTTTTTAATACTGAGACTTATCTCATTGGCCCACATAATTCTTGAGGTTTTTTTTTTTTACATTCAGTTCTTGACAAGCAACGATCAAAGTCCTCGCTTCTTCTTGGAAAGGAGAACAAACAAGATCCTGGTGAAACAACCGCTAATTTATGTTCTTCGTGTCACAGTTGTCACTTGGCAACATGTCGTGAGGGTGAAACAGTCACACGCCAATCAATACACTCCAAGGTTTGCTGATTGCTAGAGAACGCAAAGTGAGTGGGATTAAAAAAAAAGTTTGCAGTGAATGCTGGGTAATAATAGATCCGGTCCATTGAAAAATATTATATAAAGACTTCAAAATAGAACTATATAAATCCATATGCAGATATATATATTCTTAGTAACAAACATTTGTAATGCATATTAAAGTTCAATTATTACTCAAGCGTTTGCTACATCTCCAGCATCCCAGCTTCCGGGTTCAGGCACGCCTCCATGACATCACACATGACATCAGGAAGTATTGCGGCATGTCGGTAGGGACCGACAGGCTCTATAGAGACCCTGATGGGATCTCCGCTTGTGTGTTCCTGGCCCCGATCACTTTCTGATCAGCAGCCAGGAACACACAGAAGCCGGATGGTGCTTTGGTCGTTATGGACCAAAGCACCATCTGCCGTGAAGGGGTTTAAGTCTCAGATGTCTGCCCCCTGATAGAGCAATACAGAGAAAAGATTCTAAACATCATGTCTGCCCCCTGATAGAGCAATACAGAGCAAAGATTCTAAACAACATGTCTGCCCCCTGATAGAGCAATACAGAGCAAAGATTCTAAACAACATGTCTGCCCCCTGATAGATCTATACAGAGCAAAGATTCTAAACAACATGTCCGCCCCCTGATAGAGCTATACAGAGCAAAGATTCTAAACAACATGTCCGCCCCCTGATAGAGCAATACAGAGCAAAGATTCTAAACATGTCTGCAACCTGATAGAGCTATACCGAGCAAAGATTCTAAACATGTCTGCCCCATGATAGAGCTATACAGAGCAAAGATTCTAAACAACATGTCCTCCCCCTGACAGAGCTATACAGAGCAAAGATTCTAAACAACATGTCTGCCCCCCTGATAGAGCTATACAGAGCAAAGATTCTAAACAACATGTCCGCCCCCTGATAGAGCAATACAGAGCAAAGATTCTAAACATGTCTGCAACCTGATAGAGCTATACCGAGCAAAGATTCTAAACATGTCTGCCCCATGATAGAGCTATACAGAGCAAAGATTCTAAACAACATGTCCTCCCCCTGACAGAGCTATACAGAGCAAAGATTCTAAACAACATGTCCGCCTCTTGATAGAGCAATACAGAGCAAAGAGAGATACTTTATTTGCATTATTTCATTAAAGCATTTCTATTTAAAATGCTGCACTTGATGCACTAGTTCAATTAAAGTTATTTCTTGACTACAAATGTCCTTTAAGTGAAAGTAAATTGGTCAGACACAACAAGCAGATAAGTCAGGTAAAAGTCAGATATATATGTATGTGAGGACATGCTGGGTGGTTTCCTGCTGAATCCTTTCAAACAGATCTCTAGACGTTGTCAGGGTTTTTCAGCACTGTTTTTATCTTGCTCTGTTTTTGTATCTTATACTTCGAGTTTTCCTTTTCTGATATTTCAAGAAAGTTATCAGATGTAGAGCGCAACAATGGAATTAAACCGCGGCTCCCAGAAAATGTACTCAAACTTTTGACTGGTACCTTCTACACCGGAGAGATATGAGATAACACAACATTTCTTATGCGGAGCCATCTGCAGATAACATTGCTAATGGAGAATTATTCCATTTTACTTCCTTGCAATGGCGTTATACCAGCTCCTGCTCCCACCTGATTTTTATTAAATAAATGAGGTTGTAAAAAATAACAAAAAAACTATTTTTGGGGGAGATGCAACTGTTGAACCCTGGCTTGCCTGTCGCTCTTAGAATTCCCTATCACTCCTTGACCGGACTGAGAGAATGGGAGACAATGGGATTTTAACATGTAACCCAGGCTATCAGGAGCCTGCCTTATCCAAACTATGTTTTTGTATTAGTCTAACACTCCATTGTGCATCTTCTTATCAGCAGAAATGTTGATGTAATTCCTGGCTTGTGTATCCTACTGAATGCTGCTTCGTTTGGGGTTGGGGGGGAGAGATGGGAGGGAAGGGTGGGAGACTCCTTATCAGCACTCTCACAAGAAATACATAGTGGGGGGAGGCAAAGGGGCGCCTATGATGAGAGTAATGATCATTAACCATGAGCTAATCTTTCCAAACTCTGAGTGCTAGATGTAGATCCAACATGCATGCTATGTTGGAATTTAAACCTTTTTTCTCCAAAACCATTAGACCCAGTCAATATTATTATTCCAATTTCATAGAAATTTCAGAAAGGATTTTAAAAAAAAATCAAATTTCCAGTATATCTGTTATTGTTGGCCTTTTGCAGCTACTCCCCAAGGCAGGATCCTCCTCCTCAGCTTTTCCTGACCAAGATGTCCTCTGCTGGCCTCCTCAGAGTCAATCATAGAGATGGATAGGGTCTTGCAATGCACATGATGCATGCACAGCTGTAAGTCCACACATGTCCACCATTCACCTCTAGGAGGAGTCCTATGGACACACTGCACATGCGTGTGAGACACACAGGACATGGGTGTATCATGGCACAATACTTTCCCTGCTGTTAATTCTTTTTGGGCTGCAGGGTATTTTCAAGAATACACAGATAATTTATTGGGTCAGACAGAGGGTGCAGTCAAGCACTTGACATCTGCTGGCTTTGGCCACAAGGCTATTTAATACCTGCTTAAAGGGACAGTGTGCCACCTAGAGGCCTAGCACTTACTTATCGTGTTTTAATGTGTTCTATTCATCTTGTAGAATTGCTCTAACAGACTCAGATCAAAATCTTAAATTAATTAAAATAGTTTTGATGTTTTTCCTTTTTTGTGAATCAAGAGAAGAAGAATCTTTTTTAAGTCAAACTCTGTGTCACACATCCAGGGATACTATACTTGCAGTGTATGCATACATATATTATACAGGAGCCTGTATAGAGCAGACATATAATAATACCAGGTGAAGGATAACTATACTTGCAGTGTGTGCATACATATATTACACAGGAGCCTGTACAGAGCAGACATATAATAATACCAGGTGAATGATAACTATACTTGCAGTGTATGCATACATATATTATACAGGAGCCTGTATAGAGCAGACATATAATAATACCAGGTGAATGATAACTATACTTGCAGTGTGAGCATACATATATTACACAGGAGTCTGTACAGAGCAGACATATAATAATAGCAGGTGAATGATAACTATACTTGCAATGTGTGCATACATATATTACACAGGAGCCTGTACAGAGCACACATATAATAATACCAGGGGAATGATAACTATACTTGCAGTGTGTGCATACATATATTACACAGGAGTCTGTACAAAGCAGACATATAATAATACCAGGTGAATGATAACTATACTTGCAGTATATGCATACACATATTATACAGGAGCCTGTACAGAGCACACATATAATAATACCAGGTGAATGATAACTATACTTGCAGTGTGTGTATACATATATTACACAGGATCCTGTACAGAGCACACATATAATAATACCAGGTGAATGATAACTATACTTGCAGTGTGTGCATACATATATTACACAGGAGTCTGTACAGAGCAGACATATAATAATACCAGGTGAATGAAAACTATACTTGTAAAGTGTGCATACATAAATTACACAGGAGCCTGTACGGACCACACATATAATAATACCAGGTGAATGATAACTATACTTGCAATGTGTGCATACATATATTACACAGGAGCCTGTAGAGAGCAGACATATAATAATACCAGGTGAATGATAACTATACGTGCAATGTGTGCATACATATATTACACAGGAGTCTGTACAGAGCATACATATAATAATGCCAGGTGGATGATAACATATATCAGGTGGCACCCTGGCAGGGGCTGCACTTGGCTACTCCATGCAACGATCCCCCTACCCCCTTTTTTTTTTCTTGTGTTGGCAGCCTCAGTCTGGGACAATACAAAGTCCCGGAGTGAGAGCTTTGACAGAAGGAGGTCTCCGCCAATCAGGTGAGAACTCCTGACTCTCTTATGAACCGAGAGTTCATAAGCCTCCCCCTATTGGCTCAGTTCCCCCATCACACGAAGCTCAAATCAAGAGATGCCTACACCAGATATGGTAAGAATTGACTGTGTATCAGTGTGAGTGAAAGTGTGTGTGCGTGTGACTGTGTATATGTGAGTGACATACTCTGGAACTGCCTATATCTGAATAGCCACCCCAGGGCTAACTCATAGACACTGCCTATGTATGTCTAGCCACCCAGGGGTTAACTGCACTGGCACTACCTATATCTCTCTAGCCACCCAGGGGTTAGCTCCTCTGACTCTGCCTATATCTGTCTAGCCACCCAGGGGTTAACTCCTCTGACTCTGCCTATATCTGTCTAGCCACTCAGGGGTTAACTGCTCGGACACTACTTTTATCTGTCTAGCCAGCCAGGGGTAAACTTTTCTGACACTGCCTATATCCGTCTAGACACCCAGGTGTTAACTTCTCTGACACGTTCAATATCTGTCTAGCCACCCAGGGGTTAACTCCTCTGATACTGCCTATATCTGTCTAGCAACCCAGGGGTTAACTGCTCTGACATTGATTATATCTGTCTAGCCACACAGGGGTTAACTCCTCTGACACTTCCTATATCTGTCTAGCCACCCAGGGGTGAACTCATCTGACACTGCCTATATCTGTCTAGCCACCCAGGGGTTAACTTCTCTGACACTGCCAATATCTGTCTAGCCACCCAAGGGTTAACACCTCTGACACTGCCTATATTTATCTGGATTTTGTAATAGGTCACTGGTCACATGTTCTGTTTTAGTGAACTGCACAGCCTAATATCATAATAATGTTTTACCATTACTTTCTTTTCACCTTATGGGTGAAAAAAATGTTTTAGTATGTATATAAGAAGTGCTTTAGTGGGCAAATAAAAATAAGTTTAAAAAATTCCCATCTCAATTCCCTGCAATTCTCTCTTTATTGAGTAGACCCTTAAATGCTGCTAATAATGTAGTAGTGTTCAGTGACTAGACTTTTTACACATGCTACTGTCACTTTAAATTTTCCCACGCCTCCCCATTTCCATTCCATGAACATGACAGAATATATTTGATCTGCTTAACTATCATCCAGGCTAGAAAATGACCATTTCCTGTCTACGTTATTGTTTGTTCTGTTAATGTTATTTTCCCGTCTCTTTCGCACCAATGATGTAACCTTTGCGGGAGTCTCAAAAACAAAACAGAAAAGTAGTCGCAAAGTGAAACCTTGTGAGATACAACATGTAGAACAGTGTAAAACACAATTCCTATAGGGAAAAACATGTGTCTTTCAGCATTAAACAAAATGTATCAATATGTGTTTGTGTGGTGTGTATGGGAATGCTACAGAGCTACCTATAGCTCCATACCCATCAAACTCTAAATGAATGTGTACTCTATGTATGACCAAGATCACTTGTTTCCTAAATTAGACAATGTCCAATCTTCAAGCAAAATTCAGAATTAAAAGAATATCCTTTAAAGGGTCACTCAGTGGTGTATCTTGGTTTTTTGCTGCCCTAGGCAGACAAAATTCGGGCACCCCCCCACCCACGCTGCACACCTACGACATGCCCCATCACCCACGTTGCACACCCACAACATGCCCCATCACCCCATTACATGCCCCATCACCCACATTGCACAAACATTAAATGCCCAATCACCCCATTACATGCCCCATCACTCACATTGCATACACACTAAATGCCCCATCACTCCCATTACATGCCACCATCACCCTCATTACATACCTCCACACGTCCATTACATGCCCCAATCACCCTGATTAATTGGAAGGATCTAAAGCTTGTTGAATGGTGTGGGAGGGAGCGAAAATGTTTGAAGCACCAGAAGTGTGCTTTAACACCCTCTGGCAAAGTACCACCCTCTGGCAAAGTGCCGCCCTAGGCGAGTGCCTTGTTTGCCTTGTGGAAGATACACTACTGGGGTCACTCCATGTAGTAAACTAAATTTGGTTCATCGGTTGGTGTTAAACGGTTTTGTTTTTGCATGCCAGTGTTCTGACAAAAAACTCGAGTGAATTCTACTGCACAGGCGCAGTAGAATTCACTCATCCTGCACCATAGCTGTCATTCAGCTGTAACTTTGCCAGAAGAGCACATGCGCGAGGGACACACACCACCTCACGCCCTCTTCGGATCGGCTGCGGTGACAGGTAAAGTATAAGCGTCTTACTTATTATTGTCACTTATTAGCTCCGTGCAGTAGAATTCACTCGAGTTTTTTGTCAGAACACCGGCATTGCTGAGGAATTTGGTGCAACTGTTCCTACTCTAGCCCTCCCTTCACCTTGTGCTTACTTGCAAGAGGATCAGTGCAGGTGCACTGGGTCACTAGTTGATGAGCCTGTGCACTAACAAAGTAATTCAGAGGCTAGTAACCACCGCCTTCCTGTTTACTTTGACAGCAGTTGATTGGCTCCCAAGGGATACTGGCACATCTCATTTATTGGTACCACGGTGGGCTAAACCAATCCTAAGGCGAGTGTCTGCAAAAGGTACGTTTTCAAGTTAATTAACACCAAAACTAGGAATATAAAACCTGGAACAGACAATTGCATATTTATTTTCAAAGTCCCAACTTTGCAATTATTTGTCAAGGTTTTTTTTTTCCAGACTGGTGTTTTCCTTTAAATAAGAATTGGGTGGATAGTCCGCCTTTTACTATCACTATCACAGTTATACAGTTTTGAATGCTGATGTTTATTTTTTTTCAATTTCTCCTTAAGCACAGATATTTTTTTTGACCTTCACCCTTGTTTATCTGTTCATTCAGCTATTTTGCCTTTTTTTTTTTTTTTACCCCCTCCCCCCTCTTTTTCCGTATGGTGGCTCCCACTGTTTTCTCGTTCGACTGTAACCACATTGTACAAGGCCACTTGTGTCCGCGCAGAGGAGGCACAATACAGGAATCTCAGACTAAACTTTACTGAACACAATGTTTTCAAGGGCATGAGACTTAAGGCTTTTATTACTCCCCGGACAGAACTAAACGCATCGCGTTCCAGACGTGTGCAACTGTAGGGAAATCCGCTTATCATTACTATACCATCCCGGTTTGGTACTTAAAGCTCCTTTTATGCTCCTTTCAGGGAGACCCCTGCACATGGAATCATAGGGGGTTATTTATAATGGTCCATTCCAAGGTAACATTCTAAAGACGGAGCAGTCACCATGGAAACCATTGGAATGTTCCACTTTTAGAAAGTTCCCATTTCTACATAACCCCTGTAGATTTTGTTGCATTTCTATCATCCATGTAGATTCCCAGATGAAATGTGTACCCTACTCCCTCTAGCCACATGCAAAGCTCATGCTAGGTCAATACAGACTGTGCTCAGGTGAGCACAATATATGGACCAATCTGTGAGCAAGTATCAAATACTATACTGTCAAGTAAAAAGGAAAGCTAGAAGACAATAGGCCAGAGGCAATGAGACACACTAACCCTTGTTAGTGTCCACAGACCCGCAAAATGTTTTTGGGCAGCCCCCACCCCGCCAGTGTTAAAAAAATAATTAAAAAAATCTGCCTCTAAATAGCCCAGGTAAGGGAAGACAAGGTCAAACCTGTAATTAAAACCCCTTATGGGTGTCAGGAGGGTGGGAGGTGAAAATCATGAAAAACAAATCAAAAAAATGGATGCCTGCTACAACCCATCCTCTGCTGATTGGCTGAGAATATAAAAGCCAGCCAATGGGAGAGATGGGGTCATGGATGCAAGTCAACCAATCAAAAATCTGAGCCCTAACACAGAGTGTTGTGGATCATTGAGGGACTTTTAATCTTTTTTTTTTTAAAAAATTCGCCATTTTGTTATTTGATTTGGTTTTTTTTTTCGAAGTTGAAATTAACAATTTTGTCTTGGGACAATAAAGAGCCTGACAGCCCCAAGCGGACTCCTGCTGGGCATCCCACCATACAAAATATATTCCTGGTACATATTAGATTCAAACAAAGCCAGGATTTTTTTTAGTGAAAGTTAAAACTGGCATCCTTAAAACTGGACCTACCCAGGATAACGCATAATTTGCCTAAAAAGAGATCTGGCCCTATGTTTACATGCATCACATTGCTTTTAGGTTTTAATTCGATTTTTGAGTTTATATGTTTGGAGATCAGTATGGAGTTTGGGGGGGGGGGGGGGGGGGAGAAAATGAAACATAAGTCATTATTTGTAGACCCTTGATGCTCGCTAGGACCTTGGTATAAAAAAGGTCCGCATTTTCCAATTGTAAGACCACAGGCAGGTTCGTGTTCCTATCATACTGTAATATAGTATTATTATTTTCATAATTAAACTATTCAGCTCTAATGAATAAAGAATACATGTGGGAGCAGGTTTACTTGCAGAGCTTAGTGAGCAAATGAGAACTGACATTTTTTCTTTATATAAATATTTTTTTATATGTACATATATCAGATAATATTATTGTTTATAATTTTCTTGTTTTTATTTCTTTCCTCGGAACCCAGACTGCACTTACAGGACTTGCACCAGCCCCTGGATTTGCACTCTCAGGACTTGCACCAGCCCCTGGATTTGCACTCTCAGGGCTTTCCATAACCCCCAGATTTGCACTTAGGACTTGCCCTAGCCCTCAGATTTCCACTGACAGGACTTGCCCCAGCCCCAGATTTGCACTCAGATTTGATCCAGCCCCCAGTTTTGCACTCAGCATTTGCCCCAGCCCCCAGATTTGCATTCAGGAATTGCCCCAGCCCCCAGATTTGTATTCAGGATTTGCCCCAGGCGTCAGATTTGTACTGACAGAACTATGTGGACAGGATCAGGTCTATGCCGGGAAGAAGCAAAGAACCACAGCTCCATCAACCCCACTGATTACCAGGGCAGAGCCCACAGGGGCCAACTGTGTGTAAACAAGCCTCCCAAGGGCTGTATCTGGTAAAAAATGTAATTGCTATGAAATTATATTGAAGGTTTTTTTTTATAACCATCTATATTTGTCTCAGGAGCAGCAAGGACCAACTATGAGTTCAAGTCGACTCGTGTTTACTTTCAATTCACTCATTTCTATCTGAAATTGTTTAATCTCATCTGCAAAGTGTTTTTTTCATTTTATTTACACATTTTATTTTATTAAAATAAAAGGATGATACAGCTAAGACCTTGAGAGGCATGGCTCATACAAGCTTAGAGAAAGAGACATTCTTGCATGTTCCCCTCCCACCAATAGTAATGGGGGGGGGGGGGGGGGGGTAAGAATGTGAGATAAGAGGCCTAATTTGTCTTTTTTAATTGCTTTTGAAATGAGGGGAAGCTGTTTTCTTTCCTTGGCTCAGTGTTGGCAATTTTCCCATACAGTGGAAAGAAAGTCATCAGATACGCAGTCCTTGGAGATCCAGCTGCGAGCTGCACTGTGTAAACTGATCCCCAGGAAGATTCCTGTACAGTGAAAGGAGGGAGATCATTTAATCTACACCGTTTTAATAAGATTAGCCGGACAGAAACAGTTACTGGATAAGCTACTGGGTCTCTGGGTCCTGTGTAATATTCTATATGCCTTTCCCAAATGCTTTGTGTGAGTGTGAGTGTTTGTAGGTATCTAAATGTAACAGGCAGCAAGGCAGAGCAGCCTCACCTAGCTTAACACTATACTGAGCAGCCTCAACTAGCTTAACATAATACTTAGCAGTCTCACCTAGCTTCTCATAATGCTGAGCAATATCACCTAGCTTCTCATAATGCAGAGCAGTATCACCTAGCTTCTCATAATGCTGAGCAATATCACCTAGCTTCACACAATGCTGAGCAGCCTCACCTAGCTTCTCATAATGCTGAGCAGCCTCACCTAGCTTCTCACAATGCTGAGCAGCCTCATCTAGCTTTGCATAATGCAGAGCAGTATCACCTAGCTTCTGATAGTGCTGAGCAATATCACCTAGCTTCACACAATGCTGAGCAGCCTCCCCCAGCTTCTCATAATACTGGGTAGCCTCACCTAGCGTCTCATAATGCTGGGTAGCTTCTCATAATGCTAAAAAAGTATTACCTAGCTTCTGCAAAAAAATGCAGAGCAGTATCACCTAGCTTCTGATAGTGCTGAGCAGTATCACCTAGCTTCACACAATGCTGAGCAGCCTCCCCCAGCTGCTCATAATACTGGGTAGCCTCACCTAGCGTCTCATAATGCTGGGTAGCTTCTCATAATGCTAAAAAAGTATTACCTAGCTTCACACAATGCTGAGCAGCCTCATCTAGCTTCTCGTAGTTCTGAGCAGTATCACCTAGCTCCCCATAATGCTGAGCAGCCTCAGCTAGTGTCGCATGATGCTGGGCAGCCTCCTTTAGCGTCTCATAATGCTAAGCAGCCTCGCATAGCTTCTCAAAATGCAGGATAGCCTCACCTCGCTTCTCATAATGCTAAGCAGTATCACCTAGCATCACCTAACGTCACACAATGTTGAGCAGCCTCAACTAACTTCTCATAATGCGGAGCAGTATCACCTAGCTTCACACTATGCTGAACAGCCTCACCTAGCTTCTCATAATGCTGAGCAACCTGACCTAGCTTCTCATAATGCTGAGCATCCTCTACTAGCTTCTCATAATGCTAAGCAGTATTACCTAGCATCACACAATGCTATCACATAGCTTCACACAATGCTGAGCAGCCTCAACTAACTTCTCATAATGCGGAGCAGTCTCACCTAGCTTGACACAATACTGAGCAGCCTCACCTAGCTTAACACAATACTGATCTTCAAGTAGCTTAACATAATACTTAGCAGTCTCATCTTGCTTCTCATAATGCTGAGCAGCCTCACCTAACTTCTCATAATTCTGAGTAGTATCACCTAGCTTCACACAATGCTGAGCAGCCTCACATAGCTTCTCATAATGCTGAGCAGCCTCACCTAGCTTCTCAGAATGATGGGTAGCCTCACCAAGCTTCTCATGATGCTGAGCAGTATCACCTAGCTTCTCACAATGCTGGCCAGCCTCACCCAGCTTAACACAATACTGGGCAGCTTCACCTAGCATCTCACAGTGTTGAGCAGTATCACCTAGCTTCACACAATGCTGAACAGCCTCACCTAGCTTCTCATAATGCTGAGCATCCTCAACTAGCTTCTCATAATTCTAAGCAGTATCACCTAGCATCACACAATGCTATCACATAGCTTCACACAATGCTGAGCAGCCTCAACTAACTTCTCATGATGCTGATCAGCCTCACCAAGATTGACACAATATTGAGTAGCCTCACCTAGTTTAACACAATACTGATCCTCAAATAGCTTAACATAATACTGAGCAGCCTCACCTAGCTTCTAATAATGCTGAGCAGCCTCACCTAACTTCTCATAATGCTGGGTAGCCTCACCTAGCTTCTTATAATGCTGAGCAGCCTCTCCTAGCTTCTCACAATGCTGAGCAGCCTCACCCAGCTTAACATAATACTGGGCAGCTTCACCTAGCTTCTCAAAACGCTGAGCAGCCTCACCTAGCTTAACACAATGTTGAGCAGCCTCATCCAACGTCACGCAATGTTGCGCAGTCTCACCTAACTTCTCATAGTGCTGAGCAGTATCAGCTAGCTTCTCATAGTGCTGAGCAGTAACACCTAGCTTCTCATAGTGCTGAGCAGTATACCCTAGCTTCTCAAAATGCTGAGCAGCCTCACCTAGCTTCTCATAATGCTGAGCAGTATCAGCTAGCTTCTCATAGTGCTGAGCAGTATCAGCTAGCTTCTCATAATGCTGAGCAGTATCAGCTAGCTTCTCATAATGCTGAGCAGTCTCACCTAGCTTCTCATGATGCTGAGCAGTCTCACCTAGCTTCTCATGATGCTGAGCAGCCTCACCTAGCTTGACACAATACTGAGCAGCCTCACCTAGCTTCTCATGATGCTGATCAGCCTCACCAAGATTGACACAATATTGAGCAGCCTCATCTAGTTTAACACAATACTGATCCTCAAATAGCTTAACATAATACTTAGCAGTCTCATCTTGCTTCTCATAATGCTGAGCAGCCTCACCAAGCTTCTAATAATGCTGAGCAGCCTCACCTAACTTCTCATAATGCTGAGCAGCCTCACCTAGCTTCTAATAATGCTGAGCAGCCTCACCTAGCTTCTCATAATGCTGGGTAGCCTCACCTAGCTTCTTATAATGCTGAGCAGCCTCACCTAGCTTCTCACAATGCTGAGAAACCTCACCCAGCTTAACACAATACTGGGCAGCCTCACCTAGCTTCTTATAATGCTGAGCAGCCTCACCTAGCTTCTCACAATGCTGAGCAGCCTCACCCAGCTTAACACAATACTGAGCAGCCTCACCTAGCTCAACACAATGTTGAGCAGGCTCATCTAACTTCACACAATGTTGCGCAGTCTCACCTAACTTCTCATAGTGCTGAGCAGTATCAGCTAGCTTTTCATAGTGCTGAGCAGTATCACCTTGCTTCTCATAGTGCTGAGCAGTATCCCCTAGCTTCTCATAATGCTGAGCAGTATCAGCTAGCTTCTCATAATGCTGAGCAGTATCAGCTAGCTTCTCATAATGCTGAGCAGTATCACCTTGCTTCTCATAATGCTGAGCATCCTCACCTAGCTTCTCATAGTGCTGAGCATCCTCATCTTGCTTCTCATAGTGCTGAGCAGTATCACCTAGCATCTCATAGTGCTGAGCAGCCTCATCTTGCTTCTCATAGTGCTGAGCAGTATCACCTAGCTTCTCATAATGTTGAGCATCCTCACCTAACTTCCCATGATGCTGAGCAGTATCAGCTAGCTTCTCATAGTGCTGAGCAGTATCAGCTAGCTTCTCATAGTGCTGAGCAGTATCACCTTGCTTCTCATAGTGCTGAGCAGTATCAGCTAGCTTCTCATAGTGCTGAGCAGTATCACCTTGCTTCTCATAGTGCTGAGCAGTATCACCTTGCTTCTCATAGTGCTGAGCAGTATCACCTAGCTTCTCATAGTGCTGAGCAGTATCACCTTGCTTCTCATAGTGCTGAGCAGTATCACCTTGCTTCTCATAGTGCTGAGCAGTATCACCTTGCTTCTCATAGTGCTGAGCAGTATCACCTTGCTTCTCATAGTGCTGAGCAGTATCACCTAGCTTCTCATAGTGCTGAGCAGTATCACCTTGCTTCTCATAGTGCTGAGCAGTATCACCTTGCTTCTCATAGTGCTGAGCAGTATCACCTTGCTTCTCATAGTGCTGAGCAGTATCACCTTGCTTCTCATAGTGCTGAGCAGTATCACCTTGCTTCTCATAGTGCTGAGCAGTATCACCTAGCTTCTCATAGTGCTGAGCAGTATCACCTTGCTTCTCATAGTGCTGAGCAGTATCACCTTGCTTCTCATAGTGCTGAGCAGTATCACCTTGCTTCTCATAGTGCTGAGCAGTATCACCTTGCTTCTCATAGTGCTGAGCAGTATCACCTAGCTTCTCATAGTGCTGAGCAGTATCACCTTGCTTCTCATAGTGCTGTGCAGTATCAGCTAGCTTCTCATAGTGCTGAGCAGTATCACCTTGCTTCTCATAGTGCTTAGCAGTATCACCTTGCTTCTCATAGTGCTGAGCAGTATCAGCTAGCTTCACAAAATGCTGAGAAACCTCATGTAGCTTCACACAATGAGTTGTGTTTCTCTATTGTCACAGAATGTGGAGTGTTCTCCCTGGCTGTACAGAGTGGCACACCTTGCCTTAAATTATAACTCCAACCTGTCCAACAATAAAATAAATATGTCAAAATGTTAAAAATCATTAGATATTTAATAATAATAATAATAATAATAATAATAATAATAATAACTAGAAAAGCTACAATTTCTGGGGAAATTCTGTGAAGTGTTCTTGCCTCCACCAGTAGTCTACAACTGGAGTGGGCCGAGTAACTGGCTGGAGTGGCTTGAGTAACTGTTGTGTGGTTGGAGTGGCTGGAGTAACTGGTGGGCTTGAAAATGAGGGAGTGTCGGCAGTTTAGAAATCATGTCCTGATTTTTCAGCTCACACTCTAGCTTTTGTCAGCTCCCACTCTAGTTTTGAACATTCCGCCATTCATTCCTATGGGACCAATTTCGCCACAAAAACTACGCTTTTTCGTGAACCATTCGGCGAAACGTTCCACAAAGTAATAGCCCACCAATCGGGAACAATCCGCACGTTTCGGTATATTACATGTCTATGTAGTGTAAAAACTGTGGGAGGAGTTAGGGTGGTAAATTTGGCTATAATAAGAATAAGAATATATATGTGAGATATTATTAAGTGGTCTTGCTATGCCAATATTAAATAGCTGCTACTGTAGCAGAAAATAAGTTACGTTTAATAGAAAGATTGGATCAGATGAATTGTAAAGAAATTCTTTAATGAAATAATAGATATTAAATGTCTTATTTATCCTTATTTACTCCATAGAAGCAAATTAAATCCTTCCAGGCACCCAAGTGTTAATCGTATATGATGTAAGTTGGAAGGTAAATCCTAAACTGTAGCTGACCTATGTATCGCCCAGCACAGTTAATGCTGCAAATGAATATCAGAGTTCTATTAATACCCTCCTCTTCATTCCTGTCTCTGGCTCAGCTCTTGACAATAACCATGCAGAGCCTAGAGAATGAGGTTCACGCAAACTTGGCAAACGTCAGCCCCAGTTCCTTTTAATCTCCGGGGAGGTAAAGTGGTGCCAGTAGTGACGGATTCCTCTGTCCGCCTCTCTGGGATATAAACATGGGGCAGAGTACAGCCGGGCAGCCATTACCCAGGGGGTTCCGTCCTCTCTAAGGCTCCGAGCTGGGGTGTCTGCACTTGCCGACAAGGCCCTTATCTAACGCACAAGAAAATCCAGAGTATTTAATGGATTTATAACCCCGGCCTTCCAAAAAAAAATGCACAACACACAAAAAGGGATCAACGGTCCTGAAATGTTTACAAAATACGGTGGAATTAAAGGAAAAGGCATTTTTCGTTTCTTGTGGGATTCCCCTTTGAACTTGAAAGAAAAGCTCGGCCTTTTCATTTTTCAGGCCTGGAAGATTATTAATAGATCAAAAAAAAAAAAAAATCAGCATTCACTGGGATCTGATGGGCTTTATTCACGAAGGAAGGAATTGCAGGGAAGCAGGGAATTGAGAAGGGAACTTCAAACTTAAAGGAACAGTATCCCCAAACTCTTGGTGCAATGCAAATTACTGCTTGGATAGTGCACAGGATTTTGTGATGTGATGCAGGCATTCTGTATAAATCACGTTTTTAATATTTGACTCAAGCCCTCCTCAGTGATTACTCTGCATGTTTACTGCCGGTGCGGCAGCACTGATTATATAGACACTGAGCATATAAAGTTTTGTTTCATTTAGTCACTTCCTGTGTGTGCCTCTGATTGGAAGGGCACCAGTCCTTAAAAAGGATATTAAGGAACTAGAAAAAGTGCAAAGGAGAGCTACAAAATTAATAAGGGGTTTGGAGGATCTTAGTTATGAAGAGAGACTTAAAAAATTGAATTTATATACGTTAGAAAAAAGGCGTCTCAGAGGGGATATGATAACATTATATAAATATTTGCAGGGCCAATATAAAGAGCTCTCCAGTGACCTGTTCATTAACAGAAAGGTACAAAGAACAAGAGGTCACCCCCTCAGACTGGAAGAGCAAAGATTTCATAGACAGCAAAGGAAGGGATTCTTTACGGTTAGGACAATAAAGTTATGGAACTCACTGCCAAGAGAGGTAGTGCTAGCAAACACAATAGATGCATTTAAAAATGGTTTGGATGTTTTTTTAGGAAAGCAGAACATACAGGGCTATTAATAATAGAATAAGCATTAATAAAAGAGCTTATTGATCCAAGGAGAAATCTGATTGCCTCTTGGAGTCAAGAAGGAATTTTTTCCCCCAGGAGGCAAAATTCGAAATAGCTTCCTTAGGGGTTTTTTGCCTTCTTTTGGATCAAAAGCTGTAATGATAGGTAGAAGGGTTGAACTTGATGGACTTGTGTCTTTTTTCAACCTAAATTACTATGTTACTATGTTACTATGTTACTATGATTACATTGTGTGGACTCTAAGTGACCTTGCTCTTGTGCACAGTAGGATCTCTTAACAGTGCAACACATACCATTCATTTGAATGAAATTATTGTCATTGGTTCCTGCACCAAAAAAACCCCCCAAAAAACAAAAAGGAAATTGACTTTTACTCAGCTAGTGTGGGCAGTCCTGGTTTCTTGCAAACGGCTGTAATTTTACAAATTCATCTAAGCGTAACATGTTCATTTTTTAAGCAACGCAAGATATAAAACATGCATTTTCAAGCTCTCTGAAAGCACATTAATATGTATTAACATTTGGAAGATGCATTTGTCACCAGACAGTCCCTTTAAGGCCAAAGTAAGTTGGAAACAGTCTGGAAGTCCGCTATACTAAGAGAATTCTTCCAAATCGGCTACTTTGGCCTTCCGTTTGAAGTTCCCTTCTCAACTCAGTGGAATTCCCTTTTTGACGACTACAGCCCTGTGCGTGATTGCACCTGTTTATCTAAAGAATCTGTTCAACACTCAGTGCTGCAGCTTCAATTCCAGACAGGGCCAGCTGAGCTCTTCATCCTCCTTAGGTTTCTTAAATGATCACAATTAAATCGGATGTTGGGAAAAAGTAATTTGTCTGGGATGCACCTGAAAGCCAGCAAATACCTGAACGCACCTCTCCTGGCTAAAAAAGAAAGTTTGGCTTTATTCATGGAAAAGAGAATTGACAAGGTAATTTCAAACTTAAGGCTAAAGTAGTCAAGGGTGAAAAATTCTCCCATTAAGCAAAATAGAGAATTTTAACAACTCAGCTACTTTTGTTTAACTGAAAGATTGAATCGAGTGTAGACATTTTAAATAGAAATTTTTGTAGAATTCTTACTGAACCCTCTTTGTTTGTATAGCTCTATCAGGGGGAAGACATGGATCAGATCTTCATTCATCTATCCCAAATATCCTGAACAATGGGGGCATGTATACACACGGCGCACATGCAGGTTGCGCCCACTCTTGCGTGAGCGCCACTGTAAAATGCAGACTCACGGGACTCTGCGTTATCTTCGCCGAACGCATAGATTTGGTTGCGTTGACGCCACGTTGCGCTGGCGCAGCCTTTGTATAAAAAAAAAAATCAGGCTCCGAAAATCGTCTGATTTGTATCGGGGGAGGTTTGATGGAGGTCTCTCTCTCCGTCACTGAAAAAAAAACTCAACTCTGTTATACACATCAAATGGCTATTGCTTTTTTTTATTTTTTTTTGTATAAAACTCCTGGCACTTTGTATTTTTTTTTTACATAACCCCAAATATGTCGGCCCCCCTAATACAGACACAGTGGGCTCCGTAAGGTGCTTCATCTTCTCTCTAAAACGCCCACGCTTTCAGTTGAACAGAACTTTCATGGATAGAAAAGCCCTTTGTTACTATTAGCTTACAAATTGATATTTACTTAATTAGTAATTTTCAATATTGCATCTAAAATATTTGTTTAAAGCCAGAGGTATATTTCGCTTTTGTACTGCCTTAGGCCTGACTAAACTCATGCACCCCTCTCAATCTTCATTTCCTGTCCCAGCAAACAGCTTGTCAGTGACAAATCTAGATTGTCAGCTCTGTGAGCAAGTCTCTCTACCTGTTCATCGAACATAGTATATTGTCCTGCTCTATGCTGTGTACATATTGCTATGTAAAGTGTTGGCGCTCTATAGATGTATATAAATGTTAACTTAATGTAATATTTGTCCCCAAACAACTTCCTAGTGCTGTCTTTGTCCTCAAACAGCTTGTCTTTGTGCCCAAACAGCATTTCTGTTTCATATTTTCCACACAACAATATTTTAAGTCCCAGCAATCAGATTTCACGACGCTGCCCCTCCCCCTGAACATTAGCGCAGGGCGTGAGGGGGTGGAGCATAATGTATTTAGAGCTGGCACAGATTTTATCCCTTGCGCTGGGGTAATCCATCCTGTGAGGTGGCTGAACTAGCGGGAGGGGCGGATATGTGCCACCCCTATGATATGCAGTACGCCATTGGCTATAGCCTCAACCAATAAGCTATCCCTCACAAATCCTAGAAATCAAGGGTTAAGTAAAAATAGTAGATTGGTTCCATTTCTAGCCAGGGAGCTGGATCCATGGCGTTTTGGAATTGTCTGCAAGCTATATTCCTGACATATGATTATGAAGCTGAAAAGAGCCAGACAGATTTAATGGTGGGATCATTTGTGGATTCGACTGCTGGAGACGGACTGGATATGTGCATTTCCCACAAGCAGTGTCATAAGGGATACACTGTATACTTGGCAAACCCTGCCTGTGTCTGACACTGTCACTGCGCTGATTATACACAGCTCTCTCCTCATTCTCTGCACCTTTTTCTGAAAAAACAACACCGTTTTTTGCAGCTTGCAAAGTGCTTTAAAACAAATCCTTGTGTGTACTGTGAATGTAGGGAAAACAATATGATCTATACATTGTGTGAGCAGAATTAAGCATAGATCAAGAGCGAAGTGTGTTTTCAATGGATCTTTGGTGTCTCGTGCTTATGACATCACTTGAGGCTTCATCTGTTGCCAATAGATAAGTGCAGCTTAGAAGAATGAGCTAGAAGCAATTTGCGACTATTTGTTACATTCTGCACTTGTTTTCCCTGATTTGCGCCTCTTCCGTTTATTTTTATTTAGCGTGCATTTTTCCGGTTGTGCAATTATATTTGCGCATGCTAAAGAGTTTTGAAAATATTTTGTGAAAAATAATTCTTATTTGCGTGTGAAAATTACACCAGCTTTTAGCAGGCGCTATCAAAAGAGATAGAAAAAATATTCACAAAATTGTCTGTTTTTATTCTCAATTATGCCTGTTTTTGTTTGCAATTTGCGCGTATGTACTATTGGAGTGTTAAATGTTTAGTACATTGCAATAGGAGCAAAGCACAAAAATACTTTTGCACATAATATATATTTCAGTTTTTTTAGTACATGCCCCTCAGAGAATACCAGCAATTACATCTTGTAACTTACTTGTATGTGTGTAGAATCTTTGTTATGATTGGTCAGATCTTCCAACAACTGACCCAAGATTCTAAACAACATGTCTGCCTCCTGGTAGAACTAAACACAGCTCAATAAGGTTCTTTATTTATATTTTGTCATTAAATATTTCTATTTAAAATGTCTACACGATGCAATATTATAGTTAAACAGAATTTAATTTGTTGCAGACAGTTGTCCTTTAAGATTGGAACTTGACAGAGAAGCAGTCTCTGATGAGTTTTTAAACATCACTCTACAGTCTAAACATCACAAAATGTAACAAAACATTTCCCAAAGTGCTACATAATGTTTAAAACGTTGCCCGTCCTCACCAACCATTTTCCTTCTCTGTCATGTACATACTGTTTGCCCTAAAACTATAGGAAAAGAAAATGACCTGAGTTAATTTATCTCATGTCACAGGGTCCCATACACAGAATAAAAATGAGCCAAAATACTCCTGTCAATGCCGCTGCGGCACCGATGACATCATCGCGCTCTCAGTATTGTATCACGTATCCTGGTGAGTCACACTGTCGCTTCCAGTGAATAGTGTCATCCTATTTCTCCCAGGCTCCTTTGGTCTCCGATTGCCTGCGTCTCCGGCATTGCGAAAAGCCTGTCGCTATGGTAACGGGGACTCCCATCAGAGGTAATGAAACGGGAGAATATCAATAAAGATGTAAATAAATCAATGAAAAGATGTGAAAATAATCAGTTTTTAAAAAAAAAAAAAAACTGTCTGGAGCAGGAAAGGGACACTTGATAAAGGCTCTTGAGAGGGGCGAAACGCGTTGTGTAAAGGTAGGAAGCAGTTTATCCAGCATTTTTGGACATTTGGACTGTTTGCAGTATTGGAGGACTCTTTACATCTGCTACTCCTTGCTGTGATGTTAGATTCTTTATGTGTTTTATTACTGCAATAAATACTTTTTTACTGATCCGTTTCTCCGTCTTCCTTTTACCTGCTGTACTCTGCAGTACTGATCAGGAACATGTGACTGAGCCATCTATTTACATTTAATTAAAATAAATTGTATCTTTTAGTCGAGTTAAAGAGACAGTGGCGAGTTTCTACAGGTCCACAACTTTTGATCTATTTTTCTCTCTCTACCGTCTACATTTAGGGTGAGCTCCTTCTGTAAGTTTGTGTAAAGAGTGATCACCTTGGCCAATTCAGGGGCAGTGGGGAGGGGGGTGGTGGTGGAAAGGGGGCGAAGAGGGACTTTTCCGAAAGCCAGCTGTTCAATTCTCACTCCAAAAATGTAGAAGGTAAGGTCACGATCTCTGGAAATGCTTTGCACTCTTATCTTCTGTTCGAACATTTTTCGAGCATGCAATGTATATAGATAAATATGTATATGTATTGCGTATATATTTTGTTTTTAAACGGCTACATATTTCTTTATTGTGACCATAGATAATGTTTGAGGATGTAGGATTTAAAGGACCCTAGATAAAAAAAAATCAAATAGTCCTTTATTCCAAACATTAGGGTTTACACCGATCAGCCATAGCATTATGACCACTGACAGGTGGCAAGCTGGCGGAGGCAGTGTGATGCTTTGGACTGACAGGTGGCAAGCCGGCGGAGGCAGTGTGATGCTTTGGACTGACAGGTGGCAAGCTGGCGGAGGCAGTGTGATGCTTTGGACTGACAGGTGGCAAGCTGGCGGAGGCAGTGTGATGCTTTGGACTGACAGGTGGCAAGCCGTTGGAGGCAGTGTGATGCTTTGGACTGACAGGTGGCAAGCCTGGTGGAGGCAGTGTGATGCTTTGGACTGACAGGTGGCAAGCCGGGGGGAGGCAGAGTGATGCTTTGGACTGACAGGTGGCAAGCCAGGTGGAGGCAGTGTGATGCTGTGGACTGACAGGTGGCAAGCCGGCGGAGGCAATGTGATGCTTTGGGCAATGTTCTGCTGGGAAACCTTGGGTCCTGCCATTCATGTGGATGTTACTTTGACATGTACCACCTACCTAAGCAGGATAATGCTCCCTGCCACAAAGAAAAAATGATTCAGGAATGGTTTGAGGAACACAATAACGAATTCAAGGTGTTGACTTGGCCTCCAAATTCCCCAGATCTCAATCCAATTGAGCATCTGTGGGCCATGCTGGACAAACAAGTCCCATCCATGGAGGGCCCACCTCACAACTTACAGGACTTAAAGGATCTGCGGCTAACGTCTTGGTGCCAGTTACACCAGCACACCTTCAGAGGTCTAGTGGAGTCCATACCTCGACGGGTCAGGGCTGTTTTGGCAGCAAACAGGGCACCTACACAATATTAGACAGGGGGTCATAATGTTATGGCTGATCAGGGTGCCTATAGGAAGCGGACTCTATAGGGTCTCCTCAATAAAGAGAGTATTGCAGGGAATTGAGATGGGAATTTAAAATTTTAGGCCAAAATAGCCGAGCTGGAAAAATTCTCTAATGCTGTTGAACTGCCTTAGATTTGAAATTCCCTTCTCAATTCCCTGCATTTTCCTCTTTATTGAGTAGACTCTTTCATGTAAACAATGGGTTCTGGACTCTTTCCCTTGTTACCCAATTGACCTTGCATGGGGACACTGCCCATGGATACAGATATGGGTTGAACTTGCCAACTCTCCCCCTTCTACATTTATACTCTTCATCAACAGCAAGAAAATAAACCACGTATCTGCACTTTCCTCCTCTATATTCATCATGATATTATAATAAACATGGATATCATTTCACGGCATGGAGAAGGTAGAAACAAAGTCTACAAAAAATACAATTATCTGTCCCATCATCCACCTGCCAAACAAGTCTGGAAAATTACAAACCTCGAATATCTTCCTTTCACCTGTCAAGAGAATAAGATACCCAGGGACTTGTTAATCCGTTCAGAAGTTGGAATAACTTGGTCTAGCACAGGATATAAAGGGAAGTGACATCTCTTATGAAATTAATGTGCTGTGAGCTTTTAGCTCTTGTTGAACATCATACATTTTTGGTATGTATCCGATAACGCATCTCCTTTAAATATAGACCTTTCCTGAACCAGACTTAGATAGTGTAGAAGGTTTGGCTAGAAATACTTACAAAGAAAATAATACAAATAAAGTTTCTTATTGAGTTGTATCAGGGGGTGGCCATTTTGTTTAGAATCTTTGCTTGCAGAGCTGTATCAGGGGGCGGCCATGTTGTTTAGAATCTTTGCTTGCAGAGCTGTATCAGGGGGCGGCCATGTTGCTTAGAATCTTTGCTTGCAGAGCTGTATCAGGTGGCGGCCATGTTGTTTAGAATCTTTGCTGGCAGTGCTGTATCAGGGGGTGGCCATGTTGTTTAGAATCTTTGCTTGCGGAGCTGTATCGGGGTGGCCATGTTGTTTAGAATTTTTGCTTGGGGGGCTGTAACAGGGGGAGGCCATGTTATTTAGAATCTTTGCTTGCAGAGCTGTATCAGGGGGTGGCCATGTTGTTTAGAATCTTTGCTGGCAGTGCTGTATCAGGGGGTGGCCATGTTGTTTAGAATCTTTGCTTGCGGAGTTGTATCGGGGTGGCCATGTTGTTTAGAATCTTTGCTTGGGGGGCTGTAACAGGGGGACGCCATGTTATTTACAATCTTTGCTTGCAGAGCTGTATCAGGGACGGCCATGTTGTTTAGAATCTTTGCTTACAAAGCTGTATCAGGGGGCAGCCATGTTGTTTAGAATCTTTGCTTGCAGAACTATATCAGAGGCAGCCATGTTGTTTAGAATCTTTGCTTGCAGAACTATATCAAGGGGCAGCCATGTTGTTTAGAATCTTTGCTTGCAGAACTATATCAGGGGGCGGCCATGTTGTTCAGAATCTTTGCTTGCAGACCTGTATCAGGAGGCGGCCATGTTGTTTGGAATCTTGTGCCAGGTCTGTCAGATCTTCCTACATTCGTGCCATGCTGAAGCGATATCTGCAGGGGCGTACCTAGAGCATTTGGCACCCGGGGCGGACCCCGAGTGTGGCACCCCCCCCCCCCACAATAAAAATGCAAGAAAACACCCACAATTTTTTCAATGTTTGAAAATTGTACAATTATAGTTACCAGGAATAGTGTGCCAGTCAGATACCAGTAATATTGTGCCAGTCAGATACCAGTAATATTGTGCCAGTCAGAGCCCAGTAATAGTGTGCCACTCAGAGCCCAGTAATTGTGCCAGTCAGAGCCCAGTAATAGTGTGCCAGTCAGAACCCAGTAATATAGTGCCAGCCAGAACCCAGTAATATAGTGCCAGTCAGAGCCCAGTAATATAGTGCCAGTCAGAACCCAGTAATATAGTGCCAGTCAGAGCCCAGTAATATAGTGCCAGTCAGAACCCAGTAATATAGTGCCAGTCAGAACCCAGTAATATAGTGCCAGCCAGAACCCAGTAATAAAGTGCCAGTCAGAACCCAGTAATATAGTGCCAGTCAGGGCCCAGTAATATTGTGCCAGTCAGAACCCAGTAATATAGTGCCAGCCAGAGCCCAGTAATATTGTGCCAGTCAGAACCCAGTAATATAGTGCCAGCCAGAGCCCAGTAATATAGTGCCAGCCAGAGCCCAGTAATATAGTGCCAGTCAGAACCCAGTAATATAGTGCCAGCCAGAACCCAGTAATATAGTGCCAGCCAGAGCCCAGTAATATAGTGCCAGTCAGAACCCAGTAATATAGTGCCAGCCAGAACCCAGTAATATAGTGCCAGTCAGAACCCAGTAATATAGTGCCAATCAGATACCCAGTAATATAGTGCCAATCAGATACCCAGTAATATAGTGCCAGTCAGAGCCCAGTAATATAGTGCCAGCCAGAGCCCAGTAATATAGTGCCAGCCAGAACCCAGTAATATAGTGCCAGTCAGAACCCAGTAATATAGTGCCAGCCAGAGCCCAGTAATATAGTGCCAGTCAGAGCCCAGTAATATAGTGCCAGCCAGAACCCAGTAATATAGTGCCAGTCAGAACCCAGTAATATAGTGCCAGCCAGAGCCCAGTAATATAGTGCCAGCCAGAACCCAGTAATATAGTGCCAGCCAGAACCCAGTAATATAGTGCCAGTCAGAACCCAGTAATATAGTGCCAGTCAGAGCCCAGTAATATAGTGCCAGCCAGAACCCAGTAATATAGTGCCAGCCAGAGCCCAGTAATATTGTGCCAGTCAGAACCCAGTAATATAGTGCCAGCCAGAGCCCAGTAATATAGTGCCAGCCAGAGCCCAGTAATATAGTGCCAGTCAGAACCCAGTAATATAGTGCCAGCCAGAACCCAGTAATATAGTGCCAGCCAGAGCCCAGTAATATAGTGCCAGTCAGAAGCCAGTAATATAGTGCCAGCCAGAACCCAGTAATATAGTGCCAGTCAGAACCCAGTAATATAGTGCCAATCAGATACCCAGTAATATAGTGCCAATCAGATACCCAGTAATATAGTGCCAGCCAGAGCCCAGTAATATAGTGCCAGCCAGAACCCAGTAATATAGTGCCAGTCAGAACCCAGTAATATAGTGCCAGCCAGAGCCCAGTAATATAGTGCCAGTCAGAGCCCAGTAATACAGTGCCAGCCAGAACCCAGTAATATAGTGCCAGTCAGAACCCAGTAATATAGTGCCAGCCAGAGCCCAGTAATATAGTGCCAGCCAGAACCCAGTAATATAGTGCCAGCCAGAACCCAGTAATATAGTGCCAGTCAGAACCCAGTAATATAGTGCCAGTCAGAGCCCAGTAATATAGTGCCAGCCAGAACCCAGTAATATAGTGCCAGCCAGAGCCCAGTAATATAGTGCCAGTCAGAACCCAGTAATATAGTGCCAGTCAGAACCCAGTAATATAGTGCCAGCCAGAACCCAGTAATATAGTGCCAGCCAGAGCCCAGTAATATAGTGCCAGTCAGAACCCAGTAATATAGTGCCAGCCAGAACCCAGTAATATAGTGCCAGCCAGAGCCCAGTAATATAGTGCCAGGCAGAACCCAGTAATATAGTGCCAGCCAGAGCCCAGTAATATAGTGCCAGTCAGAACCCAGTAATATAGTGCCAGCCAGAACCCAGTAATATAGTGCCAGTCAGAACCCAGTAATATAGTGCCAGCCAGAACCCAGTAATATAGTGCCAGTCAGAACCCAGTAATATAGTGCCAGCCAGAACCCAGTAATATAGTGCCAGCCCCCCCCCCCCCCCCCCCACATCACTTACCAAATCGCTGCTTCTCCCGGACGGACGACTCCTCCGTGCAGTCTTCTCTTCCCTCCTGCACGGAGGAGGGAAACACAGTCGCCGGATGTGACGTATCGTCACATCCGGTCGCTGTGATTTTTTTTTTTTTTTTTTCACCCGGCGGCCGCATCCAGAGGATTCGGCCGCCTGAAAAAAAAAAAGGTAAGCAGCGCGGGGGGTGCCGGCAGCACCGGTGGCACCCCCCTAGTCAGTGGCACCCGGGGCGGGCCGCCCCCCCCGCCCCCCCCTCGGGACGCCACTGGATATCTGACCCAAGATTCTGAACATGTCCGTCCCCTGATAGATCTAAACAAGCAGAGGGGGTATCGATAAGGTTTTTAATTTTAATTATTTTCATTAAAGCATTTCTATTTCTCCACTTGATGCAATCTGTCAATTAAACATACTTGTATGTTCATGTTTTTGCCATAAGTTGTCCTTTAAATCACACTATGATACCCTTTATTGCTAATGGAAATGTATGTTTAAAGCCAATTAGTGTGGCTCATTCGCCAAAAACAAAACCATTGTGTACTGTAGTGGTAGCAAAGTTTTTTAAAAAAGTTTAATTAACTTTAAGGAAGGAAAACCTTACAGACACAGAGAAGCATTCAAACAAGGCCTTTGTGATCTCTGTATGCAAAGTAATAGGCAGACGTAAAAACATTGAGCATTAATCTAATTTCAAAATTGCATATACCGTATTAGATCTTTGTGGGTTGGACTTCTTATGACAGCAGGACACAATGAGTCCAAAGTCAGGATAAAGTGAGTCCAGAGTCAGGATAAAGTGAGTCCAGAGTCAGGATACAGTGAGTCCAGAGTCAGGATAAAGTGAGTCCAGAGTCAGGATAAAGTGAGTCCAGAGTCAGGATACAGTGAGTCCAGAGTCAGGATACAGTGAGTCCAGAGTCAGGATACTATGAGTCCAGAGTCAGGATACTGTGAGTCCAGAGTCAGGATACTATGAGTCCAGAGTCAGGATACAGTGAGTCCAGAGTCATGATACGGTGAGTCCAGAGTCAGGATACTATGAGTCCAGAGTCAGGATACTGTGAGTCCAGAGTCAGGATAAAGTGAGTCCAGAGTCAGGATACGGTGAGTCCAGAGTCATGATACGGTGAGTCCAGAGTCAGGATATATTGAGTCCAGAGTCAGGATACAGTGAGTCCCGAGTCAGGGTAAAGTGAGACCAGAGTCAGGATAAAGTGAGTCCAGAGTCAGGATAAAGTGAGTCCAGAGTCAGGATACAGTGAGTCCAGAGTCATGATACGGTGAGTCCAGAGTCAGGATATATTGAGTCCAGAGTCAGGATACAGTGAGTCCAGAGTCAGGATAAAGTGAGTCCAGTTTCAGGATACAGTGAGTCCAGAGTCAGGATACAGTGAGTCCAGTTTCAGGATAAAGTGAGACCAGAGTCAAGATACAATGAGACCAGAGTGAGGATACAGTAAGTCCAGAGTCAGGATACAGTGAGTCTAGAGTCAGAATACAGTGAGTCCAGAGTCAGGATACTGTGAGACCAGAGTCAGGATACATTGAGTCCAGAGTCAGGATACTGTGAGACCAGAGTCAGGATACATTGAGACCAGAGTCAGGATACAGTGAGTCCAGAGGCAGGATGTAGTCAGTCCAAAGTCAGGATACTGTGAGTCCAGAGTCAGGATACAGTGAGTCCAGAGTCAGGATGCAGTGAGTCCAGAGTCAGGATACAGTGAGTCCAGAGTCAGGATACAGTGAGTCCAGAGTCAGGATGCAGTGAGTCCAGAGTCAGGATACAGTGAGTCCAGAGTCAGGGTGCAGTGAGTCCAGAGTCAGGATACAGTGAGACCAGAGTCAGGATGCAGTGAGTCCAGAGTCAGGATACAGTGAGTTCAGAGTCAGGATGCAGTGAGTCCAGAGTCAGGATAAAGTGAGACCAGAGTCAGGATACAGTGAGTCCAGAGTCAGGATACAGTGAGTCCAGAGTCAGGATGCAGTGAGTCCAGAGTCAGGATAAAGTGAGACCAGAGTCAGGATACAGTGAGTCCAGAGTCAGGATACAGTGAGTCCAGAGTCAGGATAAAGTGAGTCCAGAGTCAGGATACAGTGAGTCCAGAGTCAGGATGCAGTGAGTCCAGAGTCAGGATGCAGTGAGTCCAGAGTCAGGATACAGTGAGTCCAGAGTCAGGGTGCAGTGAGTCCAGAGTCAGGATACAGTGAGACCAGAGTCAGGATGCAGTGAGTCCAGAGTCATGATACAGTGAGTTCAGAGTCAGGATGCAGTGAGTCCAGAGTCAGGATAAAGTGAGACCAGAGTCAGGATACAGTGAGTCCAGAGTCAGGATACAGTGAGTCCAGAGTCAGGATGCAGTGAGTCCAGAGTCAGGATAAAGTGAGACCAGAGTCAGGATACAGTGAGTCCAGAGTCAGGATAAATTGAGTCCAGAGTCAGGATAAAGTGAGTCCAGAGTCAGGATACAGTGAGTCCAGAGTCAGGATGCAGTGAGACCAGAGTCAGGATACAGTGAGTCCAGAGTCAGGATGCAGTGAGTGTGCATACACTGATGTCATTGTCCCATGTTTGTGACATTTCACATGCTTTGCAGCATTACATCTCTTGATTTGGGTGTTACTCTTGTTTCTGGATCCCGTTGGTGGGGAATATGGAAATCATTGAACAGTAGGAGATTGTGTGCTTTATTCCATGCCTGCGTTATATCACTTACGCTTCCTCTTTTGGGAATACCAGCAAGCTGCTAACCCAGTGTCCTGATAATACAAACTGCACGTCTGACGAAGACTTCCTTAATTACTAGACCCAGCTCGTGAAGAATGAACTGCTTTCAGCTTTCCCCTGCTTCATGTATACATAATCCTGGTAACTGGAAAGGGGTAGCTCCATATGTTTAGATAAGTACTGTATTGTGCAAATTAAAGAAAAAGAAACAAACCAGTTTAATCAGATTTTTCCTCAACGTTATCCTACAAAATTGTAATAGAGAATATTGTTGTTGCTTAAGAAACAGTCCTGAGTACAGGGAAGACGTGCGCTAAGAAAGCAAAGAGTAAAGAAAAAGCGGAAAAGAAGCAGCTGTAATCACCAAAAACAGAGACCGTCGCTCCCAAACAGTATATAGGAATGAGATAGAAATAGCAAAAGAGCTTGAAGGAAGAGAAGGGCACACAGCAAGGAAAGTACATGTAATAAATGGGCTATTTAATACAATAAAATGTGCAAAACAACCAAAGTTAAAAAAAGACAATAGCAAAAAAACAAAACACAATAACTAAAATTGAACTAATACACAAAATCTGAGGAGCCCTGATGCGTTTCTCCGTCAGGTTTTTTCCAGAGGGTCCCAAGCACGCAGGATGGTAGCAGGATTCACAGGCCAAAGCCGTACTGTGAGTATTAAATATCAATAGAGATAGGACAGGACAACTTTTGCTTCTGCAAGCTGAATGGGCTTCCTGTAGAAGGACTGAGAGCGACTATCTGCTGAATTAAAGAGACAGTCTAGTCCCCAAACTCACTTTGGTACAAGATGAAGGTTACTGCTTGTATAGTGCACTGTTTTTTTTTTTACCAGTGTGATTTGATGCAGGCATTCTGTATAAATCCCATTTTTAATAACTGACTCAAGCCCTCCCCCAGTGATTACTCTGCATGTTTACTGCAGCTGCGGCAGCACTGATTATATAGACACTGAGCATATAAAGTTTTTCATTTAGTCACTTCCACAGAATATTCCTTTCATTTGATTGAAATTAATCTGATTGGTTCCTGCAGCAAAAAAAAGAAAAGAAAAAGGAAGTTACTTTTACTCAGCTAGTGTGGGCAGTCCTTACTTCTTGCAAACTGCTGCAATTTCACAATTTCATCTAGCTGTAAGTATTTTATATTGTAAGCAATGCAACATTTAAAACATGCATTTTAAAGTACTTAGAAAGCACATTAATATGCATTCATATTTGGACGATGCATGTTGGGCACCAGACAGTCCCTTTAATTTGTTGGGCATACTCAAGTGCTAAACTAGCAGTCAGTGTTGTTACTATAGTAACAGTTTGACTTAAGCTTATGACATCACCTTGTGACTTGATATGCAAAGGACACAATTCTCACTCCACGTAGATCATATGCAAATCAAGCCACAGGTGATGTCATAAATGGCAGACACCACAGACACATTTTGTCTTAATTTATGCTTTTGTTCGCAATTCTGTTCACACAATGTATATATCTTTTTATTTCTCTACTTCCACAGTAAAAAAAACAAAAACAATGTTTAGCTGACGGAATCCCTCTAAGGTCAATGAATCAGGTTTTTTTTAATTTGCTTTTTTTTTTTTTTTGGATCAACAGCGGTAAAGAAGGAATAAAAAAAAATAGTTGAACATGAAGTTTTTTCCAACTTAAACTACCGTGTAACAATTAAGCCAATTTCGGGGCATTTTGAACGACTGTATAAACCTACAAACTATAAATAAGCTAAAATTGCTCCACATAATTTACCCAACGGCATGGCCAAACTCTATCCCGCATTATTTTTTTCAGATGAGTAATGAACCCAGCCTGCCATATAATCTACAGACTGGCTAGGCCCACTCTCCGCACCTCCTCATTGGACTGAAAGACGTTCTCCTGCTATTAATCTGACTTCTTGTGTTTAGATCAGTCAATATATTATCCCGCATCTAAAAGGGACAAACTGATTTGGCAGAAGGAGTAACAGTATCAATCCCCAGCAGATCTTTGTTTGGCCCATTATAAAAGATGCTATAGAGCATCCGAGGCAGATTAATGGTCTCCCTTATGCCTTTTGATCCAAGCATGGGATTATGTATTTTCCAGATGTCAGTTTGGTAATCTTTTTTTCAGTTTTCTAGGTTCAGGGAAAATGCTTCCTTCTCCTTTGAACTACTCAAAGGACAATTGTCAGCAAAAAAAACCCCATTAAACCTTACCTTTACCGATTGAAAGATTGCATCAAGTGTAGATGTTTTAAAGTACAAATGATGTCATGAAAGAATACAAAATGATGTGCCTGATGTAGTTCTTTGCTCTGAATTGCTCTATCAGGAGGCAGACATGCTGTTTAGAATTTTGGCTCAAATTTTTCATATTTTCTTTCAAACATCCCAAGATTCGAAACAAAATGTCCGCCCTGGGATAGAACTATACAGAGCAAAGAAGGCTCAATAAGGCACTTTATTCATATTCAGCAATTTCCTCCCATGACCCCAAATCAGACATTTTGGAGCCCTTTACAGAACAAATTGCTTTGGCCCCAACCATATATACCCCCCCCCCCCACACTCCCGATATGTAGCCCCTAGTGGTGTCTAGCATTGTTAGTTTGTAGGAGGCCTGCACTGAAGACCACTTTTCTAGCTGGTTTGATCTCTGAAGGGGCACTTTCAGATTCTTTTGAGACAGCAGACAGAAATGTATTATGCAGTCCTAACATTGTTTGAAACTGTGCCATATATGTTACTCATCCCTTTCCACAGTGCCTTGTATGTGCAATGGCAGGTCCAGTGGGTGCAGTGGCAGGCCTGGTGGGTGAAGTGGCAAGTTCAGTGGGTATGATACAGGGCCAACTCCTGTGGATGCTGCATGGCAGATCCAGAGTCTGGTATTGGGAGGGGCACTCCCAGATTGTTTAGTGCTGAGTCAGACTCAGTCTGCAGACCATTTCATACAGCTACACAAATACTCACACAGCCACACCAATACACACAAATACTCACACAGCCACACCAATACACACAAATACTGACACAGCCACACCAATACACACAAATACTGACACAGCCACACCAATACACACAAATACTCACACTGCCACATCAATACACACAAATACTGACACAGCCACACCAATACACACAAATACTGACACAGCCACACCAATACACACAAATGCTCACACAGCCACACAAATATACACAAATATACACACAGCCACACAAATACACATGCAGCCACACATACACCCAGTCACACAGTCACACACACACACACAGTCACACACACACACAGTTGATCTTGCACAGTTACAAATACACACGCATTCAGAGCACACACAAGCTAACAATCTAGAGGTAGTGGAAGTCAGCTGTACCACTTTATACAACACAGCACTGTGTATATCAATAAGTACACATACAAGTATACATGGTTACATTTGTATTCTTAGCCTTATCATACTGGTAAAAGTATGGTTGCATCTTGTTGTCCAGGGTTAATTGGGAGGATGCTTATTTGCACGTTCCTCAATGTATTAAAAAGGTTTTGCTAGCATTACAGACTGCTTTGTGTGCCCACTATGTTCTCACCCCATTAAGAGTGTGCCTTGACGTGTGCCTTGACGTGGCGGGTGAGCTTAATTATGCCTTGGCCAATTCATATAACCAAAACCTCTCATGCTGACAATGTTATTAGGGTGGGAAGCGCAGACAGTGAAACATACACACACACAGTTACACATCCACACAGTTACACATACACACAGTCAAACATACACACACACAGTCACACATACACACAGTCAAACATAAGCACACACAGTCACACATACACACAGTCAAACATACACACAGTCAAACATACACACACACAGTGACACATACACATAGACAAACATACACACAGTCACACATACACACAGTCACACATACACACAGTCAAACACACATTCAAAGTCAGACAGGGTCTAGGACACTTGTTCGCCGCATCTTCATCGCTGACAGTTCAGGGTGGCAGTTAGAACGCTGAACTGTCAGCAATGAAGTATAACGCGGCCGTTTCACCGCGGCTGCAGCTATGTAAGAGCTGACAGTTCAACGCTGAACTGTCAGCTCTTACAAATCTAAAAGTAAAACTAAAATACCCCCCCTAATAAATGATTCCCCCCCCCAATAGTAACACTAAACACTAAACCCCAATACTGACACTAAAATTAACCCCAATACTAAAATTAACCCCCTAAACCCTAATACTAACACCCGACCCCTAATACTAAAATTAACCCCCTAAACCCTAATACTAACCCTAATATTTAACCCCCGACCCCTAATACTAAAATTAACCCCCTAAACCCTAATACTAACCCTAATACAAACCCTAATATTTAACCCCCGACCCCTAATACTAAAATTAACCCCTAACACTAAACCCCAATACTAAAACTAAAATTAACCGCAATACTAAAATTAACCCCCTAAACCGTAATTCTAACTCCCTAAACCCTAATTCTAACCAAACTAAAATCGGTAAAATACTTGCCTTTAGCGATGAAATGTCCCGCGATGAAATCTCCAGCGACGATCTGTCTTGTGCTGCAGAGTCAGTGGTGAAGCGGCTGCGCGGAAGCAGCCGCGATGAAGAGTCCCATCCCCGTCAGACAAGCATACACAGAAAACCCAGAGGTCATTTGAACCCAGTGTTCCAGCCATGAAGACTTGTCGGAAGGGTCAGGCAGTGCACAACACTGTCTGCGCACAGCGAACTGACACCCCCCCCCCTCCTCCAGGAGAGCCAGGCCTCTAATTGTCTATACCCCCTGATGGCGTCACTGCTTAATGCAATCAGTAAATGTTTTTGCCTTTATTAAGGATTTTACATTCTGTCTGGAAAAGGTTATATTGATAGAGAGATACCTTCCTGCACGTGTTCTTTCGTGTTGACACCTTGACCGAGTCCTGTGATATCCAAATAATTTGTTCCAATGTTTTTTTATGAAGGATCTGGTGGCAAAAGATGATCTTCTGACATAAGAAAGTTAATTTTGAATATACGAGTCTCGTGGGAGGTTTAGTGGTCAGAGAACATGGATAATAGTGGAACTCTTTCCGATAGATTAGGGTCTACTGTAGATTCTGGATGTCATCATATAAATAGCAAAATCCAGAGAGTTATCGGCAAACGTTTCATTCAGTGCTATTTTCTGTGGAATTTGATTCATTTTCTATGGAACAACACAAAGGATAAAGACAATTATTTTTAACTGTAGAGATTGTCTTGTTGATCAAGTAGCAGAGAGATTTTAAATTCAGATCGCCAAAGTTCTTTAAATAAATTTCACATTCTATATTTATAATATGTCATTCTTTACCAGGATTAATGTGGTGGAAAAAGGGAAATATTTAAGATAAAATAAATATGTAAGAAAAATAAAATCAGGTGTTTATCTCCAGCATCAGTTTTGAGAATATTTCCCATGATGCAACATCATCCAAAATTTTCCAGACAGTCTGACTTTACAACTGTGGACAAAGCCTGCATGATGATGTCATCATAAGATACTCCCCTGCTCTCTTACTGGCTCCTGTGTATCACTAGTGGGCAGGACTAGGTGGCTACAAAAAGTTGGTGTACAACTTTTTTTTTACCTGCCTTCCAACACAAAGAGAGGAGATTAACCTGATCAAACAGGATCATAACTCCGCCCCTTGTGATGTCATAGTTACATTACCCTCCCATTCAATGCAAGTCTATGGTCAGAATTCTGACTTATAGACTACATTCTGTGTCTCCAGCCCCAAAGTGAGATACAAGTGCTGTAAAGTCCCTGGGGGGTGGTGGCACTTAAAATCACTATATTTCACAAAATGGCAGTGCCCAGTTGCACTTGTTTAGTTACATATTTTATTAAATACAGTCACATAACAACAACAAAAGACATATCTGACATCAACAATATTTTAAAAAAAATAATTAAACCCTTTTCATTTTTTTTGGTAGGAGTTTCCCTTTAATGAAAAGGATTAGAAACCATTACTGTTTTATGGGTTAGCTTTCAATGACGTATTGCATTCTCTTGCTTTTTTTGTGTGTGTCCAGAACGTTATTCTCAGCAATCAAGGTCTCTCAGTTGACGCAGGTTGTCCCCTATCCTGACATTCCTCCGGTACAAGGTCTTGGGAGAAGGAGGAGCTGACATGGATCTTCTTCAGGCTCTTACCTTGATCTCTTGGCATGTTTTTCACAGGCTGACAATTTACCATCACAGAAGCATAGAAAGAATCCCAGCTGACAAAGGCTGGGGATATAAATCCAGGTTATGATCAGAGACTATAATCAAACTGTATGAATTGTGTATGAATAAATATATATATATATATAGCCTGGTCCGTCTTTAACAAACATTTATTCAGAGATAAAACAGCAGCAACATACAAATACAGGTGAAACTCGAAAAATTAGAATATCGTGCAAAAGTTCATTTATTTCAGTAATGCAACGTAAAAGGGGAAACTAATATAGGAGATTGACGCATTACATGCAAAGCAAGATCGTTCAAGCCGTGATTTGTTATAAGTGCGATGATTATGGCTTACAGCTCATGAAAACCCCAAATCCACAATCTCACTAAATTAGAATATTACATGCAATCAATAAAACAAGGAGTGTACATAGAACAATATCGGACCTCTGAAAAGCATAACCATGAATATGGACTTGGTTTGGGCCCCTTTTGCAGCAATTACTGCCTCAATGCGGCGTGGCATGGAAGCTATCAGCCTGCGGCACTGCTGAGGTGTTATGGAAGACCAGGATGCTTCAATAGCGGCCTTCAGCTCTTCTGCATTGTTCGGGCTCATGTGTCTCATCTTTCTCTTGGCAATCGCCAAGTCAGGCGAGTTTGCTGGCCAATCAAGCACAGTAATCCCATGGTCATTGAACCAGGCTTTGGTGCTTTTGGCAGTGTGGGCAGGTGCCAAGTCCTGCTGGAAAATTAAATCAGCATCCCCATAAAGCTTGTCTGCGGAAGGAAGCATGAAGTGCTCCAAAATCTCCTGGGAGGCGGCTGCGTTGACCCTGGACTTAATGAAGCACAGTGGACCAACACCAGCAGATGACATGGCTCCCCAAATCAACACAGACTGTGGAAACTTCACACTGGACTTCAAGCATCTTGCAGTGTGTGCCTCTCCATTCTTCCTCCAGACTATGGGTCCTTGGTTTCCAAATGAGATGCAAAAGTTGCTCTCATCAGAAAAGAGGACTTTGGATCACTGAGCAACAGACCAGGTCTGTTTCTCTTTAGCCCAGGTAAGACGCTTCTGACTTTGTTTGTTGTTCAGGAGCGGCTTGACAAGAGGAATACAACATCTGAAGCCCATGTCCAGGATCCGTCTGTGTGTGGTGGCTCTTGCTGCACTGACTCCAGCCTCAGTCCACTCCTTGTCACATTTGAATGGCCTTTTCCTGACAATCCTCTCCAGACTGCGGTCATCCCTGCTGCTTGTGCACCTTTTTCTTCCACACTTTTCCCTTCCACATAACTTTCTATTAATGTGCTTTGATACAGCACTTTGGGAACATCCGACTTCATTCGCAATTACCTTTTGAGGCTTGCCCTCCTTATGGAGGGTGTCAATGATGGTTTTCTGCACAATTGTCAGGTCAGCAGTCTTCCCCATGATTGTGATTCCTACTGAACCAGACTGAGAGACCATTTAAATGCTCAGAAACCCTTTGCAGGTGTTATGGCTTACTTAGCTGATTAGAGTGGACACTGTGAGCCTAGAATATTGCACCTTTTCCCAAATTTAGTGAGATTGTGGATTTGGGGTTTTCATGAGCTGTAAGCCATAATCATCGCACTTATGACAAATCACGGCTTTGCATGTAATGCGTCTATCTCATATATTAGTTTCCCCTTTTACGTTGCATTACCGAAATAAATGAACTTTTGCACCATGTTCTAATTTTTCGAGTATCACCTGTAATGACACAGAGTCTAACTAACTGGAGCAGCATCAGCAACCAAACCTTAGAACTAAGTAAAAACCATCACACCCACTGTTACATCTTGCTCACCAAGATAACCTGACCCAGCACATTTGACACACTACCCATGAGCCTTTTCCACCCGGCATCTTGATTTTAAGGACAGGTCTTGTAAAAACAGATGGGCTTGGCACAGACGCGGATGCTCCATATGTGTTAGGTGAGAGCCGCACACCTAGCACGGAGCAGCAGCGCTGTGTTTTTCTGGGGGTCTTTTGTGATTCGAAAAGAGCTCACACAAAACCCGGAAATACATTCGGCAACAGAGTTACTCACTCACTTTTCGTGCTTGTCGAATTGGCAACAGAGTGAGTGACTCTGTTGCCGAATTCAAAGTTGCCATCGGCCCCTCAGATGGATCTCTTGTAACCCCCGGAAAGACACAAGATACATCGTGCCCCTGAGTGACAGGTGTGCTCTGGACTGGCACGATACACACCTGGCTTGGCAGAATTACTGGTACCACAAAAATCCAATTACACCCAATGTGGGCCAATAACCTGTTTGTTGTGTTTTTATCTATCTATTTATCTATCTATCTTCATCATCAGCATCATCACCTGTCTGTCTATACCTAAGCCGAAGAATTTTAGTGCTGAGATAGCCAAATCGGGATTGCATCACCCCACAAGCGGCTGGGTAAGGATGGATCACAGGAAGGCTTTTGAAATACCAGCCACAGATGTTATAGTCCCACAACCTTCGCCAGATGACCTTCGCAAGGAGAAGTAGCTTCGGGAAACTCCACGGCATTGAGTTAAATGTATCCCTCATGTGTACAGCTGAAAGTAACACGGAGGTTGTGGAATGATAAGGCAATTACTGTCAAACCAACGTGAACCAATCTCACGGGTGATATATTTTGTTTTACGATCATTATCACCTTGACAATGTTTAATAGTGTCTACGTGAAGCAAAAAAATATCATCTCCACAATTGCACAAGCAGAACTGCAAAATGTATAGCTCGATTTGTATGTATAGATCAAAAGAAAAAGTTTAAACTCTTAGGCCACACACCCTTGTCTTAGGTCACACCCTGTGGAACAGAAGACACATTTTCTTTCTCTGAGGCTAGCTGAGGAACGATGCTGGCTGAGGGTGATCAAAGTTGCAGTTAAGTAACATCTAAGTAGATTGTCGCTACCTTGCCCATGCTGTACGGCTTTTAATCCTAGCATCTTATCAATGAACGTTTTTATGAAAAAAAGTGTTTCTTCTGTGGGTAAGAGGCAGTCACAAACACATTCCCAGACATAACAAACAATCGTGTCAGCTTGCTTGAGTACAATGTGATAAACAGAGAGTATTAAAGAACAAGCAAACACAAACACTGGCTTTATCCGTGAAAGAGAGGATTGAGATGGGATTTTTCAAACCTCAAGCCAAAGGAGCCGAGTTGGAAAATTTTCCCCCATTAAGCTGAATGGGAGAATCTTTCCAGCTCGGCTACTGTGGCCTTAAGTTGGAAATTTACTGTGATTTCATTAAATGAAGACCATAATCTCCTGTGGTCATTTACTCTCTTCACCCAAGTCTTTGTTGACAGACTATTTAATATCGTTTGCCTAGTGCTTTGCAGCAGATCCTTTACAAATTATATAAAACATAGACAATTAGACTAAATGTTGGGATTTACTCCCTATTTAAATGTGTCTGTGGAGTCTCCAGCTTATGACACCATCTTGTGGATTGATATGCAAATGACACACTTCATGTTGAAAATGTGTTCATTTGCATATCAGGCCACAGGTGATGTCATAACACCACAGACACTTTTAAAACATATTTTTCTCCTAAGTTATGCGTTTTCTCGCAAACCTGCTGACACAATGAATTCTGAACACTTTTCATATTTTTTTTATTCTCTAAACTCCCTATAGTATAATTGGTTAGGCTGACAGTGTCCCTTTAAGGAATTCTCAAATTCTTAAAGGGACACTAAACTTTTTTTTCACTTGTGCTTCTAATATAGCAGCACCAGTGAAAAGTTAGTTGTCCCTAGTATGACGATGAACTGGCCTTAACTAGGTCCCCCCTGCTGATCCCATGCAAAAACGAAGGTCTCTCACATTTGTCTGTCAGTGCGGGACGAGCCCCCGCTCTGATTGGCTGACAACAACCAGGAGCTGCTGTGTCTCGCATGTAAACCTGCGTGTATCTATTAAGATACGCATTGGGATTGCTTGATTCTACTGGGACATGTTTTGTTTAACCCTTGCTTCCTTCAAGGAAGCAAGAGTTATACAACATTTAATGTTCGTTTAAGGTAAGTTAACCATAGGTAAAACAAAAAAATAATTAACTATAGAGAGTTAGGTTATTGGGAAATTGAAACCATCTCTGGGATCAAATGATAATCTTAGGATGCTTTTACGCAAAGATATTTTGTACTTGACATAGAAAGTGAAAAGATTTGTTCTGAATTTCATGACCTCCTTGTTTTTTTTTTTTTTTAAAGAAAGTTATTCTACTGACTGTGCCATACCTCCCAACTGTCCCGCTTTTCTCGGGGGACAGTCCCATATTGGGAGGTATTTCCCGCTGTCCTGACCGCATTCTCCAGTGTCCCGAATGCTTACTGGGCATGCGCAGCATTGTGTGCATGCGCAGTAGCGTTCCTGGCTTCAGATGTTACTGCACATGAGCGGTAGCACTGATAACCCCCTCCGCAGACTGAGCCCCGATATCCTGCCCCCTCTCCACACTCCGCCCCCTGGTGTCCCAATTCGCTGGGGGGTAAATTTTCAGTTCTTTCTTTCAGTTTTAGTTCGAGGGCCACTGTGTATATTTTACACAGTTTCACGGGGCCAAAAAAATTCAACTTTTTATATATGTAATATAAAGTTATTTCCATACTCTGCACCCACAGTGCACCCAGGACTTACCCCTGGTACCTAGATTGCACTCAAAGGACTTGGCCCAGCACCCAGAACTTAACTCATCCCTCACGTCTGTCTCTTTTCCTCTCATATCTGTAGTCCAATTTTCCCTTTACCCCCTTTTCCTGAAGTCTCTTTTCCCCTCTCCCCCTAGTTTTTGAAATCTCTTTTCCCCTCTTCCCCCTTGTTTCTATAGTTGCTATCTACCCTTTCCCCCATTGTTTCTGTAGTGTTTTAAACCCCTCCCCGATTTCTGTAGTCTATACCTCCACTCTTCCCCCTCATTTTCTGTAGTATCTTTCGCCCCTTTCCCCCCTCAATTTCTGTGTTCTCGTTCTCCCCTTTACCCCCTTGTTTCTCTAGTCCCTTTCCACCCTCGTTCCCCTGGTCCCCCTAGTTTCTGAAGTCTATTTCTCCCCTCTCCCCCTCTAGGGTTACCACCTGGTTGGTATTTAACCGGCAGGCCGGTAAAGAATTGGCATCAGGCCAATGTTAAGTCTATGGAGACAGTCGTAAGGCCGGTATTTTTCTGAACAAAAGGTGACAACCCTATCGCCCTCATATCTCGCGGAGGTGCGGAATTCTTAACACCGAAATGCTTAAGGTGTCCACCGAAATGCTTATGGTGCTCACGGTGGCCGAAAGCTTTAAAGCAGGTCCAATGCTTAGAAAGGCCCACAGCAGCCACAGTAGCTGCGAGCCAGATACATACTGCCTGTGGGCCATAAACATGCCTGATTACACATTCCCTCTAAGCCCCCATGTAACCAGGTGTACAGATGGAACGACTGTGTGTACCTATAAAAATATTCCAAGGGAGATTATCACACTGACAGCACCACACGCTCGGCCGATCTCATTAGAGAAAGCATATCAGTAAATTCAGATGGTAAACATAAAGGAACAAGTCAGAAGGAAAAATAAACAACAGAAACCTATAGGATGCTTGTGATGTGTGTAATACACGGGGCACAAATAGTCTTTGGTTTATCCTTCTAGTTCATGGTCATGAGGTAAATGATCAGAAAGTCAGGGTCAAACGCTCCAACTATATTTCATGTTGTCCATGGTTTTGAAGGTCCACCAGCTGGTGTTTTTTCCTTCTTTGAATCTAAAGCTGAAACTTCATCGACGAACCACTGAAAAAATGTATCTGAAAACTCATTTTATTATGAATTCTCCACACTGGCTCACAACTGTATGGCTAGATCAGAACCAGTCTCTTCTTACTGGCCAGTTCAGCTAGTCCTCCATTACTTTCAAGGCCGCCCGAGAAAAGGACAACCATCTTTGAAGAAGCCATGTTGGCACTGGTCCACTTATAGAGAGTGCAAGGAGTCTCAGTGTTATATGAAGAAGGTGGTGGTAAAAAGGTTGCCACCAGTAATCTCACCGTTACCAGGGACGGATGATGTAACGCTCGATGACACCAGAAGTAAGGCCCACCAATAATGGCATCCTTTTCATAAATTCATCCAAATTGATGTAACTAAAAGAGACACTGCCACTTACATAAGACTTTTTTCTCTCTCTATGTCTGAGAGTAAAAATAAAATTAGTGTTTATCTCCTGGCTCCATTTTTGAGAATTTTACCCACAATGTAACATTCTCCAAAATCTTCCAGCAGGTCTACGTTACAACTGTGGCAAAGCCTGCATGATGATGTCATAAGATACACCCCTGCTCTCTTACTGGCTCCTGTGTATCATGGTGGGCAGGACTAGGTGGCTGTGTACAACTTTTTTTTACCTGCCTTCCACCACACAAAGGAGATTGACCTGATCAAACTCGATCATAATCCTAACTCTGCCCCCTTGTGATGTAATAGTTACATTACCCTCCCATTCAATGCAAGTCTATGGTCAGAGTTCTGACTTATAGACTGCACTCTTTGTCCCCAGCCCCAAAGTGAGATACTAGTGCTGTAAGGTCACTGAGGGGTGATGACCAAAAACACTGTATTTCACAAAATGACTGCCCCCAGTCACACTTGTTTAGTAAAATATTTCATAAAATAATCTCACATAACAACAACAAAATACATATCTGAAATCAACAATGCAAAATAAAAAATTAAATAAACCCTTTTCATATTTTGGTGGGAGTGTCCCTTTAAACTACCTGGCTGGCTACCCAAAGTGTTTTGATTTCATTTACAACAATGGTATTTATAATAATAAATAATAAATATTTTTACCAGGAAAATAGATGAAGATATCCTCTCAAATTCAAGTATATCCTCAGGATCTTACAAGGTCGGCCAATGTCAAGCGCAACATATATATGGGCAGCACCAACACGCAGTAGTGGGGAGGGGGTAAAGGTTATTTTGGTATGCTTCTGTTGCTTTAATATATATAGTTTTCTCTTTTAAGAACCCCTTCTTATTATTGGATAGTGAGAGAAAACTTTTTAAACGGGTTCATAACCTTCTCATTCCCCTTGATGTTCTCAGCAGTCCCCTTATAAAACTGTACAGCTCTATATCCTTCTTGTTATTGCTGTGAGGCCAAGAAGGGTAGGATTAGGAGCAAAGAGTCTGACATGTATCTGAAAACTGCTCAATAAACACATCATAATCCTCCTCAAGATACCACTTACCCTGCCCGAGACATACACTCCCAATGTACAGAACTCTCTTAACTCCTTCAAGGATGCTTCCCAAGCTGGGTGGAAGTTGTAATGAGACTGTGTCCAGAGCGCCTATGCTGTACGTAGAGTATTTTTATTTTCCACTCCAGAAAATTACTTTTAAACCCTTAGTGACACGACCTTTTGACCTTGACTTTCCCTTGGTGACAAGGGCTGTTTTGACATTTCTGGGGTGTTTGTGTTTAGCTGTTATTTACTTCTTTCTCACATACTGAGCCCACACAAATTATATGTTGATTTTATCGTCAGAAGATGGGCTTTCATTACATACCATTACGTTCATCATATCTTATAATTTACTACTATAAAAAAAATCATAAAATATGATGAAAAAAAAAAACTCTTTATCTTACTTCGACCTAAAAAATAATTTACACAAATACAATCATTAAAAAATACCCCGTCTAAATAGTTTCTAAATGTTGTCCCAAGTTCAGAAATATTCTTGTTTCCATGTTTTTCTGCAGTTTTTTGCAAGTTATGGGGCAAAAAAACAAAAAGTGTTTTTTGCTTTTTTTCCTACAGTGACCTTTTGACCCTAACCCGAAACCCTAAATTTAACTCTAACCCTAAATTTAACCCTAACTCTAACCCTTATGCTAAGCCTTTACTTATTCTAATTTTAATTTAATTGTAACCCTGTCCCTTATGCTCACCCTAATTTAATTGTAACCCTAACAGTTATTCAAGCCCTAACACTAGATTTTAGTATATAAGATGACCCTGATTATAAGACGAACCCCCAAACTTTGGATATTCCTTTAGGAAAAAAACCAAAAAGCGTGAATATAAGACTACCCTATAGGAAAAAAGTTTAACTTGTATATATTCACATGTAAATTGCTTTTTCATATTTAAAAAAAAAATTATGATATAAAAAATGCATTTCATGCTTTTTATTTCCTTCTATTTGCCCATCTGCCCCAACAACCATTTGCCATCAGACTTATCCAATGCTGCCCCAACCCCCCAGACTTGCCCAATTCTGCTCCCCCCCCCCCCCGACTTGCCCAATGATTTTGCTCCCCCTCCCAACTCAATGCTGGCTCTTCTCCTCCCTCCCTCCCCCAATGCTGGCTCTGCCCACACCCTCCTCCCTCACTCCCCCAAATGTAGAAAATATCCCTGGGGGCTAGTTGGGGCAGCCGGTGGATGTCTGCACATACATGCTGACATCCTCCATGCCGCCCGACACTTCCGTCTGTTATGAGGGACAGCAGGAAGGTCATGTGACCTTCTATCTTCCGTCATAGAAGTCCCAATGCTGCCCCAATGCTGGCTCTCCTCCCCCTTTCTCCCCCAATGCTGGCTCTGCCCCCTCCTCACCCAAACATAGCCAATCTCCCTGGTGGCTAGTGGGGGCAGCCGGTGAATGTCTGCACATACGTGCAGACATCCTCCATGCTGCCCGACACTTCCGTCTATTATGGCGGAAGCCGGGAGGTCATGTGACCGGCCGGCTTCTGTCATATAAGTCCTGGCCGAAGTGCCAGGCAGCAGCGGATGATCCACCGGCTGCCCCAATCTCCCTGGTAGGTAGTGGGGGCATGGGGGCAGCCGGTAGATGTCTGCATGATACGGCTCCAGACATCCTCCACTGCTGCCCGGCACATCCGCCTGGACTTCTATGACGGAAGACGGAAGGTCAAATGACCTCTGAGCTTCCGTCATAGTAGTCTCGACAGACGTGCCTGGCAGCAGCGGACGATGTTTGCGCGCATTGCACAGACATCTACCGGCTGCTTGAGAGGGGGATTCAGGTCCCCTGCTGCTTTGCGGGGGACCTGGATCCCAGTCTTATAGCCAGACCTCGATTTGAGGTCTGATTATAAGATGAACCTCGAATATAAAACAAAGGGACTTTTTCAGAGCATTTGCACAGATAAAAGACGGATTAAAACTTAAATTTGATATGTATATATATAGATATATATAAAAAGCCATTCCTCCCTGTTTTATACACAGTATGGATGTGTGGGGTATCTTGGGACACAGCAGCTGTGTCTATATGTATCTAATGTATGTCATATATGTTATTCATTATATATCAATATGAAATATCATTACGGATCAGATGCGTTTACAGAAATTGGTCACTAATCCGTATGAGTGACCAGGTCCTCAATTATTTGTGTATTATTAAATGTTTATGTATGTTTATGCATGTAGATATGTTGTGATATATATTGATAAATAAGAACTTAATAGTGTCCTGTTGTTTTTAATCATGTGTGATTTTTTTTCTAAAGTTGACATTTTTCACATTAATATGATATAGCAATATTGCTGAGTAGTTGAATTATATTTAAAGTATTATATATATATATATATATATATATATATATATATATATATTATATATATATTTGATCTGTTTATTTATGATGTCACTTGACTGTTTTTTGCACAGTTTTTTTTATATTAGTCTCTTTATATTAGGAGGTTTATCCTGTCCTTCCAATAATCTGTACTCACTATATCTTGACTATTTCCCTTGGGTCTATTCTCTAGAATTCACCTCCAAACCCGACCCCCGCGAATGATTCACTAGCGTCCGAGTTCACCCCCTCTCGCCACCACTTGCCAAAGTTGACCTCCCATATCGCCATCGAGATCCATAGAAAATATAATAAAATTGGTATTCACAAACATCTCGAGAGGTAGGGTTGGGAGGTCGAGTTTGACTTAGAAGAAAAACCATTTCATCATTTCGCCTCCAATTACTTTTCGATGGAGAAAAATTAGAAATGCCGAATTTGTCTTAATTTATTTTGAATTCGACTATTTCAAATTCGTTTGACTCACGGAGTGAGTCTATTCCAGTCTGGAGGTCGAGATTAGTGCTAAGAGAGACTGAGTTCCCTGCAAGTAATATATATAGTTAGGACCCACTGAAGTTTGGAGTACTTTGACACTAAGCATGATATGGCCATAATATGTGACTACATCTCAAACATTTTGACTTAAAGGGACATTAAACATTTTTAAAGCCATCTAGTCGGCGACTGGCTCTCTCTGATAGCACAGAGAGAGACCCTCGTTTTTGCATGGGATCAGCAGGGGGACACCTTAAATAGGTCCCCCCTGCAGATCCCATGCAAAAACGATGGGCTCTGTCTGCTCTAGCAGCGAGAGACCCTCGCATTCGGCAGTGAGAGCGGGGCAAGCCCCCACTCCGAATGGCTTTGCGCGTGCAGACGTTTTTGTCAGCGCGCGACAACCAGGAAGTGCTGCGTCTCGCATGTGAGACACAGCAGATAGTAAACCTGCCGATATCTATTAAAATACACATCAGGTTTACTTTCAAAGACAGGGACATGTTTTGATTGACCCTTGCTTCCTTGAAGGAAGCAAGGGTTAAACAAGTTGGCATGTCCCTTTAAGCAAGGTTCCTAATTATTTAAAATAATTAAGATGTATTTATAAATTGTGGGTAATGCGCTGATGTATTGCGTCTTTATTGAGTAGACGCGGGAGTATCCATCTGTTTTGGGGTTATGGGTAAAGTTCTAAAAATGCATTAGATCCCTTATAGAACGTTACCCCAGATTCTTCGCACTGAAACTCAAGTTGTATCCTCTGGATTTTGGTTCTAGAGTTTTTACATCATTCTGTCCTTACAAAGACAGATTGATTAATGCTTTAGCTTGTTCTCTGTCAGTTTTTTTAAGGTCTCTGCTGAACAAGCTTGAAACTTTGTGTCTACATTTCTCCTACCAATTAGGAGTTGCTTAAATGTATCTGTGGATTACACTTCTCGAGAGATTATCTGGTTTAGCTGGGATTTGTCACAGAGCTGCTAGCTGTATACCCCACCTGTCATAACCCTAATGCAGCGAAACGTCTGAAAGCTTCAAAATGATTTATTAAAACACAAATAATCTTTTCAGTTTCCCCACTCTATGACAGCATGTCACTTAAGTGCCAGGTCACCCGGGGCTGGGAGATACAGTCCTGATTTTCAGTGATTTGGAAATAATGACTCAACAGTTGTGAATATAGATCAGGCTGCATGAAGCTTGACAGGCCAAACATCACAGCTGAATGTAAACAGGATATATTTTATTGAAGAATAATTGTCGATATAGAATTAAAAACCACCGTTTTTTTTAAAAGAGGAATGATTGTGAATGTAAAGGGTGTGTTGTAGGAAATAAAGTAGTTTAGGCTTTGGTTTATTTTTCATATAATATGACACTCTTCTTTCCTGCTGGTATGAACTGGTATCTGCTTCATCTGTGCTGAAAACTGCAACTTGTTCTTATTCTGTTACACAACTCCTGCAGAGTTATTGATCAAAGGACAATGGCTGGATCCTACTACAGGATGAGTATCTCTTACTCGAAATGCTTGGGACCAGAAGTATTTTAGATAATTGGTCATTTCAGATCACGGATCATTTTCACCAATAAAATGTATTAAAGCCTCTCAGCATCCATGAAATACAGTAATATCAATGTAAAGACTGTATAGAGCAAATACATCTGTCAGTATATCTGTCCATCAATCTCTGTACCTTATCTGTCAGTATATCTGTCTATCAGTCTCTGTACCTTATCTGTCAGTATATCTGTCTATGAATCTCTGTACATTATCTGTCAGTATATCTGTCTATCAGTCTCGGTACCTTATCTGTCAGTATATCTGTCCATCAATCTCTGTACCTTATCTGTCAGTATATCTGTCTATCAATCACTGTACCTTATCTGTCAGTATATCTGTCTATCAGTCTCGGTACCTTATCTGTCAGTATATCTGCCTATCAGTCTCTGTACCGTATCTGTCAGTATATCTGTCTATCAATCTCAGTACCGTATCTGTCAGTATATCTGTCTATCAATCTCTGTACCTTATCTGTCAGTATATCTGTCTATCAATCTCTGTACCTTATCTGTCAGTATATCTGTCTATCAATCTCTGTACCTTATCTGTCAGTATATCTGTCTATCAATCTCTGTATCTTATCTGTCAGTATATCTGTCTATCAATCTCTGTACCTTATCTGTCAGTATATCTGTCTATCAATCTCTGTACCTTATCTGTCAGTATATCTGTCTATCAATCTCTGTACCTTATCTGTCAGTATATCTGTCTATCAATCTCTGTACCTTATCTGTCAGTATATCTGTCTATCAATCTCTGTATCTTATCTGTCAGTATATCTGTCTATCAATCTCTGTACCTTATCTGTCAGTATATCTGTCTATCAATCTCTGTACCTTATCTGTCAGTATATCTGTCTATCAATCTCTGTACCTTATCTGTCAGTATATCTGTCTATCAGTCTCTGTACCTTATCTGTCAGTATATCTGTCTATCAATCTCTGTATCTTATCTGTCAGTATATCTGTCTATCAATCTCTGTGCCTTATCTGTCAGTATATCTGTCTATCAATCTCTGTATCTTATCTGTCAGTATATCTGTCTATCAATCTCTGTATCTTATCTGTCAGTATATCTGTCTATCAATCTCTGAACCTTATCTGTCAGTATATCTGTCTATCAATGTCTGTACCTTATCTGTCAGTATATCTGTCTATCAATCTCTGTACATTATCTGTCAGTATATCTGTCTATCAGTCTCTGTACCTTATCTGTCAGTATATCTGTCTATCAATCTCTGTACCTTACCTGTCAGTATATCTGTCTATCAATCTCTGTACCTTATCTGTCAGTATATCTGTCTATCAGTCTCTGTACCTTATCTGTCAGTATATCTGTCTATCAATCTCTGTACCTTATCTGTCAGTATATCTGTCTGTCAGTCTCTGTACCTTATCTGTCTATCAATCTCTGTGCCTTATCTGTCAGTATATCTGTCTACCAATCTCTGTACCTTATCTGTCAGTATATCTGTCTATCAGTCTCTGTACCTTATCTGTCAGTATATCTGTCTATCAGTCTCTGTGCCTTATCTGTCAGTATATCTGTCTGTCAGTCTCTGTACCTTATCTGTCAGTATATCTGTCCATCAATCTCTGCACCTTATCTGTCAGTATATCTGTCTATCAATCTCTGTACCTTTTCTGTCAGTATATATGTCTATCAGTCTCTGTACCTTATCTGTCAGTATATCTGTCTATCAGTCTCTGTACCTTATCTGTCACTATATCTGTCTATCAATCTCTGTCCCTTATCTGTCAGTATATCTGTCTATCAATCTCTGTCCCTTATCTGTCAGTATATCTGTCTATCAATCTCTGTCCCTTATCTGTCAGTATATCTGTCTATCAATCTCTGTACCTTATCTGTCAGTATATCTGTCTATCAATCTCTGTACCTTATCTGTCAGTGTATCTGTCTATCAATCTCTGTACCTTATCTGTCAGTATATCTGTCTATCAATCTCTGTACCTTTTCTGTCAGTATATATGTCTATCAGTCTCTGTACCTTATCTGTCAGTATATCTGTCTATCAGTCTCTGTACCTTATCTGTCACTATATCTGTCTATCAATCTCTGTCCCTTATCTGTCAGTATATCTGTCTATCAATCTCTGTCCCTTATCTGTCAGTATATCTGTCTATCAATCTCTGTCCCTTATCTGTCAGTATATCTGTCTATCAATCTCTGTACCTTATCTGTCAGTATATCTGTCTATCAATCTCTGTACCTTATCTGTCAGTGTATCTGTCTATCAATCTCTGTCCCTTATCTGTCAGTATATCTGTCTATCAATCTCTGTCCCTTATCTGTCAGTATATCTGTCTATCAATCTCTGTACCTTATCTGTCAGTATATCTGTCTATCAATCTCTGTCCCTTATCTGTCAGTATATCTGTCTATCAATCTCTGTCCCTTATCTGTCAGTATATCTGTCTATCAATCTCTGTACCTTATCTGTCAGTATATCTGTCTATCAATCTCTGTACCTTATCTGTCAGTATATCTGTCTATCAATCTCTGTACCTTATCTGTCAGTATATCTGTATATCAATCTCTGTACCTTATCTGTCAGTATATGTCTATCAATCTCTGTACCTTATCTGTCAGTATATCTGTCTATCAATCTCTGTACTTTATCTGTCAGTAGATCTGTCTATCAATCACTGTACCTTATCTGTCAGTATATCTGTCTATCAGTCTCTGTACCTTATCTGTCAGTATATCTGTCTATCAATCTCTGTACCTTATCTGTCAGTATATCTGTCTATCAATCACTGTACCTTATCTGTCAGTATATCTGTCTATCAATCACTGTACCTTATCTGTCAGTATATATGTCTATCAATCTCTGTACCTTATCTGTCAGTATATCTGTCAATCAATCTCTGTACCTTATCTGTCAGTATATCTGTCTATCAATCACTGTACCTTATCTGTCAGTATATCTGTCTATCAATCACTGTACCTTATCTGTCAGTATATCTGTCTATCAATCTCTGTACTTTATCTGTCAGTAGATCTGTCTATCAATCACTGTACCTTATCTGTCAGTATATCTGTCTATCAATCTCTGTACCTTATCTGTCAGTATATCTGTCTATCAATCTCTGTACCTTATCTGTCAGTATATCTGTCTATCAGTCTCTGTACCTTATCTGTCAGTATATCTGTCTATCAATCTCTGTACCTTATCTGTCAGTATATCTGTCTATCAATCACTGTACCTTATCTGTCAGTATATCTGTCTATCAGTCTCGGTACCTTATCTGTACCTTATCTGTCGCCAATGATATACGGCAGGTTGTGTCCACACTGTCCTTTTCTGAAGTTATGCCTGTGCATAACATTCAGAATGATAGACGGATGCGTATTAGGGACTTCAACTTTTGGCTTGGAGAATGGTGTCGGGAGCAAGGATTTGGCTTTGTTTCTCATGGAAGTTCACTATGGGATAGAAAGGAACTGTACAAAAAAGAAGGTTTGCATCTTTCTCAAAAGGGAACGAATGTTCTCAGTGAGCAGTTCAGAGGTTTTGCTAGGAGGTTTTTAAACTAAAAGAGGGGGGCAAAATGGCGATAAAACATCAATCCAATTGCCCCCCAAAACAGGGACAGAAGTTACCTGTAGTCAGTGTGCTGAAAAATGATAAGCTTAGGGTCATGTCTACAAATGCTCGCAGTTTAGGGAATAAGATCCATGAACTTGTGACAATATTGGCAACTGAGAATGTAGATTTAGTGGCTGTTACTGAGACATGGTATAATGAAAAACATGACTGGGACATTTCCATACCAGGGTACTCTTTATATAGAAAAGACAGAGAAGGTAAAAAAGGGGGAGGGGTGGCCCTGTATGTGAGGGATAGCTTAAAATGTAACGTAATACAAGTTAGTGAGGCGAACATAGAGTCAGTTTGGGTTACATTAGAATTTGGTAATCATATGGTAACTCGGGTAGGTGTGATTTATAGGCCCCCTGGACAAATAGAGGAGTTAGATAATCTACTAGTTGAGGAAATAGCTAAAATGACAATGAAGGGAGAAGTGATCATCATGGGTGACTTTAATCTTCCTGATGTGAACTGGAAATACAAAACAGCTACTTGCGCCAGGAGTACGCATATCCTAAACTCCCTACTGGGATTATCTCTAAAACAATTAGTGGAGGAGCCAACTCGAAAGCAGGCCATACTAGACTTAGTGTTCACAAATGGAGATTTGTTATCAGATATTACTGTAGGTGAAAGTTTAGGATCTAGTGATCACCAGACAGTGTGGTTTAATATAAGAACAGTGACGCAGTCACAGCACACAAAAACAAAAGTTTTAGATTTTAGAAAAACAGACTTTTCTAAAATTAGATTAGGTGTGAAGGAGTCATTATCAGACTGGAGCAATTTAAAGGGAGTCCAGGAGAAATGGGATTATCTAAAAGTTGCACTACTGAAGGCAACAGAAAATTGCATAAGGCTTGTCAGTAAGAGCAAAAAATTGAAGAAACCACTCTGGTACTCTGCAGAGGTGGCTAAAATAGTAAAAAATAAAAAGCTAGCATTTAGTAATTATAAAAATACTCAGAGTGAGGAAGATAGAAAGATCTATAAGAGTAGGCAGAAAGAGGCAAAGCAAGCTATAAGAGCTTCCAAAGCACACACAGAAGAGACTATAGCCCAGTCAGTGAAAAGGGGGATAAAACATTTTTTAGATACATAAATGAGAAAAGGAAAGTAAAACAAGGATTAGTTAGATTAAAAACAAAAGAAGGATGCTATGTAGAAGAGGATAAAGGCTTAGCAGACGGCCTTAATGAATATTTTTGTTCAGTTTTTACAAATGAAAATGAGGGTAAGGGACCTCATTTAGGGAAAAAGACTAATGAGTCTTTTGATGCATGTAAGTTTACAGAGGAAGAGGTTTTACTTCAGCTGTCTAAAGTAAAGACAAATAAGTCGATGGGACCTGATGGGATACATCCAAAGTTATTAAAAGAACTTAGTGGTGTACTAGCAAAACCGTTAACAGATTTATTTAACCAATCATTGTTAACGGGAGTAGTTCCAGAAGATTGGAAACTAGCTAATGTTGTGCCCATTCACAAGAAAGGTAGTAAGGAGGAGGCGGGCAACTATAGACCAGTAAGTCTTACTTCAGTAGTGGGGAAAATAATGGAAACCTTGTTAAAGAATAGGATTGTTGAACATCTAAAGTCGCTTGGATTTCAAGATCAGAGACAGCATGGGTTTACTTCAGGGAGATCATGCCAAACTAATCTTATTGATTTTTTTGATTGGGTAACTAAAATAATAGATCAGGGTGGTGCAGTAGACATTGCTTACCTAGATTTCAGTAAGGCTTTTGACACTGTCGCACATAGAAGGCTTATCAATAAACTGAAATCTTTGAGTTTGGATTTCAATATTGTTGAATGGATTAGACAATGGCTGAGTGACAGGCAACAGAGGGTTGTAGTCAATGGGGTATATTCGATGCAAGGTCTTGTTACTAGTGGGGTACCTCAGGGATCTGTTCTTGGACCCATTCTCTTTAATATTTTTATTAGCGATATTGCAGAAGGTCTTGTTGGCAAAGTATGTATTTTTGCTGATGATACAAAGATTTGCAGCAGGTTTGATATTCATGGAGGGATAAGCCAAATGGCAAATGATTTAGCTAAACTAGAAAAATGGTCAGAGCAGTGTCAACTGGCACTAAATGTGGACAAGTGCAAGATTATGCACCTTGGGTGTAAAAACCCAAAAGCAGAATATAGACTATTTGGTACAGTCCTAACCTCAACATCTGAGGAAAGGGATTTAGGAGTAATACTTTCAGAGGACTTGAAGGTAGGTAGGCAATGCAATAGAGCAGCAGGAAATGCTAGCAGAATGCTTGGTTGCATAGGGAGAGGTATTAGCAGTAGGAAGAGGGAAGTGCTCATGCCATTGTACAGAGCACTGGTGAGACCTCAATTGGAGTATTGTACGCAGTACTGGAGACCGTATCTCCAGAAGGATATTGATACTTTGGAGAGAGTTCAGAGAAGGGCTACTAAACTGGTTCATGGGTTGAAGGATAAAAGTTACCAGGAAAGGTTAAAGCATCTTAACATGTATAGCTTGGAGGAAAGACGTAACAGGGGGAATATGATAGAAACATTTAAATACATAAAGGGAATCAACACAGTAAAGGAAGAGAGTATATTTAAAAGAAGAAAAACTACCACAACTAGAGGACATAGTCTTAAATTAGAGGGGCAACGATTTAAAAGTAATATCAGGAAGTATTACTTTACTGAGAGGGTAGTGGATGTATGGAATAGCCTGCCAGCAGAAGTGGTAGAGGTAAACACAGTCAAGGATTTTAAGCATGCGTGGGATAGACACAAGGCTATCCTAGCTATAAGACCGGGAAAGGGGGACTAATAAAAGTACTCAAAAAAAAAAAAATTGGGCAGACTAGATGGACCGAATGGTTCTTATCTGTCGACACATTCTATGTTTCTATCTTTCTATGAGTATATCTGCCTATCAATCTCTGTATCTTATCTGTCAGTATATCTGTCTATCAATCTCTGCACCTTATCTGTCAGTATATCTGTCTATCAATCTCTGTACCTTATCTGTCAGTATATCTGTCAATCAATGTCTGTACCTTATCTGTCAGTATGTCTGTCTATCAGTCTCTGTACCTTATCTGTCAGTATATCTGTCTATCAGTCTCTGTACCTTATCTGTCAGTATATCTGTCTATCAATCTCTGTACCTTATCTGTCAGTATATCTGTCTATCAATCACTGTACCTTATCTGTCAGTATATCTGTCTATCAGTCTCAGTACCTTATCTGTCAGTATATCTGTCTATCAATCTCTGTATCTTATCTGTCAGTATATCTGTCTATCAATCTCTGTACCTTATCTGTCAGTATATATGTCTATCAGTCTCTGTACCTTATCTGTCAGTATATCTCTCTATCAATCTCTGTACCTTATCTGTCAGTATATCTGTCTATCAATCTCTATACCTTATCTGTCAGTATATCTGTCTATCAATCTCTGTACCTTATCTGTCCGTATATCTGTCTATCAATCTCTGTACCTTATCTGTCAGTATATCTGTCTATCAATCTCTGTACCTTATCTGTCAGTATATCTGTCTATCAATCTCTGTACCTTATCTGTCAGTATATCTGTCTATCAATCTCTGTACCTTATCTGTCAGTATATCTGTCTATCAATCTCTGTATCTTATCTGTCATTATATCTGTCTATCAATCTCTGTACCTTATCTGTCAGTATATCTGTCTATCAATCTCTGTACCTTATCTGTCAGTATATCTCTCTATCAATCTCTGTATCTTATCTGTCAGTATATCTGTCTATCAATCTCTGTATCTTATCTGTCAGTATATCTGTCTATCAGTCTCTGTACCTTATCTGTCAGTATATCTGTCTATCAGTCTCTGTACCTTATCTGTCAGTATATCTGTCTATCAATCTCTGTACCTTATCTGTCAGTATATCTGTCTATCAATCTCTGTACCTTATCTGTCAGTATATCTGTCTATCAGTCTCTGTACCTTATCTGTCAGTATATCTGTCTATCAATCTCTGTATCTTATCTGTCAGTATATCTGTCTATCAATCTCTGTACCTTATCTGTCAGTATAGCTGTCTATCAATCTCTGCACATTATCTGTCAGTATATCTGTCTATCAATCTCTGTACCTTATATGTCAGTATATCTGTCTATCAATCTTCACCTTATCTGTCAGTATATCTGTCTATCAATCTCTGTACCTTATCTGTCAGTATATCTGTCTATCAATCTCTGTACCTTATCTGTCAGTATATCTGTCTATCAGTCTCTGTACCTTATCTTTCAGTATATCTGTCTATCAATCACTGTACCTTATCTGTCAGTATATCTGTTTATCAATCTCTGTACCTTATCTGTCAGTATATCTGTCTATCAGTCTCTGTACCTTATCTGTCAGTATATCTGTCTATCAATCTCTGCACCTTATCTGTCAGTATATCTGTCTATCAATCTCTGTACCTTATCTGTCAGTATATCTGTCTATCAGTCTCTGTACCTTATCTGTCAGTATATATGTCTATCAATCTCTGTCCCTTATCTGTCAGTATATCTGTCTATCAATCTCTGTCCCTTATCTGTCAGTATATCTGTCTGTCAATCTCTGTATCTTATCTGTCAGTATATCTGTCTATCAATCTCTGTACCTTATCTGTCAGTATATCTGTTTATCAATCTCTGTACCTTATCTGTCAGTATATCTGTCTATCAATCTCTGTACCTTATCTGTCCGTATATCTGTCTATCAATCTCTGTACCTTATCTGTCAGTATATCTGTCTATCAATCTCTGTACCTTATCTGTCAGTATATCTGTCTATCAATCTCTGTACCTTATCTGTCAGTATATCTGTCTATCAATCTCTGTATCTTATCTGTCAGTATATCTGTCTATCAATCTCTGTACCTTATCTGTCAGTATATATGTCTATCAGTCTCTGTACCTTATCTGTCAGTATATCTCTCTATCAATCTCTGTATCTTATCTGTCAGTATATCTGTCTATCAATCTCTGTATCTTATCTGTCAGTATATCTGTCTATCAGTCTCTGTACCTTATCTGTCAGTATATCTGTCTATCAATCTCTGTACCTTATCTGTCAGTATATCTGTCTATCAATCTCTGTACCTTATCTGTCAATATATCTGTCTATCAATCTCTGTACCTTATCTGTCAGTATATCTGTCTATCAGTCTCTGTACCTTATCTGTCAGTATATCTGTCTATCAGTCTCTGTACCTTATCTGTCAGTATATCTGTCTATCAGTCTCTGTACCTTATCTGTCAGTATATCTGTCTATCAGTCTCTGTACCTTATCTGTCAGTATATCTGTCTATCAATCTCTGTACCTTATCTGTCAGTATATCTGTCTATCAATCTCTGCACCTTATCTGTCAGTATATCTGTCCATCAATCTCTGTATCTTATCTGTCAGTATATCTGTCCATCAATCTCTGTACCTTATCTGTCAGTATATCTGTCTATCAATCTCTGTATCTTATCTGTCAGTATATCTGTCTATCAATCTCTGTATCTTATCTGTCAGTATATCTGTCTATCAATCTCTGTATCTTATCTGTCAGTATATCTGTCTATCAATCTCTGTACCTTATCTGTCAGTATATCTGTCTATCAATCTCTGTACCTTATCTGTCAGTATATCTGTCTATCAATCTCTGTACCTTATCTGTCAGTATATCTGTCTATCAGTCTCTGTACCTTATCTGTCAGTATATCTGTCTATCAATCTCTGTACCTTATCTGTCAGTATATCTGTCTATCAGTCTCTGTACCTTATCTGTCAGTATATCTGTCTATCAATCTCTGTACCTTATCTGTCAGTATATCTGTCTATCAGTCTCTGTACAGTACCTTATCTGTCAGTGTAAGTGTGTATGTATGTATGTGTGCAAGTGTGACTGTGTGTTTTTGTGTGTATGTGTGTATGTGTATGTGTGTGTGTGTAAAGGCAGGGCTGGACTGGTTTACCGGAATACCCGGAGACTTTGGCTGGTTGGGCATCATGGGAATGGTTGTTAAAACTTACTCTGCTAACCAGGCCATCCACCCCAGAAAATAAATGGACATGTCTGGAACAGAAATGTAAAAGGGGAGGAGTTAATGATTTATGCACGCCCACCTGGGGGCACCAAAAGAAATTTGCACCCCTGCCTGTCTGTGTCTCTGATGATAACGAGTGGACTGATGAAATTGCAAAATGGGCCAATAGTTTTTGCTCCCCAGGCCAAAGGTTGCCAGCCCTCCAATGAGTGCAAGATGGGATAACTAGGGTCCACCGGGCAGACAGACAAGTCCATTTGATTTATTTATTTTGCCTATAGCCATCTACTACCAAAATACAGGCCAACGGGTCAATTTATTGTGCCATACAGGGGGGATAGGATCAAACATGGATAGAGTGAAATATGATATGGGTGGGGCTTATTTCAAGTAGGTGGGGCTATGCTAACACCGACCCCCCCCCCCCCCCACAGCATCCCTCAAATAGAAGCATAAACTCACAGCTCACACAGGAAGAAAACAAAATCATAAAAATACAAGCACTCAAGGGTCTGCTCATTAACAAGTGAACTGCAGGGAACTGAGATGGGAATTCGAAACTTAAGGCCAAAGTAGCAGAATTGGAAAAATTCTCCAATGCAGCTGAATGGGAGAGTTTTTCCAGTTTAGCTACTTTGGCCTTAAGTTTGAAGTTTCCAATTCCCTGCAGTACTCTCTTTACTGAGTAGACCCTATAGTTTAATAGCGTTTTCTGAGAGTAAAAACTATAAATCATAGACACATTGTAATAGCACAAATGTAGAATGGATTGTACTGAATGCACTGACTAAATCCATTGCTTAAGGGCGTTTCTGGAAAGGAGAGAAATCTGAACAAATCCTGGTTAGAGACCAAATAAATTAATTGTTGAAAACAAATTATTTGCAAATGGCGCCATCTTGTGGATTACATATCATGATACAAGACTTGGCTAACACGGCATTTTGTATTACCATTTTTTGCACACTTCAGGACATAATTTATATTTATTGCTGCAGATATTTAAGTTTTACTTGTACTATATAAAAGACACTCTACTAATAGTCTTAGGATATTCTGGTTACTTCTCAGAAGAATAAAAACGGAAACACTTACTTTAACATTCCCTCATGTCTGTCTCTCTCTCTCCATGCCCTCATGTCTGTCTCTCTCCATGCCCTCATTTCTGTCTGTCTCCATGCCCTCATGTCTGTCTCTCTCTCTCCATGCCCTCATGTCTGTCTCTCTCCATGCCCTCATTTCTGTCTGTCTCCATGCCCTCATGTATGTCTCTCTCTCCCCCATGCCCTCATGTCTGTCTCGCTTTTCTCATTCCCTCGTGTCTGTCTCTCACTTCCCATGCCCTCATGTCTGTCTGTCTCTCTCTTCCCATGCCCTCATGTCTGTCTGTCTCTCTCCATGCCCTCGTGTGTGTCTCTCTCTCTCCATGCCCTCGTGTCTGTCTCTCTCTCCCCCATGCCCTCATTTCTGTCTCTCTCTCTCCATGCCCTCATGTCTGTCTCTCTCTTCTCATGCCCCCATGTCTGTCTCTCTCTCCATGCCCTCATGTCTGTCTCTCTCTTCTCCATGCCCTCATTTTTGTCTCTCTCTCTCCCATGCCCTCATGTCTGTCTCTCTCTCCCCCATGCCCTCATGTCTGTCTCTCTCTCTCCATGCCCTCATGTCTGTCTGTCTCTCTCTCCATGCCCTCATGTCTGTCTCTCTCTCTCCATGCCCTCGTGTCTGTCTCTTTCTCCCCATGCCCTTGTGTCTGTCTCTGTCTTCCCATGCCCTCATGTCTGTCTGTCTCTCGCCATGCCCTCATGTCTGTCTCTCTTTCTCCATGCCCTCATGTCTGTCTCTCTCTTCTCATGCCTTCGTGTCTGTCTCTCTCTTCCCATGCCCTCATGTCTGTCTCTCTCTTCCCATACCATCATGTCTCTCTCTCATTCTCCATGCCCTCGTGTCTGTCTCTCTTTCTCCATGCCCTCATGTCTGTCTCTCTCCATGCCCTCATGTCTGTCTCTCTCCATGCCCTCATGTCTGTCTCTCTCTCCCCATCCCCACATGTCTGTCTCTCTCTCTCTCCATGCCCTTGTGTCTGTCTCTCTCTCCATGCCCTAGTGTCTGTCTCTCTCTTCCTATGCCCTCGTGTCTGTGTCTCTTCCTATGCCTATCTAGCTCCCCCATGCCTGTCTCTTTACCTCCCCCATGGACACTCTATTAATATATCTACTTTATTTCACGGTGGGGTGTATTTTTTTTAATGGTACATTTTTTTCTTATTTCGGTGATTAAAAAATCATGAACTGCCCCCTTGCCCACCCTTTCAGAGATCAGGGCAGATCACCCCACAGATCACTCACCTGCAAGTTTCCTCATTTGCCAGGGGATCAGTGAATGGCAGTGAGCATGAATAATTATTATCCAGAAATGAGAGCTAATAACCCTGTTATGAATGGGAATTAATCGTACAATAAATTCCGTTCCTTTAACCGTTATTATAAAATGTGATTTTTCAATTTGTTTTTACCTAGGATGCATAAAATCTTTTTTAAAAGTCATTGAAATAATTAGCTGGCCATGTATTTGTGCTCCCTCTCCTGGCTTGAAATGGAATAGCAGGTCGGTTTATTATAACAAGAGAAATGTTTTATTATTCCTTTGTAAAGATAGAAACATGGAATGTGTGACCGGCAGATAAGAACCATTCGGTCCATCTAGTCTGCCCAAATTTCAAAATAGTTTTATTACTCTCCCATCCCCTATCTTATATCTTGGATAGCCTTGCGCCTATTCCACGCATGCTTAAAATCCTTCACTGTGTTTACCTCTACCCAGTGGTGTATCTTGGTTTTGTGCTGCCCTAGGCAGACAAATTTTGGGCACCCCCCCTACCCACGATGCACACCTACAACATGACCCATAACCCCCATTGGACATGCCCCATCACCCCATTTACATGCCTCTATCACCCCATTACATACACATTGCCAATATTATTTGCCCATAATATTCCCCAGCTAATTTCCCCAATAATATGCCAGTATTTGCCATTTAATCAGCCCCTGCCAATATTATGCCAGTATAATTTTTCATTAATATTCCCCAGTCAATTTGCCCAATAATATGCCAGTGTTATTCTGCCATTTACCGGTAATATGCCCGAGCCAATTTGCCCAATATTAAGCCAGTATTATTTGCCATTTAATATGCCCCTGCCAGTTTGCCCAATAATATGTTAGTGTTATTTGCCATTAATAAGCCCCAGCCAATTTGCCCAATAATATGCCAGTGTTATTTGCCATTTAATATGCCCCTGACAATTTCCCCAACAATATGCCAGTTTTATTTGCCATTAAATATGCCCCTGCTAATTTGCCCAATAATATGCCAGTGTTATTTGCCATTAAATATGCCCCTGCTAATTTGCCCAATAATATGCCAGTGTTATTTGCCATTTAATATGCCCCTGCCAATTTGCCCAATATTATGCCAGTATAATTTGCCATTAATATTCCCCAGCCAATTTGCCCAATAATATGCCAGTGTTTTTCTGCCATTTACCGGTAATATGCCCCAGCCAATTTGCCCAATATTAAGCCAGTATTATTTGCCATTTAATATCCCCTGCCAATTTGCCCAGTAATATGCCAGTGTTATTTGCCATTTTATATCCCGCAGCCAATTTGCCCAATAATATGCCAGTGTTATTTGCCATTTAATATGCCCCTGACAATTTGCCCAACAATATGCCAGTGTTATTTGCCATTTAATATGCCCCTGCTAATTTGCCCAATAATATGCCAGTGTTATTTGCCATTTTATATATCCCGCAGCCAATTTGCCCAATAATATGCCAGTGTTATTTGCCATTTAATATGCCCCTGACAATTTGCCCAACAATATGCCAGTGTTATTTGCCATTTAATATGCCCCTGCTAATTTGCCCAATAATATGCCAGTGTTATTTGCCATTTAATATGCCTCAGCCAATTTGCCCAATAATATGCCAGTCTTATTTGCCATGTAATATGCCCCTGCTAATTTGCCCAACAATATGCCAGTGTTATTTGCCATTTTATATCCCCAGCCAATTTACCCAATAATAAGCCAGTGTTATTTGCCATTTAATATGCCCCTGACAATTTGCCCAACAATATGCCAGTGTTATTTGCCATTTAATATGCCCCTGCTAATTTGCCCAATAATATGCCAGTGTTATTTGCCATTTTATATCCCGCAGCCAATTTGCCCAATAATATGCCAGTGTTATTTGCCATTTAATATGCCCCTGCTAATTTGCCCAATAATATGCCAGTGTTTTTTGCCATTTAATTAGCCCCAGCCAATTTCCCCAAATCCCCCCATTTACCCAGCACTTACCTTTCCCTGGTGGCTAGTGTTCTGCTCCCAGACGGTAGTGCCGACAGGACACGTGACCCGGCGCGCGTATGACGTCAGCGTGCCGATGACGTGGCTGTTGGCACTTCCGTGTCACACTGCATGGGGAGCCGAACAGGCAGCACCAAGGTTTCTCAGTGCTGCCTGTTTTGCTTTCTGTGCAGCCTGCCGGCAGGCAGAGTTGATGAGTCTCTGCCTGCAAGCGCTGTCTTTTTTTTTTTTTTTTAATGGGACGAATTTTTTTTTCTCAGTGCTGGGGGGCACCCCCCAAAATTTGCCGCCCTAGGCATCTGCCTAGGATGCCTCGCGGTAAATACAGCACTGCCTCTACCAAGGCCCGCCATCAGGGGGTGTTGGGCGATACTGGCGTCCCGGGCCCCGTGGGTCCAGGGCGCCCAGCGGGCGCAGGTCACGCCAGCAAAAAATGTTTTATTTTAGCTCACATACAGATTGGTTGCCTGTTTAAAGGGCTAAATGTAGCTCGGTTTCTGATTGGTCCTTGAGCTGAATGTGTACCGAAATGTATGTGAAATGTTATCGGAACTGTGTTAATTTCTTCCCTCACGAATGGTCCCTGTTTCCCCCTTTGCTAACTGTGAGTTTTACATGTATAGTCCACTGTTAAAAATCGATTGTACACTTTCCCTGGAAATGTAGCTTCAGCAGCCACCTCAAAATACAGGTTTATCCTGGCTACTGAGCTCATTCTCTGGTTCAAAATGTAGGCACTTTTCCTATTGGTCGCTCAGACCAAGCCCCCTGTGTAGGCACTGTTCTGATTGGTCGCTTAGTTAAATGCTCTATTTGAAGGGATTTACTGATCTGTGAGCACTCCCCCTGCTGGGGATTTGTTGCTACTGATTCAAAATTCAATCTGATTGGTAGCCAAGTATTCTGGCACCAAATTCAATAATCCTTTGTGTATGTGTGAACTTGTAATCCCCTATGTCCTGTTTCCATTCCCTATTCTATGTTAAACTTTAATCCTCTTAGAGTTCTCTTGTTCAAGTTATGTTATCAAGATGTGTTACTATATATATGTCCTGTGTTTTGAATCAATAAATGGTTCTTCTGATTTTACCCAACACGACTAATCCATTATTTTGGGGAAGTGCTAGCAGGGAACCAGTGAATATACCCCCGTTTGGCTATTTGCTATTTACCGGACCTGAGGAGTGATTTGTGGAACTGATTCCAGTAGGAGGTACCCATTTAATAGCCCTCCCGTGACATGTACGTTGCACACACAATTTAACAGACTTTGAGAAAAAAGTAGAACAACAGTCTCATAATATGCCATAATATAGGGGATATCACACACATCCACTATCACACACTGACGCCCACCCTTACCCCCCCCCCCCCCACATAGATAACCTTTCATAGACAACCTTATACTCACATACTCTCTTACACATACACACAAACCCAGACAACCTAACACACAGACACCCTTATACACACAGATGTCCTTTCCCACACATACATTCTGCCACTCAGACACTTGGATAAACCTCCAACTCTCACATGCACATCATGCTAGTCACTCGGGCACATGTGTAAACCTGATTAATTAATTGATTAATTAATTAATCACATTTTCTCCTAGTAATCTCACTGGGATTCACACTTTGCAACTCACGATTTCACTCTCACACACTTACACTCTGCCACTCACACACACTCATAACTCTGCTGCTCACCCTTATACTCTCACACACTCTGCCACTCACACACATTTACACTTCGCCACTCACACACACTCATAACTCTGCCACTCACGTTTACACACACACACACTCATAACTCTGCCACTCACGTTTACACTCACACACACACTTACACTCCAAACACTCACACTCTGCCACACTCACACTCACACCCACTTACACTCTGCCACTCACATACATACACACACACACACACACACACTCTGCCACTCAAACACACTCACTGTTCCACTCACACACTCTCTCTCTACCTCTCACAAACACTCACTCTGCCACTCACACACGCTTACTCTGCCAATCATAGACACTCTGCCACACACTCACACTGCCACTCACACACACTCAAATGCACACACTGTCACTCACACTCTGCCACTTACACACACTGACTCTGACACTCGCACACTGCCACTCACACACACTTTGCCACACACTCACACTTTGCCACTCTCTCACACTCACTATGCCACTTACACTCACTCTGACACTCACACCCACTTTTCTTTCATGAAAATAGTCATAAAATGAAGATTATAAGGAATAATATTATCTCATGTCACCTTCTCTTTAATTCTTAGATGATCCATGCTCTTTCTCTTTATGGAAATCATTTTGTTTCTTTTCTGTCTCTGTCGCAGTATAAGGGGGTCATGTGCTAAACAAGTGCCGTGGGGAAAAAAGTAGGTAAAACTTTAGGAGCAATTCTGGGGAATTTCCCCCCAGATTTGCACCTTTTCCGTTTATTTTTATTCAGCGTGCTTTTTCCCCCCGGATGCGATTATATTTGCGCACACTAAAGACTTTTGCGACTATTCTATGAAAAATAAATCTTCATTTGCATTTGAAAATTACACCCAGCTTTTGGCGAGCGCTAATGTAAAAGGTATAAAAAATATCCGCAAACTTGCTGGTGTTTATTTGCTCGTATTTACTATTTGAGTTGTAAATGTTTAGTACATTGCAATAGGAGCAAAGAGCAAAAATAGTTTTGCACACAAAATACATTTGCCTTTTTTTTTTTTTTTAGTACCTGCCCCTCTAAGTTATTGACAGTGGCTATGGGTTACAAGGCTATATTTTCTACCAGGCTTTGAGTAGCATTATAACACAAATAACTGGTTTTATATAGTGCTTTTCTAACTGTGGCAACGCAAAGGGCTTTAGCACACACACAGTCTTCAGTTTGATTTGTCAGATGTTATAATTACCCAACTAAATGAATTGATCCTGCGCTAGCTCCGCCTTTCTCTTGGTAATGTTTGTTTGACAGCTCCTAATGGGCCATTCATTTAATAAATGCGTGAGCTAATTACTATATGATATCCAGTGTCCTGTGGGTATAACTACAGTTCAGGGTTAGAGCAATACTCTTTGGGCTGCTGGCTCCTGCAATCTCTAGTCCCAACTCCTAACTTCAAAAGATTGTTTTACACGGAGCATAGTAGTTGTACATAGTACCATTCTCCTGGCTCCTAAAAATAAGTAGACTAGCTCCTGGACTGGTTTGTTCGATTCCTAAATTCTATACATAAAAAAATACAGACAGATCAGATCTTATATATTTCTTGTATATTATTTCCACCGCCATTTTTTGGAAGAGCTGAAGTTTTTAAATAGATTTTGTTTTTATTCCTATATAATGCTAGTACTGTCCTGGATCAGCAGCCTCCAGTGACATCACCAACAAGCTGACGAAGCAGTGGTAAATACTAAAAGGCAATGTAGGTGTCTGGAAAGGGGAGCTGGTAGCCGGGGCAGCAGGAGGAGAATGGGTGTGGTTGTCTAGAGATGAAGGGGGCACTACTAATGAAAATTGAGCGCGGACTACATTTGACTAAATTGTGCCGTGTTCAAACCCAGAAGTGATGAGAGACGTGGTAAGGTGTCGCTAGTAGACATGTGCATTCGTTTTTGGACGAATGCATTTTCGTCCGAAAATAGCATTTTCGTCCATTCGTCTGAAAAATTAATAACGAAAATGCTAAACTAACGAAAGACGAATGAACGAATGGTTAAGAAACGAAAATCATTCGTCCATTCGTCCATTCATGCTATTGGCATTCTATAAACCGAAATATAGTCGGTTTATAGAATGCCAATAGCATTACATATACATTCCATAAACCGACATAATGAACGACTTTCGGTTTATGGAATTCATGTAATACTATTGCCTTTCTATAAACCGAACGAGAGCCCCATTCATAAGAATTTCTTATAATTGGGGACTCTAGTTCGGTTTATAGAAAGCCAATAGCATTACATGTATTCCATAAGCCGAAAGTCTATAAACTGAATGAAGTTTGGTTTATAGACTTTCGGTTTATGGAATTTGTAGGTCAATTGATTCGTACTAACGAATAAAACGAAACGAAAATAATGAACGAATTTCGTCTGAAACGAATGCAGTAATGAACGAAATTCGTTTTAGACAAACTAAATAACATTTTCGTCCGAATGGACGAAAACAAAACTAATATTTTAGTTTTGCACATGTCCCGTCGCTAGATTTCGACAGGGAGCCTGATCGGGTCTCTGTCATAGTGTCCCCAGCCCCAAAGTGAGACACTAGTGCTGTAAAGTCACTGGGGGGGGGGGGGGGGGGGACACACACCCACCCAAAAACACTATATTTCACACAATGTCGGCGCCCAGTCACACTTGTTTAGTAAAATATTTCATAAAATAAACTCACATAACAACAACAAAAGTCATATCTGAAATCAACAAGGTAAAAAAAATAAACCCTTTTTATTTTTTGGTAGGAGTGTCCACTTTAAGACTACGGAGGCAGGAACATGGTCTGTATTTTTTGGAAGAAAAGGTGGCAACCCTTAAGGATAATAAATGGCAAATGTGAATATTTTGTACCTTCCCATAATGCTTGTGTAAGGGACATATCATACAGAACTCCCTGTAGGGCACAGAGAGTAACTTACCCAATACCCTCCAAGGTTTACACAGAGTTTTGTCAATTGTACAAAGCAGTAAATTTGCATTTCATTTGAAACTTGTATATTTGACAGAAATGAGCACACTTGGTATCCACTGGGTTTGAAACCCAACTTTTTCTTAACTTGGTTAAAACGAGAGCTCTTTAATTCCCTTAAAATTGGGCCAAAAACAAAATACGAATTTCCCCAATTCTGTCCTCAACATGAATTGACGTATATCAGGACCAAACAAGCAATACATTGGTTAAAAATGCTAATGACCCCCCCCCCGTTTTGATCTTGAGGAAACATTTTAGAGAAAAAGTTAAATGAGGAAACATTATTTAAAAAAATAAATCTTGGAAATGTTAAAAAATCATTTTAAATTAAAAAAAAAAGATCTTTCAAAAATGGATTTTGATGTCATCTGAGTATTTACTCATTACACAGTCATGGTCAGAAGAACTAGAACTAAGAGACGAACTGCATTATTGGGGCTCTGCCCAAGCAAGTCTGTGAGCACCTCCATCACTGCTCCATCAATGTTGAAAGCTCCCCTAGGACATTTCATAGAAGATCTGGTATCCAGGCCAGGCAGGTGTGTAAATTAACTTATTTGGTCCTTTGGTTTTCATCTTTGCCAGTATTTTGAAGATTCAGAGGCATATTGTGTTGAACACATTGATGGATATTTGAAGGTTCACTGAAAATTCCAAATTATACGGAAGGACTACTGAAGATTCTGAGGCATATCGAAGGACTACTGAAGATTCCGAGCCATATCGAAGGACTACTGAAGATTCTGAGGCATATCGAAGGACTACTGAAGATTCCGAGGCAAATCAAAGGACTACTGAAGGTTCTGAGGGATTGTAAAGGTCCATAAGGATATTATTGAAGGTTCTTATGCTTGTGATGTTCCTATAAACCCCTATTGACCAAAACCTTGCCTCATATTTTCTAGAGAAGAATGTCTGTCTGATACCTGAAACTGGCAAATCAAACTGTCCCTTGAGGTTTCCACCAAGTTTCCCTGATCTGTGTGTCAATAGTGCATTCATACAGGGAGTGCAGAATTATTAGGCAAGTTGTATTTTTGAGGATTAATTTTATTATTGAACAACAACCATGTTCTCAATGAACCCAAAAAACTCATTAATATCAAAGCTGAATATTTTTGGAAGTAGTTTTTAGTTTGTTTTTAGTTTTAGCTATTTTAGGGGGATATCTGTGTGTGCAGGTGACTATTACTGTGCATAATTATTAGGCAACTTAACAAAAAACAAATATATACCCATTTCAATTATTTATTTTTACCAGTGAAACCAATATAACATCTCAACATTCACAAATATACATTTCTGACATTCAAAAACAAAACAAAAACAAATCAGTGACCAATATAGCCACCTTTCTTTGCAAGGACACTCAAAAGCCTGCCATCCATGGATTCTGTCAGTGTTTTGATCTGTTCACCATCAACATTGCGTGCAGCAGCAACCACAGCCTCCCAGACACTGTTCAGAGAGGTGTACTGTTTTCCCTCTTTGTAAATCTCACATTTGATGATGGACCACAGGTTCTCAATGGGGTTCAGATCAGGTGAACAAGGAGGCCATGTCATTAGATTTTCTTCTTTTATACCCTTTCTTGCCAGCCACGCTGTGGAGTACTTGGACGCGTGTGATGGAGCATTGTCCTGCATGAAAATCATGTTTTTCTTGAAGGATGCAGACTTCTTCCTGTACCACTGCTTGAAGAAGGTGTCTTCCAGGAACTGGCAGTAGGACTGGGAGTTGAGCTTGACTCCATCCTCAACCCGAAAAGGCCCCACAAGCTCATCTTTGATGATACCAGCCCAAACCAGTACTTTACCTCCACCTTGCTGGCGTCTGAGTCGGACTGGAGCTCTCTGCCCTTTACCAATCCAGCCACGGGCCCATCCATCTGGCCCATCAAGACTCACTCTCATTTCATCAGTCCATAAAACCTTAGAAAAATCAGTCTTGAGATATTTCTTGGCCCAGTCTTGACGTTTCAGCTTGTGTGTCTTGTTCAGTGGTGGTCGTCTTTCAGCCTTTCTTACCTTGGCCATGTCTCTGAGTATTGCACACCTTGTGCTTTTGGGCACTCCAGTGATGTTGCAGCTCTGAAATATGGCCAAACTGGTGGCAAGTGGCATCGTGGCAGCTGCACGCTTGACTTTTCTCAGTTCATGGGCAGTTATTTTGCGCCTTGGTTTTTCCACACGCTTCTTGCGACCCTGTTGACTATTTTGAATGAAACGCTTGATTGTTCGATGATCACGCTTCAGAAGCTTTGCAATTTTAAGAGTGCTGCATCCCTCTGCAAGATATCTCACTATTTTTGACTTTTCTGAGCCTGTCAAGTCCTTTTTTTGACCCATTTTGCCAAAGGAAAGGAAGTTGCCTAATAATTATGCACACCTGATATAGGGTGTTGATGTCATTAGACCACACCCCTTCTCATTACAGAGATGCACATCACCTAATATGCTTAATTGGTAGTAGGCTTTCGAGCCTATACAGCTTGGAGTAAGACAACATGCATAAAGAGGATGATGTGGTCAAAATACTAATTTGCCTAATAATTCTGCACTCCCTGTATATGCATTTTCAAATACGGCGGGCTTACTGAGAGAAGATAGTTAGACCAGCTTTGCATAAATATCTACAGACATCGGCTGTGCAATCCAGTGCAGTCTGTGGGAGCTGAGTCGCCGAGAGCAGAATTAATCGAGAGCGCTCAAGGTTCATCTTCATACTGCTTTTCTGTTGCTGTGCTGAAGTCCTCTAAAACCGATTGCAGATACTCAAAGGTGGGCCTATCATCGAACCTATCCCTCCAACACTTGAGCATCAGCTCGTAGAGCTCAGCAGTACAGTTCTCGGGGCAAGGCATGCGGTAACCTCGATCTATGTTACTGATGACTTCGGGATTGGTCATGCCTAGAAGAAAAGGAATGGAAAAGACTGGCATTAAACAAATCATGCCACATTGGAAAAAAATGGCGTAGGTGTAACTAGTCTCTCTAGTGATGTCATTAGACATTAAGAAATCCTACTATGTACAAGAGCAAGTCTATTACAGTCCACACAATGTATTCTATTCTAGGTGCTCACAAAGTGACTAAATGAAACTTTATATGTTCAGTGTCTATATAATCAGTGCTGCCACACCTGCAGTAAAAATGCAATCACTGGGGATGGCATCAACCTGCATCATACTGGAAAAAAAGCCTGTGCACTATACAAGCATGACAAAGGTATGAAGAATTAAGGCACCCTCCCCCAAGAAAAGACACGGACAACAAACTGGGTATGAAGGTCACAGTATTTATTAAGAAATACTGCAACAAAGATTTTATATTTATATCAGAAACTTGAAACTTGAACACATTCTAAAACGTATAAAAACCATTCAACACGTATAACATGTAAACCCATGTACAAAACACCATCTTGTTAAGTACAGGCATGTTTATGCCACTAAGTGGTAGCATATCTAGGATTGGGTACCCGAGGATCAGACGTAGGCGTCACCAAAAATATCTGGCTACTGGCGTCGATGCCCCTGCATGGTAGCTGCCTGATATTCACTCCCAAGGGACCGGCCCGTGGGGAGCCTATGCAGCTAGCTACCAGAGCTACTGCCTCCCGGGTTGGCCATACCCAAGACAGCCAACCCCCTGCACTGACGCCAGACCTCGGGTACCCCTTGCCAACATCTGACATATGCAAGACAAAGAGGGATGGGTGGGTGGGAGACAACGGATTTCTTTAATGTAGAAAGAGGCCGGGCAAAACCTCAGCCAGGTTTATAAATGTTTTGCCCAGCCTCCAAAGGGGGAGGAACGGCCGCCCATGAAGGGCAATTACTCGCTGAGGGCCTCTGACTGACAGGCTTGTGATGAGGCTGCATCACCAACCTGTTGTCATGCTGACATTTCATATATTTTATATAATATTACAGGCCATTTCTGTAATCTTCAACTTGCATCAAAGTGAGTTTAAACTGCAGAAAATTTGTTTTTATATTCATTTGTGTAAATAAAATACTTTATTATTAATCTAAATGACTTGTCAGAGTAAATAAATAGTTACCAATTGGCCAGAAAGTAATGACAGCTATTCCAAAAATGCCCCGCCCACACACACCTTCAGCCACTCCCACCAAAATAATGGCGCCTCTGTTTGGCCATAGGAAATATTGGAGGTGTTACCTGGGTAGGGGGCGCGGCCATGCGTCATGATTTCGGTTAGGAAGATTCCAAACGACCACACATCCGACTTTATGGTAAATATTCCAAAATTGATTGCTTCCGGGGCGGTCCATTTTATGGGAAATTTGCTCCCTGTAGTTGGGAATATGAAGGGATAAGGTGTGAAACGGTTATCTGATTGGAAAACATAATAATAATATAAAAAATGGACATCTCTGTAATGTTAGGACAGCACCTCAACGATGATCTGACAATTTTCCTTTGTTTCTTGGACTTTGCTGGCTTTTCCCATTTATATATAGAACGATTAAAATGCTCCCTAAGCAACCAGATTTACCTAGGGACTAGTGTTGAGTGAACCCGAACCGCACTGTTCGGGTTCGTACCGAACATTACGGTTTTTGGACCCCGGACCCGAACACGGACATTTCACTGTATGTTCGTGTTTGAGTTTGGTGTTCAGCGATTAAATTGTATGTAATGCTATGGGCTTTCTATAAACCGAAATAGAGTCCCCTTTTATACGAATAAGTCAATTGACCTATTCTTATTAATGGGGACTCTATATCGGTTTATAGAATAGCAATAGCATTACATGTATTCCATAAACTGAAAGTCTATAAACCAAAAGACATTCGGTTTATGGACTTTTGGTTTATGTAATACATGTAATGCTATTGCTATTTTATAAACCGAAATAGAGTCCCCATTCATACGAATAGGTCAATTGACCTATTCGTATGAATGGGGACACTCTTACCCACATTTTACTTCATTTTGCAGCCCTTTCCAGGACTTTTTTAGATGCATTTTAGTGGCCAAAAGTTCGTGTCGCCATTGACTTCAATGGGCTTCGGGGTCAAGTTCGAGCACGGACCCGGACATTTTTTGGAAGTTCGGCCGAACCTGCCGAACCCGAACATCCAGGTGTCCGCTCAACTCTACTAGGGACCACTTGTAGCACATTTATTCACCATCTGAATGCCGGCCATAATTACCAGGAGAAAAAAAAAATGGGTGGAGCATTGTAAGGAGTGGACAGAGTTCAATACCTAGAGGAGAAGGTTTTGACCCAGAGCCTGAAGGTCCAACAGGCTGAGAAACAACAAGTTTTAGGAATGTCTTGTTCTTGGAGTTCTACTCAATAAAGAAAGAACTTCAGGGAACTGAGACGGGAATTTCAAACTTTAGGCTAATGTAGCTGAGATGGAATTTTTTTCCCCAATCCAGCTGGATGGGAGATTGTTTTCAACTTTCAATTCACTGCAGTTTTTACCGTAGAGTAACCAGCCGGTGGTCTGGTGCGCGCATGCGCTTCTTGCCATCTACAGTGGGGAATTTAGAAGCAACCAAGTATAGAGTGCAGCCATCTTGATCTGTGGCTGGCTTCGGAAATCCCGTGTCACCATCTGTTTACGTGTTTTCTTATCGTGACACCTGCAGTCGTTAATGTGCTTCGCAACCAAGGCCTCGTTTTTTTTTAAGTTTATTTTTACCGTTACGTGGAAGTGGAACTTAATAATAATCTGCTGGTATCACTATGAAAAAAAAAAAATACGCATCCCAGTTCTGCTTTTAACTGATTCACAACCAGAGACCAAGAGCAGGATTAACTATTTGAAAGGGTAGTGAGAAGCCCACCACTGGCTATCACAAGGCCACAGCGGACCTGTTGGTTCCAGTGACAGCCAGAGAATTATCCCCTTGAGTTATCAGTAATGGTGCAGTAGCATCAACAGGATCAATTTCGGTATCCATATTTTTAGATAGACCTTTTCTCCCCAAAGCAAAGTCCAGAGGCGGTGACTCCCTTGTAGACATATTTAGCCTCTGTCCCATAAGTAATTGTTATGACACCTTGCTCTCTGTTTAACCATTTCCTCCCTTACCATGTCTTCTCTTCCCTGTTGCTCCCCTCCTCTTTGCACCCCTTTACACCCCATGTCTTCTCTTTTAGCCTATTAACCTTCTTGACTCATCACACTCTCTCCTCCTGTATTTGCTCCTGCTCCCCCCCCTTTTTCCCATTCCTTCTTTTCCATCCCATTTAATTTCTCCCTCGAACTGATTTCCCCCAAAATCTCTACCCCCTCCCAGCATTTTTAATTCCCAGTTGTGAACCTCACACTTTCCTTTCACAGACACCTCTCAATACTCCCCAACCCTACAAGTTGTCTACATCTTCTAGTGGCGGGGAAGGGGGGGGAGCAGGATCTGTCCTGAAATGTCAGTAAAGAGGGAGCAGGAGGTCTGTGCCGCCACTGTTATAGATATTTGATTATACTGCCCCCTCATACAGTGTGGAGCCTTCAAGATGGAGAACATCGAAATGTTAAGGAGGGAAGATAATTCACTCCTTAAGAAGGTCCTTAACGAAGGTCCCACACAACACGACGGACAAGTGTTAGAGAACAGGTAAGTACAGTTTCCAGATCAGCCAACCAAATGAATCCCAGATCCCTTATAGTGAGCCTTCCGTAAGAGAATTCCAGTGGTGTACATTTCTGGGTAGCAAGGTGTCCAATCCTGCCTAACCATGTGTAATATTCATGTGCTTATTATTAAATAACCTAAACATTGTTTATACTGTGAATATAGAAAAGACCAATATATGAAAAATGACCTGTACATTCTGTTAGCAGGATTGCAAAGCCAAGTCCTAAAATAAGAGAAAAGTATGTTTTAAACCTGTCTGCGTTGTCTCCTGTTTGTGACATCACTTGCGGCCTGATATGCAAAAGAACAACCTTTTAATGGGAAATGTGTCATTTGCAAATCAAGCCACAAGGTGATGTCACAGGGCTATTTAAACCACATATTTCTCAGTCCATCTAGTCTGTCCAATGTTCGAAATACTTTTATTGGTCCCCAGTTCCCTATCTTATATCTAGGATAGCCTTGTGTCTATCCCACGCATGCTTAAACTGCTTCACTGTATTAACCTATACCACTTCTACTGGAAGACTATTCCATGCATCCACTACCCTCTCAGTAAAGTAATACTATCATTAGTCCCTGGCCCTATCTTATATCTAGGATAGCCTTATACCTATCTCATGCATGCTGAAACTCCTTCACTGTATTAACCTCTACCACTTCTACTGGAAGACTATTCCATGCATCCAATACCCTCTCAGTAAAGTAATACTTTCATTAGTCCCTGGCCTTATCTTATATCTAGGATAGCCTTATACCTATCACATGCATGCTTAAACTCCTTCACTGTATTAACCTCTACCACTTCTACTAGAAGACTATTCCATGCACCCACTACCCTCTCAGTAAAGTAATACTTTCATTAGTCCCTGGCCTTATATTATATCTAGGATAGCCTTGTGCCTATCCAATGCATGCTTAAACTTCTTCACTGTATTAACCTCTACCACTTCTACTGGAAGACTATTCCATACATCCACTACCCTCTCAGTAAAGTAATACTTTTATTAGTCCCTGACCTTATCTTATATCTAGGATAGCCTTATACCTATCCAATGCATGCTTAAACTTCTTCACTGTATTAACCTCTACCACTTCTACTGAAAGACTATTCCATGTATCCACTACCCTCTCAGTAATGTAATACTTTCATTAATCCCTGGCCTTATCTTATATCTAGGATAGCCTTATACCTATCCCACGCATGCTTAAACTCCTTCACTGTATTAACCTCTACCACTTCTACTGGAAGACTATTCCATGTATCCACTACCCTCTCAGTAAAGTAATACTTTCATTAGTCCCTGGCCTTATCTTATATCTAGAATAGCCTTATACCTATCCCATGCATGCTTAAACTCCTTCACTATATTAACCTCTACCACTTCTACTGGAAGACTATTCCATACATCCACTACCCTCTCAGTAAAGTAATACTTTCATTAGTCCCTGGCCTTATCTTATATCTAGGATAACCTTATACCTATCCCATGCATGCTTAAACTCCTTCACTGTATTAACCTCTACCACTTCTACTGAAAGACTATTCCATACATCCACTACCCTCTCAGTAAAGTAATACTTTCATTAGTCCTTGACCTTATCTTATAGCTAGGATAGCCTTATACCTATCCCACACATGCTTAAACTCCTTCACCGTGTTTACCTCTACCACTTCTACTAGATGGCTATTCCATACATCCACTACCCTCTCAGTAAAGTAATACTTTCATTAGTCCCTGGCCTTATCTTATATCTAGGATAGCCTTATACCTATCCCACGCATGCTTAAACTCCTTCACTGTGTTTACCTCTACCACTTATACTGGAAGACTATTCCATACATCCACTACCCTCTCAGTAAAGTAATACTTTTATTAGTCCCTGACCTTATCTTATATCTAGGATAGCCTTATACCTATCCAATGTATGCTTAAACTCCTTCACTGTATTAACCTCTACCACTTCTACTGAAAGACTATTCCATGTATCCACTACCCTCTCAGTAATGTAATACTTTCATTAGTCCCTGGCCTTATCTTATATCTAGGATAGCCTTATACCTATACCACGCATGCTTAAACTCCTTCACTGTATTAACCTCTACCACTTCTACTGGAAGACTATTCCATACATCCACTACCCTCTCAGTAAAGTAATACTTTATTAGTCCCTGACCTTATCTTATATCTAGGATAGCCTTATACCTATCCCATGCATGCTTAAACTCCTTCACTGTATTAACCTCTACCACTTCTACTGGAAGACTATTCCATACATCCACTACCCTCTCAGTAAAGTAATACTTTCATTAGTCCCTGACCTTATCTTATATCTAGGATAGACTTATACCTATCCCAAGCATGCTTAAACTGCTTCACTGTATTAACCTCTACCACTTCTACTGGAAGACTATTCCATACATCCACTACCCTCTCAGTAAAGTAATACTTTCATTAGTCCCTGGCCTTATCTTATATCTAGGATAGCCTTGTGCCTATCCCACGCATGCTTAAACTCCTTCACTGTATTAACCTCTACCACTTCTACTGGAAGACTATTCCATGCATCCACTACCCTCTCAGTAAAGTAATACTTCCTGAAATTACTTTTAAATCGTTGCCCCTACAGGGTTGATTTGATATATATTAGATAATAACATGTTGCCCGCAATTGTGTAACCCTACCACCATACAAGGCATTTGGTTTGAGCTGTGTGACAACAGATGGAAACATCATTACTGAGTGTGGATTGTGGGTTCTTGTGTTGTGGGTTGTCGTTCCTCTCACACCGCGCACATTTGCGGTTCATAACTCAAGAGGAAGTGAATGAACTTTAAGATGTGGTTGTGCATTTTGAGAAAAAAAAGGAAGTGAGGGGAAGTGTTCAGGAGTATAGAAAGTACAGTGAGGAAGTATTCCTGACAGCCTAACTGACAGGACCCCCAAATAAACATCACCAAATTAGCAGAAACTAGAGGGTGTACTCAATAAAGAGAGAATTGCAGGGAATAGAGACGGGAATTTCAAACTTGAAGTCAATGTAGCCATAGTTGCCAACATGGGCCATGTTTCCAGGGACACATATTGGTTCCACATGCTGCAGAAAGACCATGCATAGTGCAGCCGGGCAGTATGTAGGTTGGATATACGCACAGACACAATCCAATCCATTAATCAGGGTGGAGATCTCATAGGACCTGCCATAATTAATTAATTGGATTGTGTCTGTGTGTAAATTCATCTTACATACTGCTGGGCTGCACTTTGCATGGTCTTTCTGCAGCATGTGGAACAAATAGGTGTCCCTGGAAACTCAGCCGATGTGTCGCTGAGTGGGCGAGTTTTTCCTATTCGGCTACATTAATCGTAAGTTTGAAATTCCTGTATCAGCAATTATCTCTTTATTGCATAGACTCTTAGGTTAGAAACCATTTTCTATAACAAAACAAAATGTAAAAAAACATGATATTGCTGCCGTAGGGATCTATTCACTAAAAGGTGAGTTGCAGGTAAGTCTAAGTGATATGAACTTTTCATCTCACCAAATTAATTATTCGTGCAGGGATAAACCTGCTTATTCCCCACTTATCCAACTCACCAGGTTTGTCACTGCACAATGTATTTCTATTCACTCGCCTCGTCTCACCTTCAACTCACCTTTTAGTGAACTTAACATTGGCCCCGAGCCAATCTTTTACCGCCTGTTTACGCAGAACAATGCTAGTGCAAAAGTGGTGCGGTCACCGTGCAAGCCAATCGGATTCCTTCACCATTGGAGGCTTGGTTTGGAATCTGGCTGCTTCAGGGGTTCCAGAATGAGTTTTCTGAATGAAGGGACTGGATTTGTTAGTTGTTGGTTCTCTCTGTTAATGGGAGTGCGAAAAAAACCAAACCATTTCATTTTTGAGATGGTTGACCCAGGAGGACCCAAATCAGGCCAGCAGTTACCCCAACCTCCCTAAACTCATACACCATGTACTCGTTCCTCACAGATTTTGCCGATATTAATCTCAAACCCGTTTCGAGAGTAATTTTGCCAGAAACACAAGGTTAAAAATCTACCAAAAATCCGGCAAAGTGTTTGAGAGCGCACAAGGCCACACAAGTGATTGAGAGCGCACAAGGTCAGAGGCCGCTAGCTTACCCTCTTTTGCAATGTATTCTGTGTCAATGATTCGTGCGAGTCCAAAATCCCCTATTTTACAGCTCAGTATATCTGACACCAGGACGTTGGCCGCCCGCAGGTCTCTGTGGATATAATTCTTTTTTTCAATGTACGCCATACCTTCTGCGACCTAAAAAGGAAAAAAAAAAAACATTAATATATTTATTCATTAAAAAAATGATTATAGCACAGCGCAGGTCAGGGTGCAGCGGTGTTATTCACATGGCACGTAACGCATTAACGCATTGATGTCATTGAAAGTTAGCGCCACTTAGCAGATGATGTGACTGGAACTTGGTGCCAGCATTCTGCACATCAGCAGACAAGCCAACTGTTTTTATTTAAGCACGACAGTCCTGAATTTGGACTGCTATCTCCTGGAATCGAGGATACCAGTGAAGGAAAGGGATTTGGACACTTGTGAGGTATGCACATTTAAGACTAATTCACAAAACATTTTCTTTCTCCACTTGTGCTTCTTACATATAGGCACAAGTGAAAAAAAGAAGTGACCCTAGTGTGAGGATAAAGTAAACTGGCGTGTACTTTTTAAGGTACATACCCGCTTATTTTCTAACCCGGCAGCCATGATGCATCATGGAAGCATTATGGCTGCACTAGCAGAGAGAGAAAGTCAGGCATGACAGAGCATCAGACAAGCTCTGCCCTGCTGAGAGGCAGCGCTCAGAGTAAACCTGCATATATCTGAAAAGATACACGTCAGGTTTACTCTGGAGTACTGGCAGCAGGTTTTTACATTTTGCTTCTATTAATGAAGCAAAATATAAAAACAAAGCTTACTGTCACTTTAAGGACAGGTGAAGGTCCTGAGACGTTGACAAGGGGTGTGGCCAATTTTTGCTTATTTATTTCTTATTAAATGTATAAGAAAGCCATACTTTCCTTTAGGAAAACAATAGAAACATAGAAACATAGAATGTATCTGCAGATAAGAACCATTCGGTCCATCTAGTCTGCCCAATAGTTTGTATGACTACACTAAATTAGAAATAACAGTTAAACACACATAAGAAAAAATCCCAAAAGAGCTCTTGGCATTAAGGGGTCAATTATTAATGAAGGGGATGCCACCCTGAATTTCCCACATTTCTTCTGGTCTAAATACACACTACATAGAAAACGCGTCGGGTAAAAAAAGAAAAAGGCTGATCTGGCTACAAATGGATCTCACCTACAGAGGAAACTAGCGCTTATCTCCTACAATACATGGCAGTTTTACCAAGTGCTTAACTTTCTATTGGGGAAGAAGAAGTTAAACATTTTAAGTATACACTGAGCAGGGGCAAACCTTGTGTGTTTCTCCTGCTAGAGGAGCTGAGCTGGCCTTGGATAATGCAGAGTTACATCTTTGCACAGTGTCACTTTATAACAATGCATTATACAGGGCCAACTCTGTTCTTCTAGCAGGAGAAACTCACCAGGACCTGCACAATGTGTAGATGAATATATAGAAGAGCTCAGCTGGCCATGGATAATGCAGAGTTACATCTTTACACACTGTCACTTTATAACAATGCATTATACAGGGCCAACTCTGTTCTTCTAGCAGGAGAAACTCACCAGGCCCTGCCCAATGTATAGAAGAATATATAGAAGAGCCCAGTTGGCCATGGATAATGCAGAGTTACATCTTTACACACTGTCACTTTATAACAATGCATTATACAGGGCCAAGTCTGTTCTTCTAGCAGGAGAAACTCACCAGGCCCTGCACAGTGTATAGAAGAATATATAGAAGAGCTCAGCTGGCCATGGATAATGCAGAGTTACATCTTTACACACTGTCACTTTATAACAATGCATTATACAGGGCCAACTCTGTTCTTCTAGCAGTAGAAACTCACCAGGCCCTGCACAATGTATAGAAGAATATATAGAAGAGCTCAGCTGGCCATGGATAATGCAGAGTTACATCTTTACACACTGTCACTTTATAACAATGCATTATACAGGACCAACTCTGTTCTTCTAGCAGGAGAAACTCACC
>CM069861.1:202845398-203085398 GCA_036172795.1 Pelodytes ibericus | reverse complement strand
GTGTGTGGGGTAAGTGTGACTGTGTGTGTGGAAAGGGGGGGGGTAAGTGTGACTGTGTGTGTGGAAAGGGGGGGGGTAAGTGTGACTGTGTATGCATGTGTGTGTTTGTAGTTAATGTGACCACTGCACATTAGTGTGAAATATATATATATATATATACATACACACACATGTATATAATTATATATATTATTCTCTGAATGAATGAAAAATGAATGTGGCCCACGCACGCATACATTTCTAGCGAAGTGGCCCTTTGCAGAATAAACAAGAAAAGACACCCCTGCTCTAATGCATTAATAAATGCCTATGTGTGGAAATACTTATGTTTCCGGGCTCTGGTACTTGTGCACAATATTAAAGGTTTCATGACTGTTTAGTACATGTTGATAGAAAGGCACCTTAGCCAATGTTTTTTTAGATGTGTTTTTATTCTCCACTTTGCTTTGTCCATTGCCAGATCACCTTCCAGCCCATGGATTTTCTATTAACATCAATAAAAGTTACATTTTCCAACTTGATACAGCGCCTCTGTATTATTGAAGAGCGACACCATTTCTGGGATATCCCTTTCTATTAGTTATACGGCCTGCCAGTCGGGTTTGGGGACCTGGAGCTAAGCACTGCTACAATTAGTGGAGAAAGGAACACCGATGATTGTTTTCTGGACCCTGTTTAGTTAACTCTCTTGCAGTTAATTACCCTGACTGCAGAGCCTCAAGGTTGCAGGTTTGAATTCTGGCAGGGTCAACACAGCCCATCATCCTCTGAGGTCGATAAATTGAATACCATCAACTGGGCAATAATAAAAATCTATTATTGAAATGTTTCACAATACAGATTCCGCTGCCCTCATTTTTATGTGTTGAGTGTTTTAATTTCCCCTTTTATAATGTTTTTATCTGTTTCACATTTTGTCTAAGACTGGCCAGCCATTCTAAATAATTCCTAGGCATAGAAGATAAAACTAACGATTGCTTCTCCAATTTCTCCTGGGCAGCTCAGACATGTCTATGGGCATCTGGGCACCGTGTAAAATAACTGGAATATACACTGGCACAGGAGGGTCCAGACGTGCTTAACATAAAAGCCATATACAATAAACATCAGAGGTTTTGGATCCGCAAGATATGAACAAATATTACACACGTTTTTATTATTACATGTTCTATTTTGCTACAACAAACATGTCCTATGAATATTAAGAAATACATGTATCAATAATACTTAGTCATGTTTTTTTTTTATTTTTTAACTTCATTTGTATTAGTTTAAATAATCACAAGGACCGAAACCTCGGTGATCCAAATAGACCTTAAATGCGAGCTACTCAAGATCCCGTATCGGAAAACAAAAATTGTCCCATGTGACTGCTTTTCGTTCTTATATTTCAGCTGCCTTGGGAATCCTGGACCATCTCTATGATGGGAACCCTTTGATTGGCTCCTGAGAGATGACGAGGTTCTCCCTTTTTGTAGATATGTTATCTTTTTTTTTATTATTCAAGCACAAACTAACACACTAGAGTGGACGATGTACAGAGCTTACAATCTAATAAAAAATGAATATAAGTAGCAACCGATGCCTCTGATCCAACACAGAAAAGCCAGGGAGAGATGGCAGGTGTTAATGTTTCTGAAATCTTGTCTCTGGGGGGATGTCAGGTAACACAGCGTAATACCTGCCATGCTTCCCCAATGAGTGGCGCACGCCTGTCGAGTCTTTCAGCCATTATGGCACTTTATTTATAGCTATTTCTGACATCATTCCAATAATTAGCTCAGCAGAGAGAGAGATGCGTGATGCTGAACAGGTCTGTTTATACCGTCCTGTAGCTCTCTGCACCGCTAACAGATGTACTTTCGTGTTCTGTACCCCAGACTGGTGTTGTATCAGACAGAGGTGCCAGGTTTTATGTTTTTCTACTTTTTATTGGTCCAGATCGAAAAATCAAAGGCAGGCACTTAGTTTGTCGGTATAATCTTTTTCCTTGTGAAAGTAGCAGACTACCAATGAACCAATGATATAGATCATACGACACATGGAGAGGAGGTAAAGCGTAACACAGTCTAGTCCCCAAACTCACTTTGGTAACTGCTTGTATAGTGCACAGATTTTTTCCCAGTGTGATTTGATGCAGGTATTCTGCATAAATCACATTTTTTATATTTGACACAAGCCCTCCCCAGTGATTAATCTGCCTGTTTACTGCAGGTGCAGCAGCACTGATTATATAGACACTGAGCATATAACGTTTTGTTTCATCTAGTCACTTCCTGTGCTGCTGGAATACAATGCACTGTGTGGAATCTAAGTAACCTTGCGCTTGTACACAGTAGGATCTCTTAATAGTGCAACACAGGATATTCCATTAATTTTAATGAAATTATCTTTAATGGTTCCTACAGAAACATACCAAAAAAAGGAAACTGACTTTTCCTCAGCTAGTATGGGCTTCTTGCAAACTGCTGTAATCTCTTTTTTTTTTTTTTTTTTTTTATTTATACAGTTTTCGGAAACAAATTTAAATACCAACAAGCACGATAAATTAAAAACTTTGCCGGACAACCATTAAGCCATATAATCATCCTGCATATACCTGACAGATTACAGTCTTAGATCATTGGGGCAGATTTATTTGTTATACCATTTCCGCATGACAAGCACGGGGAATTGGGAATATTAACCAGACTGTAAAACTGTGAGAAGAAGAAAAAAGGGAAAGAAAAAGACAAAAAGAAAATGTAAATGAACAAGACAAAGGGAGGGGTAATGTCATGGCATTAGGTTCCTTCCTCTAAGTTCTGCTGTAATCTCAGCAGAAATCTAATTGTACTTTTTTAAATTTGAAACAATGCAAAATGTAAAAATAAAAAAAAACATTTTAAGTTTCTTTGAAAGTACATTAACATGCAGTTCAACTGACCCTTTAATAAAAAATAAAAAAAACTCACACAAATCACATGCAGGAGACAGACCCTCTTGCTAATAGAACTGTCAGCTCAGTTGATCTTGAAGGAGAAGGACTGCCCACAGCAGAAAGGATGGCCAACTCCCGGAGATAAAGATGGCAGTCTAAAAATCTATAATTGACTCCCACTCAGGCACACCCTCACAACTTGGAACAACCCCTCCCCCCCCCCCTTAGTAGGCATTTTTCCATACTGGTGGGCCCCCGAGGTATGGCATTGTGCGAGAGTGGCTGTCTGTGGTACAGCCACTCGGGATTTGTGGCTAAGATAGCCACAGGGCCTGGACTCCTCAGACGGGCACTCGTTGGATGTCCACATTGGCAAATGTGCATTTGGAGTACGCTGGTATACCTCTTTAATTTGGGCCAATACCTACCTCCTCTCGGGGGCCCCAGTCCTATATGGCTAGTACATGTGGCCAAAGATTTAATTGTAAAATCAGTAAGTATTAATTTACTGAGAGAGTAGTGGATGTATGGAATAGTCTTCCAGCGGAAGTGGTAGAGGTAAACACAGTGAAGGAGTTTAAGCATGGGTGGGATAGGTATAAGGTTATCATAGATAAGGCCAGGGACTAATGAAAGTATTACTTTACTGAGAGGGTGGTGGATGTATGGAATAGTCTTCCAGCAGAAGTGGTATAGGTTAATATAGTGAAGCAGTTTAAGCATGCATGGGATAGGTATAAAGCTATCCTAGATATAAGATAAGGTCAGGGACTAATGAAAGTATTAAGTTACTGAGGGGGTAGTGGATGTATGGAATAGTCTTCCAGTAGAAGTGGTAGAGGTTAATACAGTGAAGGAGTTTAAGCATGCATGGGATAGGTATAAGGCTATCCTAGATATAAGATAAGGTCAGGGACTAATGAAAGTATTAAGTTACTGAGAGGGTAGTGGATGTATGGAATAGTCTTCCAGCAGATGTGGTAGAGGTTAATACAGTGAAGGAGTTTAAGCATGCGTGGGATAGACACAAGGCTATCCTAGATATAAGATAAGGCCAGGGACTTATAAAAAGTATTTCGAAAATTGGGCAGACTAGATGGACCGAATGGTTCTTATCTGCCGACACATTCTATGATTCTATGTCTATATGTCTATGTCTATAAGTAATAAATTCAGCTCGCCTGTTCAGGCTAACAATTACCACGTTAATATGGTTATTTATTACAGCTAGTTAAATATACAATAAAACTGTAAAATAGTTTCCTAAATACTGTGGCCATATATATATAGCTTAATGGCATTGTTACATGGATCTGTCATGGGTCCAAGCTATGTGTTATATAGTTGGTGATTCCCCTGGACTATTTTAGCCCAAGTTTATTTAACAAATCAGTAACACTAAAATGAGTGACAGTGAGATTAATTGGTATGAGCTACACAAGATATTTACAAAATATTTTTTTAACCTTCATAATATGTGCAGGGGTTTTAAACCAAGAGGCTGTAATGTTTATCCTCCAATGTGATAAGGATCTTGTGATACCATGAAAAGGTCACTTCACTAACATGTAAGCACTATACAACAAAGAGCACTAATCCTGTAGTCCATATAATTGCTGCTACAAGGAGTAAAAACAAGGTTTACATGAAAGGGAAAGATTAGAACATTTACCTGCAGCAACGTCATGCTAAGACTTTCATTTCAACAAGGACCAGTGCCAGATCCTATCATTTAAAGGGGCGGTATCACCTCAACATTGCTCATACTGTGCAGAGAATAAAAAAAGATTGAAAATGACCTATACATTGTGTTATCAGAATTGCAAGGAAATGCCTAAATAAGGAGAAAATGGTGTTTTAATTGTGTGTCTGTGGAGTCTTCTGCTTATGACATCCCCTGTGGCACGGTATGCAAATGACATTTCATTTGAAAACCAGATAATTTGCATATCGGGCCACAGGTGATGTCATAAGCAGGAGACTCCACAGACGCATTTAAACACATTTTTTCTCCTAATTTAGGCATTTTTATTGCAATTCTGCGAACACAACGTATAGATCAATTTAAAGCATTTCAATTCTGTACACTCACAGCAAAAATGGTGTTTAGATGATATAGTCCCTTTAATAATGTGATTTCTTTTTATGTAGGCTTGGCTAACCCCACTGCCAGTCACCACGAGCCCACCACGCTGTTCCTTCTAACCCTAATGTACAATACGCCCCAATGAGGTAAAACGAAACTGACAAGAGAACTGCAAAAATCTAACTCAATTAAAACGGGGAAGTGTTTTAATTTTGGTGAAAAGCACTTATTTGTACTTTTAAAAACCTGTTACAGTTCTCCTGTAATTTTACACTGAAAATAATGTCACCTTCTAAATTTAGTGTCATACAGTCCCTATAATGCCTGATCTCAATGATTCAGACCCCTACCACACTGCTTCCTCCATAGAATTAACACTGGCCTCAAGTCAATTTTATACTGTCCTGCCAGCCAAGTGGAACCCCTACCCACACATGCCTCTGCACTTGTCTCTAAATACTCCTGTGTGTGGTGACTCCTGTGTGTGGTTGGCTTTACTCCCCTCTCGAGGGCTAAGAATCCCCATCTGTCTCCTTCCAGGTCTCCCAGAGAGCCCTCTATGTCTGTCTCCTGTCCCTGTACTGTAAGTGTGTGAGCAGAGTTCTCTCTGTTATATGTATTGTTCTGATTAAGATTTTAAAATCTGTGCCAAGCTCTGACTCTGCTACATATAGAAACATTAATGTCATCACAGTGAACATTCATTGATTCGTGTATATTTTTAAAGTCAGCTTTGATGAATTTTGTCTTTGTATATGGCAGGCCTTGTGTAAGCATCAATTGGGGGGGTTACTTAAAGGTGAATATTCGAACTCGCTGACTGAGCACTGCATTATGCATAGCCAGCTGAGCTCTTCTATATATTCTTCTATACATTGGCAGGGTCTGGTGAGTTTCTCCTGCTAGAAGAACAGAGTTGGCCCTGTATAATGCATTGTTATAAAGTGACAGTGTGTAAAGATGTAACTCTGCATTATCCATGGTCAGCTGAGCTCTTCTATATATTCTTCTATACATTGTGCAGGGCCTGGTGAGTTTCTCCTGCTAGAAGAACATAGTTGGCCCTGTATAATGCATTGTTATAAAGTGACAGTGTGTAAAGATGTAACTCTGCATTATCCATGGCCAGCTGAGCTCTTCTATATATTCTTCTATACATTGTGCAGGGTCTGGTGAGTTTCTGCTGCTAAAAGAACAGAGTTGGCCCTGTATAATGCATTGTTATAAAGTGATAGTGTGTAAAGATGTAACTCTGCATTATCCATGGCCAGCTGAGCTCTTCTATATATTCTTATATACATTGTGCAGGGTCTGGTGAGTTTCTCCTGTTAGAAGAACAGAGTTGGCCCTGTATTATCCATTGTTATAAAGTGACAGTGTGTAAAGATGTAACTCTGCATTATCCATGGCCAGCTGAGCTCTTCTATATATTCTTCTATACATTGTACAGGGTCTGGTGAGTTTCTCCTGCTAGAAGAACAGAGTTGGCCCTGTATAATGCATTGGTATAAAGTGACAGTGTGTAAAGATGTAACTCTGCATTATCCATGGCCAGCTGAGCTCTTCTATATATTCTTCTATACACTATGCAGGGTCTGGTGAGTTTCTCCTGCTAGAAGAACAGAGTTGGCCCTGTATAATCCATTGTTATAAAGTGACAGTGTGTAAAGATGTAACTCTGCATTATCCATGGCCAGCTGGGCTCTTCTATATATTCTTCTATACATTGTGCAGGGCCTGGTGAGTTTCTCCTGCTAGAAGAACAGAGTTGGCCCTGTATAATGCATTGTTATAAAGTGACAGTGTGTAAAGATGTAACTCTGCATTATCCATGGCCAGCTGAGCTCTTCTATATATTCTTCTATCCATTGTGCAGGGTCTGGTGAGTATCTCCTGCTAGAAGGACAGAGTTGGCCCTGTATAATGTATTGTTATAAAGTGACAGTGTGTAAAGATGTAACTCTGCATTATCCATGGCCTGCTGAGCTCTTCTATATATTCTTCTATCCATTATGCAGGGTCTGGTGAGTTTCTCCTGATAGAAGAACAGAGTTGGCCCTGTATAATGCATTGTTATAAAGTGACATTGTGTAAAGATGTAACTCTGCATTATCCATGGCCAGCTGGGCTCTTCTATATATTCTTCTATACATTGTGCAGGGCCTGGTGAGTTTCTCCTGCTAGAAGAACAGAGTTGGCCCTGTATAATGCATTGTTATAAAGTGACAGTGTGTAAAGATGTAACTCTGCATTATCCATGGCCAGCTGAGCTCTTCTATATATTCTTCTATACATTGTGCAGGGTCTGGTGAGTTTCTCCTGCTAGAAGAACAGAGTTGGCCCTGTATAATGCATTGTTATAAAGTGACAGTGTGTAAAGATGTAACTCTGCATTATCCATGGCCAGCTGAGATCTTCTATATATTCTTCTATACATTGTGCAGGGCCTGGTGAGTTTCTCCTTCTAGAAGAACAGAGTTGGTCTGTATAATGCATTGTTATAAAGTGACAGTGTGTAAAGATGTAACTCTGCATTATCCATGGCCAGCTGAGCCCTTCTATATATTCTTCTATACATTGTGCAGGGTCTGGTGAGTTTCTCCTGCTAGAAGAACATACTTGGCCCTGTATAATGCATTGTTATAAAGTGATAGTGTGTAAAGATGTAACTCTGCATTATCCATGGCCAGCTGAGCTCTTCTATATATTCTTCTATACATTGTACAGGGTCTGGTGAGTTTCTCCTGCTAGAAGAACAGAGTTGGCCCTGTATAATCCATTGTTATAAAGTGAGTGTGTAAAGATGTAACTCTGCATTATCCGTGGCCAGTTGAGCTCTTCTATATATTCTTCTATACATTGTGCAGGGCCTGGTGAGTTTCTCCTGCTCGAAGAACAGAGTTGGCCCTGTATAATGCATTGTTATAAAGTGACAGTGTGTAAAGATGTAACTCTGCATTATCCATGGCCAGCTGAGCTCTTCTATATATTCTTCTATCCATTGTGCAGGGTCTGGTGAGTTTCTCCTGATAGAAGAACAGAGTTGGCCCTGTATAATGCATTGTTATAAAGTGACAGTGTGTAAAGATGTAACTCTGCATTATCCATGGCCAGCTGGGCTCTTCTATATATTCTTCTATACATTGTGCAGGGCCTGGTGAGTTTCTCCTGCTAGAAGAACAGAGTTGGCCCTGTATAATGCATTGTTATAAAGTGACAGTGTGTAAAGATGTAACTCTGCATTATCCATGGCCAGCTGAGCTCTTCTATATATTCTTCTATCCATTGTGCAGGGTCTGGTGAGTTTCTCCTGCTAGAAGAACAGAGTTGGCCCTGTATAATGTATTGTTATAAATTGACACTGTGTAAAGATGTAACTCTGCATTATCCATGGCCAGCTTGTTGGCGGCAGAGTCCCAGCCTCTCCAGTACAGATACCCGGTGTCCGGAACGCTTTTCCTGCCATCTAGGCTGCATGTCTCTGCAATGCTGCCCGTGTGCAGTGCTAAGCATTGTCCACATGCAGTAATAATGCCGGCACAGACAAAAGTTTCACAGGTTAGGACACAAAAATGGGACTGACCCGACAAATCTGCGACTGTTGGTAACCATGGAATTTTCATCTCACCTAAATTCCCCTTTATAATGAATGTCTGAGTGTCAGAGGCCCCACAGTAATAAGACGTGCCATTGGTCTGCCAGGGTTAGCCAAGGCTGCTATCACTGAGACTATTACATGAACTCATTAGACTTATCTCTCCTCCTGAATGATGGTGCACTGAGGCTCACCCCGGCTGCCATGACGAAGAGCCACCTACTGAATGCCCAGAGCCATCTCTCACCAACTTCTAATCCCACCGCCAACAAGGCCGCTGGCCGGCTGGGCCGGGGAAACAAGCAGGATGAAAAGCTGGTTTGTTACTGGTATCTGCAGTTATCTCTCTGCTCCTCATTATGATGCAATTACTACAGCAACATAAGGGCGACTGGGGGGAGGACCTGTTCATCAAGACGTTATCTAGGCCTTCATTCATGAAAGAGGGAATTGACAAGGGAATTGCAGACTTTCCGAGAGTCTGTCACCGTTAGTACAGCGAGAGACCTCAGTTTTCAGATGCCACTAACAGGGGCTACTTTAACTCAGTCACCCTCTGATGGTGGCTGTACTCGCAGATAAGGGCTGCCAGACCCTGATCAGACGCACGGGGAGCCAGCGTCAGGAGATGCACAGATCAGAAACATACACGCCAGGTTCACTCAGGGCCGCTTTAAGATATAGGTGGTCCCCGGGCAAAGCTCTCAATAGTGGACTCCCCACATTTCAATCTCACCTACAGTGTAGTTTTGGGTGTTCTTCAACAATTTTCCCCTAAACTGACCCCAACCCGATGGTCAACTTAACTCTAACCCTAACTCTAACCCTAACTCTAACCCGTACTATAACCCTAACTCTAACTCTAACCCTAACCCTAACCCTTACTCTAACCCTAACTTTTACTCTAACCCTAACCCTTACTCTAACTCTAACCCGTACTATAACCCCTAACTCTAACCCTTACTCTAACCCTAACCCTTACTCTAACCCTAACTTTTACTCTAACCCTAACCCTTACTCTAACTCTAACTCTAACCCTTACTATAACCCGTACTATAACCCTTACTCTAACCCTAACTCTTACTCTAACCCTAACTCTAAGCCTAACTTTTACTCTAACCCTTACTCTAACTCTAACCCTAACTTTAACCCTAACTCTAACCCTAACTCTGACCCTAATTCTAACCCTAACTCTTACTCTAACCCTAACTCTAAGCCTAAATCTAACCCGTACTCTAACCCTAACTCTAACTCTAACCCTTACTCTAACCCTAACTTTTACTCTAACCCTTACTCTAACTCTAACCCTAACCCTAACTTTAAGCCTAACTTTAAGCCTAACTCTAAGCCTAACTCTAAGCCTAACTCTACGCCTAACTCTAAGCCTAACTCTAACCTTAACTCTAAGCCTAACTCTAAACCTAACTCTAACCCTAACTCTAACCCTAACCCTAAATCTCATTGGTAACTGTTGGTGTATTTTTTTAACAGGTGCCAAAGGCAGGTGTCGATTCATCGCTCCCAGAGCTCTTGCCCACAGCAGGGCAGCTCCATATTGAAGAGGCAGCTTCCTTTCCAGTGTGGTGCATACTATCGCTCCTGAGAGATATATATATGGGCTGGAGCGGGTTCTTCAGTGTTACCTGATGCCATCTGATTAAAGCATCAAATCCGTTCTGGAGGCGATCAGACACATCACGGGTCATTAAGGGGTTAATGTGTACGGTATTTATGCTTCTACAGATAAAATGTACATATTCCTATAACCCCGGACTGCGCCCTCCTCATTAGCCTTGCACTTTACATGAACTGGATTGTGTCTGTGTGTATATACATCCTACATACTGCTGGGCTGCACTTTACATGAATTGGATTGTGTCTGTGTGTATATATACATCCTACATACTGCCGGGCTGCACTTTACATGAATTGGATTGTGTGTGTGTGTGTGTGTGTATATACATCCTACATACTGGCAGGCTGCACTTTACATGAATTGGATTGTGTGTGTGTGTATATACATCCTACATACTGCCGGGCTGCACTTTACATGAATTGGATTGTGTGTGTGTACATCCTACATACTGCCGAGCTGCACTTTACATGAATTGGATTGTGTGTGTGTGTGTATATACATCCTACATACTGCCAGGCTGCACTTTACATGAATTGGATTGTGTGTGTGTGTGTATATACATCCTACATACTGCCGGGCTGCACTTTACATGAATTGGATTGTGTGTGTGTATATACATCCTACATACTGCCAGGCTGCACTTTACATGAACTGGATTGTATCTGTGTGTATATACATCCTACATACTGCCGGCCTGCACTTTACATGAATTGGATTGTGTGTGTGTGTGTCTGTATATACATCCTACATACTGCCGGGCTGCACTTTACATGAATTGGATTGTGTGTGTGTATATACATCCTACATACTGCCAGGCTGCACTTTAAATGAACTGGATTGTATCTGTGTGTATATACATCCTACATACTGCCGGCCTGCACTTTACATGAATTGGATTGTGTGTGTGTGTGTGTGTCTGTATAAACATCCTACATACTGCCGGGCTGCACGTTACATGAATTGGATTGTGTGTGTGTGTATATACATCCTACATACTGCCTGGCTGCACTTTACATGAATTGGATTGTGTCTGTGTGTATATACATCCTACATACTGCCGGGCTGCACTTTACATGAATTGGATTGTGTCTGTGTGTGTGTATATACATCCTACATACTGCCGGGCTGCACTTTGCATGAATTGGATTGTGTGTGTGTGTATATACATCCTACATACTGCCAGGCTGCACTTTGCATGAATTGGATTGTGTGTGTGTGTATATACATACTACATACTGCCGGGCTGCACTTTACATGAATTGGATTGTGTGTGTGTGTATATACATCCTACATACTGCCAGGCTGCACTTTACATGAATTGGATTGTGTGTGTGTGTATATACATCCTACATACTGCCGGGCTGCACTTTACATGAATTGGATTGTGTGTGTGTGTATATACATCCTACATACTGCCGGGCTGCACTTTACATCAATTGGATTGTGTCTGTGTGTATATACATCCTACATACTGCCTGGCTGCACTTTACATGAATTGGATTGTGTCTGTGTGTATATACATCCTACATACTGCCGGGCTGCACTTTACATGAATTGGATTGTGTCTGTGTGTATATACATCCTACATACTGCCGGGCTGCACTTTACATGAATTGGATTGTGTCTGTGTGTGTGTATATACATCCTACATACTGCCAGGCTGCACTTTACATGAATTGGATTGTGTGTGTGTGTGTGTATATACATCCTACATACTGCCGGGCTGCACTTTACATGAATTGGATTGTGTCTGTGTGTATATACATCCTACATACTGCCGGGCTGCACTTTACATGAATTGGATTGTGTGTGTGTGTATACATCCTACATACTGCCGGGCTGCACTTTACATGAATTGGATTGTGTGTGTGTGTGTATATACATTCTACATACTGCCGGGCTGCCCTTTACATGAATTGGATTGTGTGTGTGTGTATATACATCCTACATACTGCCGGGCTGCACTTTACATGAATTGGATTGTGTGTGTGTGTGTATATACATTCTACATACTGCCGGGCTGCACTTTACATGAATTGGATTGTGTGTGTGTGTATATACATTCTACATACTGCCGGGCTGCACTTTACATGAATTGGATTGTGTGTGTGTGTCTATACATCCTACATACTGCCGGGCTGCACTTTACATGAATTGGATTGTGTGTGTGTGTATATACATCCTACATACTGCCGGGCTGCACTTTACATGAATTGGATTGTGTGTGTGTGTATATACATCCTACATACTGCCGGGCTGTACTTTACATGAATTGGATTGTGTGTGTGTGTATATACATCCTACATACTGCTGGGCTTCACATTACATGAATTGGATTGTGTCTGTGTGTATATCCATCCTACATACTGCTGGGCTGCACTTTACATGAATTGGATTGTGTGTGTGTGTATATACATCCTACATACTGCCGGGCTGCACTTTACATGAATTGGATTGTGTGTGTGTGTGTATACATCCTACATACTGCCGGGCTGCACTTTACATGAATTGGATTGTGTCTGTGTGTATATCCATCCTACATACTGCTGGGCTGCACTTTACATGAATTGGATTGTGTGTGTGTGTATATACATCCTACATACTGCCGGGCTGCACTTTACATGAATTGGATTGTGTGTGTGTGTGTGTATACATCCTACATACTGCCGGGCTGCCCTTTACATGAATTGGATTGTGTGTGTGTGTATATACATCCTACATACTGCTGGGCTGAACTTTACATGAATTAGATTGTGTGTGTGTGTATATACATCCTACATACTGTCGGGCTGCACTTTACATGAATTGGATTGTGTGTGTGTGTATATACATCCTCCATACTGCCAGGCTGCACTTTACATGAATTGGATTGTGTGTGTCTGTGTCTATATACATCCTACATACTGCCGGGCTGCACTTTACATGAATTGGATTGTGTGTATATACATCCTACATACTGCCGGGCTGCACTTTACATGAATTGGATTGTGTCTGTGTGTATATACATGCTACATACTGCCGGGCTGCACTTTACATGAATTGGATTGTGTGTGTGTGTGTATATCCATCCTACATACTGCCGGGCAGCACTTTACATGAATTGGATTGTGTGTCTGTGTATATACATCCTACATACTGCCGGGCTGCACTTTACATGAATTGGATTGTGTGTGTGTGTGTATATACATCCTACATACTGCCGGGCTGCACTTTACATGAATTGGATTGTGTGTGTGTGTGTATTTACATCCTACATACTGCTGGGCTGCACTTTACATGAATTGGATTGTGTGTGTGTATATATACATCCTACATACTGCCACGCTGCACTTTACATGAATTGGATTGTGTGTGTATATACATCCTACATACTGCTGGCCTGCATGTTGCATGTTCTTTCTGCAGCATGTGCAAAATATGTGTCCCTGGAAACATGGCTGATGTTGGCAACTATGCATAATCTGCACCCATGACCCTCCTGAGCACCATCTGCAGTGTGCATGCTATGGTCAGATGAGCAGAGCACCCCCACCCCAGTGAAAGTTTAATTGGGAGATCTGCACTTGGCGAGGCCTGGCAGTGAAGAGCTATAGTAATCTATCTACCTGTGTGGCTGTATGAGACACTCTATGGTACAGTGTGACGGCTGATAAATTATTATGTTGGTATGTCCACACACACATCACTGTCTCCCACTCCATACTGCACTGCACATATCACATGGGCCCGGCTCTATAATGCAGCCGTTTGATATTTCCTACTCCTATCATCCCCGGCCAGACAAACATATTGGGCTGGATTGCAGGGAATTTCAAACTTTAGGCCAAATCCTCCATCCCAGCTGAATAGATATGACATGTGCAAACACCAATGAGAAAGAGAGCGGCCTCCTGAAATGATCAACTCCCATCAGCCTTGGTCATCAACGCCAGTGGCGCCTCTGCGTGCGAGGCTTGTTAAATTGAGGGTATCTTTAGGCTCACAGTGGCTTCTCACAGATCTGATTAAATCAGCAGTCCATTTCCTCTCATCGATTTTTGGGGATTTTGTGAAACTCTAGTTTACTTCTGGGAACGGCTGATCACTGACTGCATCAGTGACATGGGATGTCAGGAGAGAGACGCTCTGGCATACTGAGAGGCAAAATCATGGCATATTAATAGGCATTATCCTGGCATATTAAATGACATAATCTTGGCATATTAATTGGCATAATCCTGGCATATTGGCATTATCCTGGCATATTGGCATTATCCTGGCATATTAATATGCATAATCCTGGCATATTAAATGGCATAGTCCTGGCATATTGAGGGGTAAAATCCTGGCATGTTGAGGGGCAAAATACTGGCATATTGAATGGAAAAATAGTGGCATATTAAATGGTAAAAGAATGGCATATTGAGGGAAAAATACTGACTTACTGAGTGGCAAAAAGGCCTCTGCAGACAGCATCAAGAACGTCCTTCTCCCTGCACATAAAGGTAATTAAGCAGGGAGGGGGACAGCATAAGTGGGGAGGGTTTAAAAAGAAATGTGTGTAAGTGTTTGTGTGTGTGTAAGTATGTGTCAATATATGGAAGTGTATGTCAGTGTGAACACTACATGGTGTGTGTGTATAAGTGTGTGTGTCAATGTGTGTGTTACTGTCTGTGCAAGTATGTGTGCATGAGTGTCTATGTAAGTGTATCCTGTGTCTAAGTGTGTAAAGGTAGTTCTGTGTGTGTGTAAGGGTGGCTGTGTGTGTTTTTATGTGTGTGTGTGAGTGTGACAGTGTGTGCAAGGGTGGCTGTCTGACAGTGTGTGTGTAAAGGTGGCTGTGTGTGTGACTGTGTATAAGGATGTCTGTAAATGTATGTGTGTGTGACTGTGTATAAGGATGTCTGTAAATGTATGTGTGTGTGACTGTATAAGGATGTCTGTAAATGTATGTGTGTGTGACTGTGTATAAGGATGTCTGTAAATGTATGTGTGTGTGACTGTGTATAAGGATGTCTGTATGACTGTATGTATGTGTGACATCATGGGAACGGTAGTAAAAACTCATTCTGCTACCCAGCAAAAAGTCTCCCACGTTGCATTTTTCCTTGAAAAAAATGTAGTGATGTAAGTGATCATCTAAAAATGTAACAGTTACTGAGATTAAAGTGCTGAATATCAATATGATTCCCTCCTTATTGTCATTGTTGCTAATTATTGTGAGAAATCATTTACGTGATTAGTGTCTTCACATAGATGAGCATTAATAAAGGCAAGCTGAGCAAATTTGTTATTTCAGAAGAGCGTATCAAACTGGTAGCCCTTCGTATGACTCAGTACCCATGAAGTAGCTCTCAGTTTCAAAAAGGTTAGTGAGCCCTGGTTTAGATCATTTGTTATTTTCTACATTCACAGTACTGTGTAAGCTTTTATATACAAAATGTCAGTATGGATTGAAGAACTCACAGGTTGTTACTGTAGGTATACAGATATTTTATTTCTGTAGTAAGTCGGTAGGAGAATATACTCAAACACAGGTTTACTGTTTAGAAATATAAGATTTTTGGGGAGAGAACCAGCGAGTGACTGTTTGCTGGTCAGATAGCTCAATTGGCAAATACTCCAAATACAGTAACTGTTTACACCTCGGGTTCACAGCAGGGACAATTCAGTTGTTCATCCTTCTGAGGTTCATAGAATGGTGGCCATAAATCGATTACACCCATGATAATCCGGTTAAATCTGAGAGTATTTGCTCCAGTGCTTTGAGTAACCTCGGATATGAAAGAGCTATACATTATTATTATTAATAAAGTGAATTGTAAACATTGTGCTTTGATTGTAGAAAACCCCAAAAAGGTATATTGGCAAAATTTCTAACAAATGCAAAAAACAAAACAAAAAACAGTGTACAAAACCCACTATGGATGTCCAATTCAAAGCATGTAGTTTGCATATTAGTCCACAAGTAAAGTCATGAACAGGAGACACCACTGACATCCATAGTGAAGTTTAAAGGACAACTGTGGTAAAAAATGAAATTCTGTTTAATTGATGGATGGCATCAAGTGCAGGCATTTTATATAGAAATGCTTTGATGAAGGAATCCAGAGAAAGGACCTTATTGAGCCATCTTTACTCCATATAGCTCCACCAGGAGGCAGCCATTTTGTTAAGAATCTTTGGTCAGATGGCTCAGGTGAGTGAAGATTTTACCCAAGATTCTAAACAACATGTCTGCCCCCTGAGAGAACTATATGGAGTAAAGAAAGCTTAATAGGGCACTTAATTTGCATTCTTTCATTATATAATTTCTTTATGTCATCTACACTTGATACAGTCTTTTAATTAAACATAAGGTAATTTTTGCTCCAGTCAATCCATAGGTCTTTTTTTTTTTTTTTTAAGAAATTACATTCACAATATAAAAAAAAGTTTAGGTGACCCTTTAAGTTTGGGTTGGGGTGAGGTTATAGTAGTGTAGCAGTCGCCATGGAAGCTAGTGGAATGTGCCTGCTGATTGTTCCAAGTCTCTACCAATATAGTTAGGGATACAATCTGGCTTTAGGAAATAACACAAAGCCTAGCGAGTGTTTAGATACGTAGAATCTCAATACTAAGAATCTGTCGTCTCTGTGGTGCCAGTTTAGTAAATACCCACTGCTGACCTTGTTTCTTACGCAGGTTTATTCCGATCAGTCACCACTGAGTCCTCCATCGATACACCCACCACATTCAGAATTTAGGGGCATCTCACATGTGACCCAATTTCACTTCATGTAACCTTTAACCAGAATGTGTCTGCTCAGAGTGTGCGCACACCACCTGCTAAACACAATAACCTGACTGGCTTGCGACAGTATGTGGCCCATGGCCCGTTAGATTCATGCAGGCCCGCCATCAGGGGGTGACGGGCGTAACGGGAGTTACTCTTATTTTTTTTTTTTAACAAACTTTATTGATCCGCACGGCTGGAGGGGAGCGCACAACGCTTCCCCCACAACCCCTCAGACTTGCCAGTGTATCCCCAGACTTGCCAATCTGTGTCTCAGACTTGCCAACCTGTGTCTCAGACTTGCCAATCTGTCCCCCAGACTTGCCAATCTGTGCCTCAGACTTGCCAATCTGTCCCCCAGACTTACCAAGCTGTCCCCCAGACTTACCAATCTGTCCCTCAGACATGCCAATCTGTCCCCCAGACTTACCAATCTGTCCCCCAGACTTACCAAGCTGTCCCCCAGACTTACCAATCTGTCCCTCAGACATGCCAATCTGTCCCCCAGACTTACCAATCTGTCCCCCAGACTTGCCAATGCAAAACAGATCTCACTTCTCCTGCATCCCAGGAGAATGGATTTATTTATTGATACCATTCATGATATTACAATGTCACACAATGTATCTATTGCTACACCAGACTAATTAAACTGACTAAATTAGCTGTTCCTGTGCTTTAGTTTTTTTATTATTATTATTTATATTTCCCTGGAGTGCAAAGCTACTGCTTTTATTACAAACTGTAGGCACTGAGGAGGAGGTGTAATCTGTAAAAAAAAATTTGATAGAAACCTACACAGAAAGAAAAAGTCAAGAAAAAAAATGGAATATAGAATAAAAACACAGAAAAAAGTGGATCTTCTCCTCCCCCTCAAATAGCTAAAGCTTAAAGAAGCAGCTCCACCTACACAGTCCCCCAAAATATACGTGCTGCATCAAATATATAAATCTTATCAACTTAACTCTCCATATCTCCCTAAAATGGCAATGTAATAGATTCACTGCTGTTGATACAGCAGCACTCCTGCCTATCTCTCCAAGCACCTCATTTTTTGAAGCCCCGGTGAAGTTATTTTCGGTGTAAATGTGCAGGAGAACTTTAAATTGTTTTAAAGTAAAAATATTAAATTTCACACTTATAAGAAATAATATACAGAAAATAAGTACTGCCCCTTTAAATAACTATCAATAAAATGACCCACGTTTTGCTGACTTTCTCACTTTTAAAATGATATTTCTATCATGTTTTATTCAGACAATATCACTGACATAGTAAGGAAAACAGCAAGCACTAGCACACCTATTTTATCCGGTGTCTGCATGGTCTGTGCAGGATCTCTCTTGTCGGTGAGTCTGTCAAATAGGGTGGCATACAGCTAAGTGACACCCCCAACCCCCCCGTGGCCAGATTCCAGGAAGCAAATCTCCTAGTGCTTGGTTTCTATCCTACAAAACCAGTTTATTTAAACAAATCTACAAAAGTTGCATTACTCTCCTTCAACCATTTATTTTCTTCATATATATGAATTTCCAATATAATAATAATAATTCGGGCTTATTTGCAATTTCTATTCCAGATATCACTGCTGCAGGACAAATATCAAACGTCAGTAGCCATTAAGGTAAAAAAAAAAAAAAAAGAAATAATAAAGGTAAATTCTTCCTGGTGTAAATTCTGTGTCTAATATCCAAGTCTTCTCCCTTCTCCCTTGTACTTGGGTTTATATTTTTACAGTGCAGACAATCACTGCTCTGATAGGAATTTCAGCCTTTATCTCCTTTTACACCAACCTGTCATTATTATCCCTACTCTGAGGCCTAGTTATAGATAGCAGGTTCTCGGTTTGCACCTTAGCTCTGCCATAGATTTTAAAAATGTTTTTTTATTACAAACAAATAGTGATTAAAATGGCTGCCCATTCAACCTGCAGACAGTGCTGCTGAGGAGGGGAGAAGGGGGGGCAAGCTAGATCTGAATCATTCCCATAAAAATATTTAGTAAAATAAAACAGCGATTCAAATGGTTGCCCATTTTTCCAGCTCTGCTCTTAAAGGGACCCCATCACCTAAACACTGTTTGTAACCAGAAGACACCACAGACACATGTAAAACACATTAACATGTTCATTGACTGCACAGTACAAAGAACACGATGTCACCTGCTAAGACTTGCCGATTCAGTCTACGACAGCGGAAGGGATTTTTGTTACAGTCAGGACATTTAAGATATGGAATTCACTGCCTGAAGAGGTGGTTCTAGCAAACACGTTAGATGCCTTTAAAAGTGGCCTGGATACTTTTTTAATGAGCCGGAGCATAGAGGGCTTTGAATGTTAGTATAGGCATGACTATTTATTTAGTGATTGTTGATCCAAGGAGAAATCTGATTACCATATGGAGTCAAGAAGGATTTTTTCCCCCCACTGGGGTATTTGCCTTCTTTTGGATCCACAGAGGTAAAAAAGGGTTGAACTTGCTGGATGTAAGTCTTTTTTCAACCTAAAGTACTATGTAACGATATACCATGTGTCCTCTCTTAACCTATACATTTTGCTTGCAGTTGTACACAATGTATAGATGATGTCTGTTATTCTCCACATCGTCAGTACACATGATGACTAGGTGTTGAAGTTCTATTACTCTATTCAGTATCCCCCCCCCGTCCATACTCCCCATCTGTCCAGCCTGCAGTCTGCTTTGCTTTCTATTCATAGCTGCCTGTAATCCACGGCTTAATCATTCTAATTCTCTGTGCGACTCTTAAAGGAGAGAAGTCCAAATAAAATAAAAAATACCCCCTCATAAAGTGCCATCATTGTTTTTAAAAAGAAAAGTTATTGCTGTAAAAATTTTAGATATTAACAGTTTGAATACTTCTTTTTGAGAATTTTAAGAGCCTCCGGATTCAATTTATTTGAGCAATTCTGATTAGAGGCTGCGGGGTCCACCTAGAGCAGTCATGTCCAAAGTCCGGCCCGCGGGCCAGTTGCGGCCCGTCCTTTACTTCCATACGGCCCCAGAGACACGGCTGATCAATGTCTCTCTCTGAAAAAAAAAAAAGCTTGCAGGCAGAGACGGAGGTGAGAAGGTATCGGAAGATCCCCCCCCACCATCGCTCTGCCTGCCAGGCTGCACGGGGAGCCGAACAGGCAGCACGGAGAAACCTCCGTGCTGCCTGTTCGGCTCCCCGTGCAGTGTGCCGACACGGAAGTGCCGACAGGTCACGTGACCGGCGCGCTGACGTCATACGCGCGCCGGGTCACGTGACCTATCGGCACAACCACCTGTGAGACGAACAGGCAGCATGGAGAAGACCATGCTGCCTGCCACTAGCCACCAGGGAAAGGTAAGTGCTGGGGACTGGGGAGATTGGGGGAAAGTACTGGGGAAAGAGGCAGGGGCTTATTAATGATAAGGTAACACTGACATATTATTGGGCAAATTAGCTGGGGAATATTAATGGCAACTAACACTGGTATATTACTGGGCAAATTGGCTGGGGCATATAAAATGGCAAATAACTGGCATATTACTGGGCAAATTGGCTGGGGCATATAAAATGGCAAATAACTGGCATATTACTGGGCAAATTGGCTGGGGCATATAAAATGGCAAATAACTGGCATATTACTGGGCAAATTGGCAGGGGCATATAAAATGGCAAATAACTGGCATATTACTGAGCAAATTAGCTGGGGCATATAAAATGGCAAATAACTGGCATACTACTGGGCAAATTGGCAGGGGATATTAAATGGCAAATAACTGGCATATTACTGGGCAAATTGGCAGGGGATATTAAATGGCAAATAACTGGTATATTACTGGGCAAATTGGCTGGGGCATATAAAATGGCAAATAACACTGGCATATTACTGGGCAAATTGGCAGGGGCATATTAAATAGCAAATAACACTGGCATATTACTGGGAAAATTGGCAGGGGCATATTAAATGGCAAATAACATTGGCATATTATTGGGAATATTGGCAGGGGCAAATTAAATGGCAAAAAACACTGGCATATTACTGGGAAAATTGGCAGGGGCATATTAAATGGCAAATAACACTGGCATATTATTGGGAAAATTGGCAGGGACATATTAAATGGCAAATAACACTGGCATATTACTGGGAAAATTGGTAGGGGCATATTAAATGGCAAATAACACTGGAATATTATTGGGCAAATTGGCTGGGGCATATTAAATGGCATATAACAATGGCATATTATTGGGCAAATTGGCCGAGAGAACCATGCATGGGAAGGGAGAAGAGAGAGACATAAATGGAATGGTAGAGGAGAGACAGACAGACATGGGTTCGCAGAGGAGAGACAGACAAATATGGGATGGCAGAGGAGAGACAGACAAACATGGGATGGCAGAGGAGAGACAGACAGATATGGGATGGCAGTGGAGAGACAGACAGATATGGGAAGGGTTAGTTGTGTTCCTGACATATATTTCAGCATCTTGTGTTGTTGTTTTTTTTCATCTGGCCTTCAGATATGAAAGGCAGAGTGATTTTACTACTGTTTAGAATTGTCATTCAAATCGTTTGCAATAAAGTTTGCATAAAATAGTTCATTTGTACTTAATTTTAACTGTCAGGCAAAATGGTCGGCCCTCACGCATGTTCACTTCATCAAGTCTGGCCCTCTTTGAAAAAAGTTTGGACACCACTGACCTAGAGTGTCTGACAAAAATCAAAGGGTTAGCATCATTGTACATAGGTGGCAGGCATGCCCCAAATTTGATGGGAATGAACCCCCAAAAATCTTTAAAAAAATGATCTACAGGCTGTGTTAGCAAAACTGCCTACAAATGCATGAAATAATTATATGTTCTAAAAGTGACTGTGATGTCTCCAGTTTATTACATCACCTGTGGCTTAGTCGCGTTCCCACCATTGGTGCAGGGGTCACAGTCCGCCACTCCAGGGGCCCGTCCGCCGTGCGACCCCTGCACACAAAAAAAAAAATGGGAAAAAAAAGTGTGTGCAAACGGGGAAGCTGCCCAGGGCCCCTTCATTCTTGAGGCCCAAAGCAACTGCTCCGTGGGCCCCCGCTGCCCGTGTGACTGTCACTATCAGGCAGCAGCCGGGCAGGACCCGGCTATTCTTCACAGTCGCCGGAAGTGACGCAACGTGCATGCAAATAACTGGCACATGGGCAAAATAAATGGGGCAAATAACTGGCACATGGGCAAATTAACTGGCACATGGGCAAATAACACAGGGAAATGGGCATATAAAAACAGGCAAATATCTGGCAAATAACTGGCACATGGGAAAATAACTGGGGCAAAAAACTGGCACATGGGAAAATAACTGGCAAATGGGCAAATAAAACAGACAAATATCTGGCAAATGGGCAAATAACTGGCACATGGGACAATAACTGGGGCAAATAACTGGCATATGGAAAAATAACTGGGCAAATAACTGGCACATGGGAAAATAACTGGGGCAAAAAACTGGCACATGGGAAAATAACTGGCAAATGGGCAAATAACACAGGGAAATATCTGGCAAATGGGCAAATAACTGGCACATGGGACAATAACTGGGGCAAATAACTGGCACATGGGCAAATAACTGGCACATGGGAAAATAACTGGGGCAAAAAACTGGCACATGGGAAAATAACTGGCAAATGGGCAAATAACACAGGGAAATATCTGGCAAATGGGCAAATAACTGCCACATGGGACAATAACTGGGGCAAATAACTGGCACATGGGAAAATAACTGGGCAAATAACTGGCACATGGGAAAATAACTGGGGCAAAAAACTGGCACATGGGAAAATAACTGGCAAATGGGCAAATAACACAGGCAAATATCTGGCAAATGGGCAAATAACTGGCACATGGGCAAAATAACTGGGGCAAATAACTGGCACATGGGCAAATAACACAGGCAAATGGGCATATAACACAGGCAAATATCTGGCAAATGGGCAAAATAATGGGCAAAAAACTGGCACATTGGACAATAACTGGGCAAATAACAGGCACATGGGAAAATAACTGGGGCAAATAACTGGCACATGGAAAAATAACTGGGCAAATAACAGGCACATGGGAAAATAACTGGGGCAAATAACTGGCACATGGGCAAAATAACTGTGGCAGATAACTGGCACATGGGCAAATAACTGGCAAATGGGCAAAATAACTGGCAAATGGGCAAATAACACTGGCAAATATCTGGGAAATGGGCAAAATAACCGGCAAATAATTGGCAAATGAGCAAATAACTGGCAAATGGGCCAAATAACAGGCAAATAGGTAAATAACTGGGGCAAATAACTGGCAAATGGGCAAAATAACTGGCAAATGGGAAAATAACTGGGGCAAATAACTGGCAAATGGACAAATAACTGGCAAATGGGCAAAATAACGGGCAAATGGTCACATAACTGGCAAATGGGCAAATAACTGGCACATGGGCAAAATAACTGGCAGGTTAATAGTGGAATATTAATGGGAAAATTGGCTGTGGCATATTGGCAATATGGCTGTGGCATATTGGCAATATGGCTGTGGCATATTAATGGGCAGTATAATAGTGGCATATTAATAGGGAAAATGGCTGTGGCATATTAATTGGCAATCTGAATGTCTGGCTGTGGCATATTAATGGGCAAATTGGCTGTGGCCAAAGTGATACTGTGGCATGTTCTGTGGGGCAAAATAACATGTACTATGGGGTAAAGTGACACTGTGGCATGTTCTGCAGGGGCAGTTCAGTGGGACAAAGTGACACTGTGGTATGTTCTGGCGGGCAAATTTACACTGCCAAATTGTGTGGGTGCCATATGAGTACAAGCCAAGTGCGGTGGGTACTGTATAGTGCTGTGTTAGGACCTTTAGGTGCAATGTGGGTGCAGGGAAATGTAATAAAAATCTGAAATTAACAATTTTTCAATAATGTTTTCATTACATATGAAAATAGTTGAATATAATATTAAACAGTTCATATAGGTATAAATGCAACTAGTTATATACATATATTTGGGGTACACCTCAAGATATCCTTGAAATAAGATAAGGCCAGGGACTAATGAAAATATTACTTTACTGAGAGGGTAGTGGATACATGGAATAGCCTCCCAGCAGAAGTGGTAAAGGTTAATACAGTGAAGGAGTTTAAGCATGCATGGGATAGGTATAAGGCTATCCTAGATATAAGATAAGGGCAGGGACTAATGAAAGTATTACTTTACTGAGAGGGTAGTGGATGTATGGAATAGTCTTCCAGTAGAAGTGGTAGAGGTTATTACAGTGAAGGAGTTTAAGCATGCGTGGGATAGGTATAAGGCTATCCTAGATATAAGATAAGGCCAGGGACTAATGAAAGTATTACATTACTGAGAGGGTAATGAATGCATGGAATAGTCTTCCAGTAGAAGTGGTAGAGGTTAATACAGTGAAGGAGTTTAAGCATTAATGGGATAGGCACAAGGCTATCCTAGATATAAGATAAGGCCAGGGACTAATGAAAGTATTACTTTACTGAGAGGGTAGTGGATGTATGGAATAGTCTTCCAGTAGAAGTGGTAGAGGTTAATACAGTGAAGGAGTTTAAGCATGCATGGGATAGGTATAAGGCTATCCTAGGTATAAGATAAGGCCAGAGACTAATGAAAGTATTACATTACTGAGAGGGTAATGAATGCATGGAATAGTCTTCCAGTAGAAGTGGTAGAGGTTAATACAGTGAAGGAGTTTAAGCATTAATGGGATAGGCACAAGGCTATCCTAGATATAAGATAAGGCCAGGGACTAATAAAAGTATTATTACGTTACTGAGAAGGTAGTGGATGTATTGAATAGGCTTCCAGCAGAAGTGGTAGAGGTTAATACAGTGAAGGAGTTTAAGCATGCATGGGGTAGGTATAAGGCTATCCTAGATATAAGATAAGGCCAGGGACTAATGAAAGTATTACTTTACTGAGAGGGTAGTGGGTGCATGGAATAGTCTTCCAGTAGAAGTGGTAGAGGTTAATACAGTGAAGGAGTTTAAGCATGCGTGGGAGAGGCACAAGGCTATCCTAGATATAAGATAAGGTCAGGGACTAATGAAAGTATTACTTTACTGAGAGGGTAGTGGGTGCATGGAATAGTCTTCCAGTAGAAGTGGTAGAGGTTAATACAGTGAAGGAGTTTAAGCATGCATGGGATAGGTATAAGGCTATCCTAGATATAAGATAAGGCCAGGGACTAATGAAAGTATTACTTTACTGAGAGGGTAGTGGGTGCATGGAATAGTCTTCCAGTAGAAGTGGTAGAGGTTAACACAGTGAAGGAGTTTAAGCATGCGTGCGATAGGTATAAGGCTATCCTAGATATAAGACAAGGTCAGGCACAAAGCGACACAGTTGGGAGGCATGTAAGTGGCATTTCTGGGGGGGAGTTGCATGGTGGGGTCGGGGGGACCCGGGGCAATTTTTGCACCGGGGCTCGGTAGTTTCTAATTACGCCTCTGCTGTGGCTTGTTATGCCAATGAGGTCTGTCAGTCTGAGGTCTGATTATAAGACGACCTCAAATATAAGACTAAGGGAATCTTTCAGAGTTTTTTTGTTGGAAAATTAAAAATATTGGGAGATCTGCAATCCATTCCCCCAGCGTCACTCAAATCAAGGAGTCACCTACAGAGGGGAGGCGGATTCATTTATCGGCCAAGGTAAACAAAAGACAAAAAAAAAAAATCTTGTTTATGGGGAATTTATAGCCCATTATCCTGCACAGCGGATGGCATATCTTTAGAAATTTAACTGGAATTTGTGTTTATTGCCGAGCCGGATGCCTAAATAAAAACTCCTTTATAGGAAAGATAAAAAAGCCCTGTGCGTATCCATGACAGATCTATATTCCCACTGAGAAAACTGATGTAAAATAAAGGAACATTTCTGTGCTTTTTGGGTAAATTACTCTTCTTACCGACTAAAACCTGAAAATTCATATACTAGATGTGTTACTGTTGCTGTAGCATTTGTCCTGCCTCGCCAACAGTATCTTCCCAAGCCTCTGCTTATTGGATGTGATTGAATTTAGAAGCCCCGGTAAAATTGCCTCTCACACACACACAGTCTGACACAGACACACTCTGTCTGGCTCTTTCTCACACACCCCGTCTCTTTCTCACACACCCCGTCTTCCACTATTTCTCACACACCCCGTCTTCCACTATTTCTCACACACCCTGTCTTCCTCTATTTCTCACACACATTGTCTCTCTCTTTCTCACACACCCCATCTCTCTCTCTCACACACACGTCTCTCTCTCTTTCTCACACACACGTCTTTCTCTCTTTCTCACACACACGTCTTTCTCTCTTTCTCACACACCGTCTCTCTCTTTCTCACACACCATCTCTCTCTTTCTCACACACACACCGTTTCTCTCTCACACATTGTCTCTCTCTCTTTCGCACACACACCTTCTCTCTCTCTTGCTCACACACACCGTCTCTCTCTTTCTCACACACACGATCTCTCTCTTTCTCACACACCGTCTCTCTCTTTCTCACAAACACCGTCTCTCTCTTTCTCACACACACATCTCTCTCTTTCTCACACACACCATCTCTCTCTTTCTCACACACCATCTCTCTCTTTCTCACACACCTTCTCTCTCTTTCACACACACCTTCTCTCTCTTTCATACACACACCTTCTCTCTCTCTTTCTCACACACACGCGTCTCTCTCTTTCTCACACACAACGTCTCTCTATTTCTCACACACACTGTCTCTCACTTTCTCACACACACACACACTGTCTCTCTCTTTCTCACACACACATCTCTCTCTTTCTCACACACACCATCTCTCTCTTTCTCACTCACCTTCTCTCTCTTTCTCACACACCTTCTCTCTCTTTCTCACACACCTTCTCTCTCTTTCACACACACACTCACGCAAACACCCTTACACACACCTAGATGCCCAGACACACACCTAGACACACACACATACACTTATGTAAACACCTGGTACACACACCTAGATACTCTGACACACACACTGAGACACCCACACACAGTTGCAGACACCGTTTCTTCTGCCGGATGTCACTTGACATCTGGCGCACAGCCAATCTCACAGCACGATTGGGACGGAACTTGCACCCATTACGCTGTGTCAGTATGGCCAGGAGATTTGATCACCTCAGGCACTCGCCTGTGGGCCGCACCTCGAGGAGGAGGGGCTAGGGAGAGAGCTCCCTATTGCAGCAATAGGTTTTAATTTGCAGGTAAATGGATCTAACAAGTGGATCTATGTGGATCAGCTAGAGTGGATCCCAGTGAATCAACCAGGCACTGGTCTGCCTCGATGCCTTTGGGTGGCATCTTATTTCTCTGGTCACTGCACACATATGTTTTTACTTCGTAAGTGATTCTACCAAGTGGATCTATATGGATCAACCAGAGTGAATTCCCGTGAATCAACCGGGTACAGGTTGCTGTACACAGTCCCTGTTTTTACTTTGCAGGTAAGTGATTCTACCAAGTGAATCAACCAAGCAAGGCATCTTTTGGGTGGTACTTTAATTCTCTGTTTGCCAATCACATCCTCTGTTAATAGGTTTTACTTTACAGGTAAGTGGATCAACCAGAGTGGATCTAAGTGGCTCAACTAGGTGGATCAACCAGGCTAAACCAATAACATACACATCAAATATACACCCACACATTAAACATTCAATCAGTCACATACAATAACATACACATCAAACATACACCCATACAATAAACATACAATCAGTCATATACAATAACGTACACATCAAACATACACCCACACAATAAACATACAATCAGTCATATACAATAACGTACACATCAAACATACACCCACACATTAAACATTCAATCAGTCACATACAATAACATGCACGTCAAACATACACCCACACATTAAGCATACAATCAGTCACATACAATAACATACACATCAAACATACACCCATACAATAAACATACAATCAGTCATATACAATAACGTACACATCAAACATACACCCACACATTAAACATTCAATCAGTCACATACAATAACATGCACATCAAACATACACCCACACATTAAACATACAATCAGTCACATACAATAACATACACATCAAACATACACCCACACATTAAGCATACAATCAGTCACATACAATAACATACACATCAAACATACACCCACACATTAAACATACAATCAGTCACATACAATAACATACACATCAAACATACACCCACACACTAAACATACAATCAGTCACATACAATAACGTACACATCAAACATACACCCACACATTAAACATGCAATCAGTCACATACAATAACGTACACATCAAACATACACCCACAAATTGAACATACAACCAGTCACATACAATAACGTACAGATCAAAAATACACCCACACATTAAACATACAACTAGTCACATTCAATAACATACACATCAAACATACGTCCACACACATACAATAACATACACCTACACACATAACAGTAACACAGGGCTCGTCAAAACCCGGGCACCAGGTCGCCATGGCGAGCAAGGAAATCAGACCTGGCGCCCGGGTATCGTGCGCCCTGCATGGTGCACTCGTCACTGGAATCTTTAAAAAAAAACAAAAAAAACTTTAATCCTCCAGCGTGCGAGGGAGCAGATTGTATGCACTGGATGCACACACTTCCTGCTCCGCCCCTTCGCGCACCACGCGGTTGTCCTCGAGTGCAGGGCTGGAAGCAACAATTGTCTATGCCTTTGTAAGAGGCACAGACCAAAGTGGACTGAAAATGCCCCCCTTTCCTGCAGTGAGGTATAGCAGCAGGGAGGGGGGACACATTGATGGGTTAAAAAAAATGCTTAAGATAAAAAACAAACACTCACTTGTATGTCTGACATTGTGTGTGTGACTGTGTGTGTATGTGACTGTGTCTGACTGACTGTATGTGTGTGTAACTGTGTATGTGACTGACTGACTGTATATGTGTGTGTATGTGACTGACTATCCATGTGTATGTTTGTGTGACTGACTGACTGACTATCTATGTGTATGTATGTGTGTGTGTGACTGACTGACTATCTGTGTATGTGTGTATGACTGACTGTATATGTGTATGTATGTGTGCCTGTGTATGTGACTGCGTGTGATTGTGTGTATGTGCTGTTGTCTGGCTCCTAGATTTTTTTGTTGGCGCCTAAAAAAGTCAGTGTCAAGCCCTGCAGTAACATACACATCAAACATACAACCACGCACATACAATAACATACACATCAAACATACACCCACACAAATACAGTAACATACACATCAAACATACACCAACATGATTACAATAATACACATACAATCACACGCACACAATAAATGTTGCATAACATTGCTGTAATTGGATTGATAAAGCAGGGGTTGAAGGTCAGGTGGGATTGACAAGACCCCTGGAGAGACCTGCTGTCTGATAGCAGAGGCTGCACAGACCTGTGTGTTTCACATTGTCAGGGACACAACTCTCAGACATCCTGACTTGTAGACGGCTGCGAGGAGATTTATTGGGGAGGCTCGCTGGCCATTACCTCAGCTGAACCTGCCCTGCACACTGCAGATTAAACACAGTCCCGGACTATTTGTCAGGGAAGCAAACAGAAAAGAGAGAATATAGACAAATACCTTAACTTTCAATTCATCTGCGCCGTGCCTGCGGATGGCGGGTGTGAGGTTGCATGGCTGAGTGCTTTCTGTATAATATATTATGGCCTATGTTATTTTCCTGACACAGTGGCATATGTGCCACAGATGCCACTAACATCCCCAGTAACAGCAACGGTCCCACAGCAGGCTGAGGGCAATGGGAGTGACAGTATAGCAACAGTTAAAAGGTTGCCAGTTAAAGCAAGGACATTTTGTTTGTTAGCCCTGAAGGGGCAGGACTTGCCATTCCACCTGGCTGAGGGTAATCAGAGCTGCAGTTCACCAGCTAGGGATGAGATAAAGCTGCCCCTCTACATAACTGTCTAGATCAGGGCTTGAAAAACTTAACTGAATTTTAGGAGCCAGCAAAAGAAAACTAGGATCCATACAACAGCACATATACACAATCACATCCAGTCAGACATTGCCATACACACACAGTCTGTCACACAATGTCAATCATAGACACACAGAGTCTGTCACACACACACAGTCAGTCATAGACAGACACACACACACACATACGGTGAGTCATATACACACACTTCTACAGTGAATTACATACACAGAAGTCAGCAGGTTTTTAATTTTGTTTTTTAAGATAAAAAGTACATCTATCAATATGTCCCCCTTCCCTGCTGCTATACCTCATTGCTGGGAAGGGGGCATTTCCGTTCCAGCCTGGTCTGTGCCTCTCACACCGGCACAGACCATCTTCTCTTCAAACCCTGCTGAGGAGATGATCATTTCCTCTGTAGCACCACCTGGTCAAGGAGGACCAGCTCTACAATAAGTGTCTTGTGACTTCCAGATGAAGCGGGCATCACGTCTGAATGTTGGGCCATAGGATGACGATATTTTGTATCTTGTCGCAACCGAGTATCTAATAAGAGAGCAGCAGCTCCAAAGCATGCCAGACGACTAAACATACCCAGTCCTCTATTTTAATTTCACCTTCTGGCAGAAAAACAAATGAAATGAACGTCTGAACCCCAAACACCTCCCCTATCCAGATTTATCTCCTGGCACACAGCTATATACTGGAAACAATAAAAATGTGATCATGAACAGTCTAGCTTCTATAAACAGTGGCTTACTAATCCAGTAAGGAATAAAGCTTTTCAATAGGTCCACTTTAAATCAGAGATTGTGTTTGCGTGGTTTGATAATTATTGCTCCATTAAACATCCTCTATTTTTGACATTGTCAATCAAGCATAGGTTTTTCATAATTGAAGATCGGGTCAGATAGGCATGCTCTGCCCCCTTGATCAAAATGAAAAATTCTGAGCATACAGGTGAATGCACAGAATTACGCATGCCCCATTATAAAAAAACAACTATGCCACAGTGATGTCATGGTGAACTCCAACACATCCATATGCACAGTGACTCCTAATGAGCAAATGACACACAAAAATGGAAAGAAAGCTCTTTAATGCTTGTGTAAATTCACTATATTCTTAACACGCGGAAGTTACAAGACGATTTGCAATTTAATTCATACAGTGGAGATTTTAACTGACGCGGTATTTTAGTGATTCCCCCCTTGTCCCTTGGGGTTTGGTTGATAATACCTTTTGTGATAGTACTCTTAAACTGAAAATAAAAACAGTTCTAAGCAACAGAGAAGGAAAAGCACACAAAATAATATATGCAAACTGCAGGGGGGAAGTAGTAGAGAGTAAGCTCTGTGGGACAGGGGATCTGATCCTCTGTTGGAAGGAGGTCGGGCCATAATAATCTTTGGTATTATCTCCTATGAATCATTAACGACTGTTGAGCAATCTCAAGCTGCCTCTCTACTCACAGGCTGTGCATTACTTACTCTAAAGCACATACCTGTTTAAACATTACACCCTCCCACTCTCCCCAAGGTCACCGCTAGACTCAGCCCTGTCCCAGGAACGCCTCTCCTGTGCTGTGAGGTAATAAAAGCCTGTTAAAAGGCAATATAGGAATGTATTGTGTTTATAGACCACAGTGATAACGCCTATTGGTGATGCTATCAGCGGCCGACACTACCACATTGCCCTGGTCATAGTTGCCAACAGTCTTGAATTTCACAGTCCCACCCTCCAGGTTCTGTCTTGTCAAAATCTGTCCCAGCATTAATCCTGCCCATACACAGTGCTTAGTAGGGTCCCACGACATTGTGTGACGTCATGCTGCGTCCTGTGGCTCCGCCCCTTACGCTCTGCCTCCTTTTTCATCCAGGGACCTGCTGTCAGAGACATGGAGCAATCAATGTATAAAGATCTCCCTTCATCCGACACAAGATTCTAAACAACATGGCCGCCACCCTGACACATCTATACACAGCAAAATGCTCAATGTTATTTGTTTTCTTTCATCAAAGCTTTTCCATATAAAATGCCCAGACTTGATGCCATCTTCCAATTAAATAAAACATACTTTTTGCTAATAGTTGTCCTTTAATAACAAAATACAAATAAAGCACCTTATTGGGGTCTTTCATTTGAAGCTCTATGAGGGGGCGAATCTGTTCAGATAAAGGAAGATATTCTTTCATTAAATCATTTCTATTTAAAATGAAAACCCTTGATGCAATCTGCTAATTAAACAGAACTTCATTATTTTTTTTTTTCCCACAATAATTATTTTATAGTACTGACCTTTTTTTTATTTCGGGTAAAGGAAGCACCCTTTGTGGTCTTGGCTGCGTTACTTTTTGTTTTTCAAAATGTTAGTGTTTACTGTTTTTTTTTTTATTCTTAGTCGTTAGTGTATCTCAGATAAAGATACAATACTTGGTGCTTCTATTCCCTCTTTCCCAACTCCCGGATTCGATCGGCACGTGCAATTTGACCTGATCTTAAAAGAACTGTTTGTTTTTTCCCCCCTCTGTGATTATTTATGTCTGCTAGAGCTGCTCCCGTGTAATTATTCCCTGAGTTTTCTGGGTTACGTTGGCTGTTCTCTATAGGTTAAAGTTATATGGAGTCCCAGGTTCCAGTTCAGATCTCTACCAATAGATGAGCCATTTAAAATGGACCGATAGATGCAAAAGACTTCTTTCCAGGGGTCAACAGAGCCTACAAAACGGTGTTTTACGCACTGTCTGAACATTAATAATTACACTTTAGAGCTACTAAATTTTTTCAATAACTTTTCCCTTCTTATTAGGTCTTTTTTTTCCCTTTAAATCTACTCTATAGGTGAAAAGGCATTAAGTTTAGGAGATACATAGCCCTTCCAATGTAGACCCTGTTGCGGCTGATTGGCCGTGGGTGTTGAGAAAGGAAGAATACCCCATCATATATGATCAACCGCAACCGGTTCACCTATAGTGTAAAATGTTATTTCAATTTTTGTTTAAATAATGGTGTGTTTTTTTTTATATAACTTTTTTAAATGAGCGTTTTTGTTAAATGCACTCATTTCTTTCCTTTTAAATAACGTTCTGCTAAGAACCTTTTAAATATTTTTTTTTTCATGCTCAAAAAATGTTATTCTGATGAGATAAAACAGAACGCTTTTGATTTGTATAGCAAAATAGGATTATTCCATTAATGTTTTAATCACCCTTGCCCTGCTTGTAATTCCTGGGACAACCAGAGATGAGAGACAGGATCCCCGAGAGAGAAATTATAATTACCCATGGATCCAGCAAATTATCTCTGACACAAAGTAACCCACGAAAGAACACATCAGACCACCAGAAAAGGAAAAAAAATACCCCATTACAGTCATCCTTATTGGTAACATTTAATCATCTACCGGTAATTAAAGGGACTGTATCAAACATTGTTTTTACGGAGAGAGTAAAAAATGATTGAAAATGATCTATACATTGTCTTAGCAAAACTGCCAGCAAATGCCTTAATTAGGAGAAAATGTGTTTTCAATGTGTCTGTGGAGTCTCCTGTTTATGACATCACCTGTGGCACGGTATGCAAATGAACAGTTTTTTCGATAAGTGCTGTCTCATATAAAATAAATGGGGGACAAAAAAAATCCATCTGTCTAACCAGTTTTTTCTTCAACATTTCCTATCTCCCAAAAAGTGTAATAGATTTAGGGTTGTCGCTAGAGCGCCAGTCTTCTGGCCCCTCCTTATTGAAAATTACTGAATTTAGAAGCCCCGGTGAAATTATTTTCACTGTACTATTACAGGAAAACGGTAAATTGTTTTAAAACAAAAATAGGTGAATTTTAACAAGTATTAAACACATGTACAACATCCAGAACAAAAAAAAAAAACTCCTTTGAAGTTGAAAAAAAATATGTAACAATGATTGCACGGGTTTTCAACACATCATTACACTATTAGCAGCTGAAATTGGGCATCTACCACTTATGCCATCTACCTAGCAAGTTAACTTAACACTCTGTAACAGCCTTCTCAGACCTGATCCCTCCCATCTCCCTAGCAAGTTATGTTAACACTGTCTAACAGCCTTCTCAGACCTGATCCCTCGCATTTCCCTAGCAAGTTAACTTAACGATCTGTAACAGCCTTCCCAGACCTGATCCCTCCCATCTCCCTAGCAAGTTACCATAACACTGAGTAACAGCCTTCTCACACCTGATCCCTCCCATCTCCCTAGCAAGTTAACTTAACACAGTGTAACAGCCTTCTCAGACCTGTTCCCTCCCATCTCCCTAGCAAGTTAACTTAACACTATGTAACAGCCTTCTCAGACCTGTTCCCTCCCATCTCCCTAGCAAGTTAAGTTAACACTGTGTAACAGCCTTCTCAGACCTGTTCCCTCCCATCTCCCTAGCAAGTTAAGTTAACACTATGTATCAGCCTTCTCAGACCTGATCCCTCGCATCTCCCTAGCAAGTTAACTTAACACTTAGTAACAGCCTTCTCAGACCTGTTCCCTCCCATCTCCCTAGCAAGTTAACTTAACACTTTGTAACAGCCTTCTCAGACCTGTTCCTGTCAATCTCCCTAGCAAGTTAACTTAACACTCTGTAACAGCCTTCTCAGACCTGTTCCCTCCCATCTCTCTAGCAAGTTAACTTAACACTATGTAACAGCCTTCTCAGACCTGTTCCCTCCCATCTCCCTAGCAAGTTAACTTAACACTGAGTAACAGCCTTCTCAGACCTGTTCCCTCACATCTCCCTAGCAAGTTAACTTAACACTATGTAACAGCCTTCTCAGACCTGTTCCCTCCCATCTCTCTAGCAAGTTAACTTAATACTGAGTAACAGCCTTCTCAGACCTGTTCCCTCCCATCTCCCCAGCAAGTTAACTTAATACTGTGTAACAGCCTTCTCAGACCTGTTCCCTCCCATCTCCCTAGCAAGTTAACTTAACACTATGTAACAGCCTTCTCAGACCTGCTCCCTCCCATCTCCCTAGCAAGTTAACTTAACACTATGTAACAGCCTTCTCAGACCTGTTCCCTCCCATCTCTCTAGCAAGTGACATAGTGCCACTTATTCTGTACCACGCCATCTTTTATACATGAAGCGGCAAAAAAAGATTAATTCCTTACAACAACTGCCAGCTTGACACAAATTAGATAGGAGCAGCAAAGCTTAAATAACACAGGGCCACAAGAATTCCAGCAAAATAATGTAAGTTTTGTCTGTAACTTCTGTATTTTACAAAAAAAAAAAAGAAAAAAAATATTTTGTATTAACTGTATTCATTCTTTATGAACTGGTGGAAAACCAAATAAAAGATATATTTATATATAAAAAGAAAGAAATAATGTATCCTAGTGTGATACTGAGTGAACGCTGAGAGGGAATAAGATGTATATAAGATATGTGTCCATGAAGGAGCGTAACCAAGACAAAGGGATCTATTTATGAAAGAGGTCATTGAGAACTGCAAACTGGTCTTCAGCTCTACTGACAGAACGTTTCCAAATCAGCCAGCTTGACTTTCATTTTGCAATTCCCTTCTCAATTCCCTGCTTTTATGAACATAACCCCCTTGTGTCGGCCAAAGAAATAAGATGTATTTGTGAGACGGTGTTGGTGCAGACTCGTAAGGAAGACAAGGACAAAAGCATATGTCATATACCCGCCGCAGCAAACGAGATGTCAATTCATAGGCAATAGTTACAGAAAGGAAGTAGAGGAGGGACTCTAGCTGCTAAGCCTCGTGTGTCTCTGGGCCCAGTTTCAGTTGCACTCTCTGCGACCCCTACTATTACATCACTGTATAAAGATTTGGGAATATAATAGTCATGAATACATATTAGGGGTGACGTATAAAGTTCAATTGTGGGGCAAAGTTCTGAAAATGGAAACCAATGGGATGTTCCTGCTGGTTGTTCCACTTTTCGGTGTTTGTCCCCAAATTGAACTTTCTATGTAACCCCCTGATATGCATTCATGTCTACTTTATTCCCACATCTTTATACAGTGATGTAACTGCTCTTCACACAGAGCCCCCACCGAGCCCAACATATTAAGGCTTAATAAAAAGCTGATCTTTTTTAAAAAAAAATGTCAGCTATACACATTTATTTTTCCCTCGTTAATTCAAAAAAGCCCATACCTAACTTAACGTGGCCTTTCCTTTAAAAAAAAAAAAAAACTTTATTTTTTTACTGTAATTAACTGTAATTAACTTTCAAATGAATGAAAACAATCAATAAAATGTTATATCTGTGAATAATGCTACAAACATCCTGCATTATGAAGACACTGAATGCTTAGCACAAGTCAAAAAAAGAAATTGCTGCAAACTAGGTAAAAGGACGATACATAGTTTAAAAAAAAACAAAAAAAACCCCATCCTGCTTCTTCCAAGTAATCCATCTCGATACGTTATTTTTAATAATCTTATTAGATCCACAAGGCTTTCACGGCTGAGGCACAGCAGATCTGGAGGCTAGCGCACAATGACAGTGTCAGCGCATGCACAGCCAATCAGAGCGTGGGCTCGCCCCATACGTCTGATAGGGGGTCTGCAGAGTGCGGGAGTTTGTCTCTGCTAGGGCAGAGGGTGATCCTTGTTTTGCATGGGATCAGCAGGGGGACGGCGACAAACTATGGTCTGTCTCTGCACAGTACACTCCGCGTGGGTAAAGTAAAAAATGTGTAAAATAAACAAATACTCTGCAGTCGTAGCAGCAGATATACCAGCCAGGTGCACAGAACAGCTTGAACAGAAGCTTGGGAGTGCAAATAACTTGTAGGAGAGAGATAAATAAACCAAGTATATGTGTAATACTGTTAAGTGGCAAACCAAAGACTATCCGCACAGCTCCAAGAAACCAACTCAACACAATTCGCTGGACTGGGCCCGCTTCCTCTGTAGAACCAAAAACAATATATGTAGCGCTGTCTCACAAAAAAGTCCAAATGACTCCAAACTTCTCTAATTTCCGCATTCGTCCTATAATGCCGCACAACTCGTGCCATCTCTAGACACGGCCATCGGCATGATGTCGTTTGTAGACATGCCTCCTGACATTTCCTTGCAGATACAGTCCACGCGGTCTCTAAAAAAGCCCATCAATGGGATGTTGGCTTTGAACACGCCCCCGTTGCGTTACCTGGCGGATCATTGAACCTTTTAGCACACACCTCGTACGGTGTCAACTTAAGACGTGCCTTCTGGCGGTACCTTATGATCAATGGGAACATTTCGCTACATTCCTCACGTGGAGGACATCCCCTATGTAATAGCCCTCTCAGACCTGTTCCCTCAATCACTGTTGGAGATTTAGTCGACTAAAACTGAAACAATTCAGATGACTAAAATCCGACTAAATTAAAAATGGCATTTTAGTCAAAAGACAAGGACTAAAATTAAATTAAAATTTGCTGTCAAAATTAACACTGCATGGGGAAAAAGTGGAGAGACCCTCTGCCTGCGATGTCAGTCCCCTACATGCCTAAGGGATGCTGGAACATGTTACCAATACCACTAGTGAGTGTATTTTGCTCCTTGATCACAACCCTGCTGCACAACGGTATTACGCTACATTTGGTCTATTTTTATCTCTCCTATATGTTATTTGCACTCCCAAGTTTCTGTTTGATCATTTATTTATAATCCAGGTTCTATTTTTATCATGCTCCTGATCCACCAGTGACCTGTGAATGTTTCAATATTTACACCTTCTGCTCACCGACACAGTTGAATTAATTTTGACACATTGAGAGGTCACTTGGAAGAGTAACGCTGTCTTTTGACAGGCTCTCTCAATACAACAGAGTTGCCAGATCTGTCACATGAAGCCCTTTAAGTAGGAAAAAATTCTGCTGTAAATATTTAGTTTCTCAGAAACCATAAATCAAAGAAACTTAATTCCAAAAAACTTTTAGCCAACATAAATTGGCCTTTAAAAAAAAAACACGTTATTTTTTCTTTTAATCCCACATTAATATCTTGTGAATGTATAGATTTATCTTGCAGTTCAATAACTTTCATCCACCAAGATATATATATATATATATATATATATATATATATTATTATTTTTTTTTTTTTTACAAAAGTTGTACAGAGTTTTGCCAAATATCACAGCTTCTTTATGTTAAGTAAGGTGCAAAGACAGAGCTGTGATATTTCTCAAACTATCACATGTATGGGTAAAATCTTTCCTGCTCCATTAAAAGGTGTCAGATGAATACGCAAAATACGTGTATATATATATATATACCTATGAGAAAGCATGGGGAAATTAGATCATATAGATTTCCTAATTAAACAAAGAACTAAGGCATATCTACTCTCATCGTAGACCCCAAATATGAATCCGCACTCTCTTATTGCTAAACACTGGATAACGTCACCTATCAATGTCTAATGACTGTCCCGATTATCGGTCTCCAATGTCTGGGACCAAATCCCAACCCCCCCCCCCCGGTGCCAAAAATTGGCAGGGAACAAAGTTGGAAGGTGTGGATATGGGAAACATAGGGAGAAGTTGGTGCTGTAGTGAGGACCCTAAATCAGAACAGGGGGGTGGGTCTATAATCACCATGTGAAGATATGACTGTTTTTATTGTGGTGCCGACATTGTTTATGGTGTACATTTACTGATTCGTGATGCACAATTTAATAATACTCTAAGCACTTGCCACAGGCACTGTCTTTCCTGTATGGCACTTTGCCTATCACTGAGTGGAGGTGGCCATCTTGCAAAAAAAAAATATATCAGAATCTTGGATTTCCTCAGCTGAGGTAGCTGTACACAACATTCCGTTGCACAAAAGGAATACATGATGCAATGTGCCCACTGTTGCCAGAAATAATACGCTTCAGCGGGGAAAAAAAAAATCTATTCAGTTTAAGAAATATCATAAACAAGTTACAGTAACGTTTTTCAGGCTCTGACACCTGTGTTTTTTCCAAATCTAGTTCGCCCTGTGATCATTTCCGCCAGTCATTGGTGACAGTAAAAGCTTAGATACAGTGTAACAAAGGGATGATCTCCGTGTCGGCAGTTAACGTGACCTCAGTTCCGTGGTATGGTGACCTTGTTATTTGGAAAATCCATGGTCTGACCACGTCTTTCAGCGAGCGCCGTGGATCAGTGACAGGTGTGAGCGAGAGAAGTGTGAGTGGGAAGGAAGGCAGCTGCCAGGACTGCACAGGAGTGATAAGAATGATACTTCTTCTCATAACCAAGACATTATTCACACCGTCATTATGCCAGCTCACTACAATTCCCGGGCCTTAAAGGGCTAGCACTATCAGGGGAGAGATGGAACCACTGTATAATCTCACTCAATGGCCTGGGGCTGCTCACGTCTAACTGTAAGACTTTCGATCTTTCTTGTCTGCCTGACAATCTCTGTCAACAAACCTATCTTGCATGTCTATCGGGTCTATTCACAAACATTCCACTTTGGAGGTCGACTTTCATTTTCAGCACCTGAGTTTGACCAGGGACACATATTGTGTTCCACATGCTGCAGAAAGAGCATGCAAAGTGCAGCAGGAGAAACTCACCAGGCCATGGATAATGCAGAGTTACATCTTTACACCCTGTCACTTTATAACAATGCATTATACAGGGCCAACTCTGTTCTTCTAGCAGGAGAAACTCACCAGACCCTGCACAATGTATAGAAGAATATATAGAAGAGCTCAGCTGGCCATGGATAATGCAGAGTTAGATCTTTACACACTGTCACTTTATAACAATGCATTATACAGGGCCAACTCTGTTCTTCTAGCAGGAGAAACTCACCAGACCCTGCACAATGTATAGAAGAATATATAGATGAGCTCAGCTGGCCATGGATAAGGGCCGATCCTGGGCGGGTGCACGGGGTGCACCGCGCCCAGGGGCACGGGAGGAGAGGCGCTGTAGCAGGGAGCTCTCTCCCTGCCGTCCTCCTCCAAGCACAGAGCGACGGGTGCAAGCTCCGCCCCATCCTGTTCTGTGATTGGCTGCTGCCGGGAGGAGGACGTTCTCTAGAGTATCTGCCAAGATACCATAGAGAACATCCTCCTCCCTGCAGCCAATCACAGAACGCGACGGGGGCGGAGCTCTGTGCTTGGATTAACAAGGAGGAGGAGGTGATAGTGCGGGGGGGGGGGGTTGTTAATTTATAAAATAAAAAAAAAGAAAGAAAGTGTGGAAGTGTATGTGAATGTGTATAAGTGTGTATGTGTGTGTCAATGTGTATAACTATGTGTGTGTTACTGTCTGTGTAAGTGTGTGTGTATGTGTATTAGTGTGTATGTGTGTCTCAATGTGTATAACTATGTGTGTGTTACTGTCTGTGTAAGTGTGTGTGTATATGTATAAGTGTGTATGTGTAACTATGTGTGTGTTACTGTCTGTGTAAGTGTGTGTGTATGTGTATTAGTGTGTATGTGTGTCTCATTGTGTATAACTATGTGTGTGTTACTGTCTGTGTAAGTGTGTGTGTGTATTAGTGTGTATGTGTGTGTCAATGTGTATAACTATGTGTGTGTTACTGTCTGTGTAAGTGTGTGTGTATATGTATAAGTGTGTATGTGTGTGTCATTGTGTATAACTATGTGTGTGTTACTGTCTGTGTAAGTGTGTGTGTATGTGTATTAGTGTGTATGTGTGTCCCAATGTGTATAACTATGTGTGTGTTACTGTCTGTGTAAGTGTGTTTGTATGTGTATAAGTGTGTATGTGTGTGTCAATGTGTATAACTGTGTGTGTTACTGTCTGTGTAAGTGTGTGTGAATGTGTATGTGGGTGTCAATGTGTATAACTATGTGTGTGTTACTGTCTGTGTAAGTGTGTGTGTATGTGTATAAGTGTGTATGTGTGTGTCAATGTGTATAACTGTGTGTGTTAATGTCTGTGTAAGTGTGTGTGAATGTGTATGTGTGCCTCAATGTGTATAACTATGTGTGTGTTACTGTCTGTGTAAGTGTATGTGTATAAGTGTGTATGTGTGTGTCAATGTGTATAACTGTGTGTGTTACTGTCTGTGTAAGTGTGTGTGAATGTGTATGTGTGTGTCAATGTGTATAACTATGTGTGTGTTACTGTCTGTGTAAGTGTGTGTACATGAGTGTCTGTGCAAGTATATCCTGTGTCTAAGTGTGTAAAGGTGGCTGTGTTTGAATTTATGTATGTGTGACAGTGTGTATAAGGGTGTCTGTGTACATGTATGTCTGTGAGGGTGACTAAGTGTGTAACTGTGTTTGTGTGACAGTGTGTATTTTTGTATGACTGTGTGTATTTATGTGTGACTGTGTATTTATGTGTGACTGTGTATTTATGTGTGACTGTGTGTATTTATGTATGACTGTGTGTATTTATGTGTGGCTGTGTGTAAGTGTGTTCTTGCCCGGGGCCTTCACTGCGCTCATCAATTTATCACATGGAGGGCACCAGCCCCCAACCAGCTGGCGTCTATTTCCCGCCTCCTGCACTCAGCGTGCGTAGAGGGAAGACTGTGCGGATGAGACAGCTGGGGACGCGAGAGCAGCAGCAAGGTGAGTACTGGGGCAGGCAGGAGAGGAGATTATGCTTTTATTGGGTAAACTAACTGTGGCATATTGGCTGTAGCCTATTTATTGGCAAACTAGCATTGGTATATAAATGGGAAAACTGTCTGTGACATATCAGTGGGCAAATTGGCTGTTGTATATTAATGGACAAACTGGCTGTGGCATATTAATGGGCAAAATAATTAGCATATTACTTGGGAAACTGGTGTATTTTAATGGGCGAACTGGCATTTTTATTGGGCAAACTGTAGCATTTTTAATAGGCAAACTGGTTGTTGCTTATGTTAATGGCAAAGTGTACCCTAAGTACACCTCTGCAAATGGGCTGCCCATGTGCTGCTTTGCTGCCTCTCAGAGCCAGCTCTGCAGATCGGCGCCATGTTTCCCCTTAGACCTCAGTCAGCGCTTTCTGCTCTTTCCGTGCACAGTGATGACAGAGCGTCGGAACATAACGGTCAGAGTCATCACAATGTGCGGGGAGATCAAGGCAGCGCTAATTGAGTTCTGAGATGAGGTCAGTAGGAGGCATGAAAAAGGGATATGGGAAGAGACAAATACATGGTAGGTAGGACGTATAGGAGAAAGATATGGGGTGTGACAGACAGACATGGGGTATGAGTGGAGAGAGACAAACATGGGGTATAAGTGGCTAGAGAGATACAGACATGGGCAATGAGTGCAGAGTGAGAGACAGACATGTGGAATGAGTGCAGAGTGAGAGACAGACATGTGGAATGAGTGCAGAGTGAGAGACAGACATGGAGCATGAGTGGAGAGAGATACAGACATGGAGCATGAGTGGAGAGAGAGACAGACATGGAGCATGAGTGGAGAGAGAGACAGACATGAGGGAATGGGGAGAGAGAGACAGACATGAGGGTACGGGGAGAGAGAGACAGACATGAGGGTACGGGGAGAGAGAGAGAGACAGACATGAGGGTACGGGGAGAGAGAGACAGACATGAAGGTACGGGGAGAGAGAGACAGACATGAGGGTACGGGGAGAGACAGACAGACATGAGGGTACGGGGAGAGACAGACAGACATGAGGGTATGGGGAGAGAGAGAGACACGTGAGTGACTGACTTGGTGGTGATGCTCAGCCAGACTAATAAGAGACTTTGGCTGGTTGGGAATCATGGGTAGTACGGTAGTAAAACGGTAGTAAAAACTCATTCTGCTAGCCAGCAGAAAGTCTCCCATGTTGCTGGCTGAGCATCATAGAAATAAATAAAACCACTACACAGTATTATGGCAAAATATATATTTTTATTTAAAATAAACGTTGGTCCTTTACATTAAAATAACGTTTTCTCCCTCCCCCTCTCCCCAATATTGAAATGGGCATGTCTGGAACAGAAATGTCTAAAGGGGAGGAGTTCATAATATAGCCACGCCCACCCTTGGGCGCCAAAGGAAAACCTGCACCCAGGCGCCCGTGACCCTAGGATCGGCCCTGCCATGGATAATGCAGAGTTACATCTTTACACACTGTCACTTTATAACAATGCATTATACAGGGCCAACTCTGTTCTTCTAACAGGAGAAACTCACCAGACCCTGCATAATGGATAGAAGAATATATAGAAGAGCTCAGCAGGCCATGGATAATGCAGAGTTACATCTTTACACACTATCACTTTATAACAATGCATTATACAGGGCCAAGTCTGTTCTTCTAGCAGGAGAAACTCACCAGACCCTGCACAATGTATAGAAGAATATATAGAAGGGCTCAGCTGGCCATGGATAATGCAGAGTTACATCTTTACACAGTGTCACTTTATAACAATGCATTATACAGACCAACTCTGTTCTTCTAGAAGGAGAAACTCACCAGGCCCTGCACAATGTATAGAAGAATATATAGAAGATCTCAGCTGGCCATGGATAATGCAGAGTTACATCTTTACACACTGTCACTTTATAACAATGCATTATACAGGGCCAACTCTGTTCTTCTAGCAGGAGAAACTCACCAGACCCTGCACAATGTATAGAAGAATATATAGAAGAGCTCAGCTGGCCATGGATAATGCAGAGTTACATCTTTACACACTGTCACTTTATAACAATGCATTATACAGAGCCAACTCTGTTCTTCTAGCAGGAGAAACTCACCAGGCCCTGCACAATGTATAGAAGAATATATAGAAGAGCTCAGCTGGCCATGGATAATGCAGAGTTACATCTTTACACACTGTCACTTTATAACAATGCATTATACAGGGCCAACTCTGTTCTTCTAGCAGGAGAAACTCACCAGGCCCTTCACAATGTATAGAAGAATATATAGAAGAGCTCAGCTGGCCATGGATAATGCAGAGTTACATCTTTACACACTGTCACTTTATAACAATGCATTATACAGGGCCAACTCTGTTCTTCTAACAGGAGAAACTCACCAGACCCTGCACAATGTATAGAAGAATATATAGAAGAGCTCAGCTAGCTATGGATAATGCAGCATTACATCTTTACACACTGTCACTTTATAACAATGCATTATACAGGGCCAACTCTGTTCTTCTAGCAGGAGAAACTCACCAGACCCTGCCCAATGTATAGAAGAATATATAGAAGAGCTCAGCTGGCCATGGATAATGCAGAGTTACATCTTTACACACTGTCACTTTATACCAATGCATTATACAGGGCCAACTCTGTTCTTCTAGCAGGAGAAACTCACCAGACCCTGCCCAATGTATAGAAGAATATATAGAAGAGCTCAGCTGGCCATGGATAATGCAGAGTTACATCTTTACACACTGTCACTTTATAACAATGCATTATACAGGACCAACTCTGTTCTTCTAGCAGGAGAAACTCACCAGGCCCTGCACAATGTATAGAGGAATATATAGAAGAGCCCAGCTGGCCATGGATAATGCAGAGTTACATCTTTACACACTGTCACTTTATAACAATGCATTATACAGGGCCAACTCTGTTCTTCTAGCAGGAGAAACTCACCAGGCCCTTCACAATGTATAGAAGAATATATAGAAGAGCTCAGCTGGCCATGGATAATGCAGAGTTACATCTTTACACACTGTCACTTTATAACAATGCATTATACAGGGCCAACTCTGTTCTTCTAACAGGAGAAACTCACCAGACCCTGCACAATGTATAGAAGAATATATAGAAGAGCTCAGCTAGCTATGGATAATGCAGTTACATCTTTACACACTGTCACTTTATAACAATGCATTATACAGGGCCAACTCTGTTCTTCTAACAGGAGAAACTCACCAGACCCTGCACAATGTATAGAAGAATATATAGAAGAGCTCAGCTGGCCATGGATAATGCAGAGTTACATCTTTACACACTGTCACTTTATAACAATGCATTATACAGGGCCAACTCTGTTCTTCTAACAGGAGAAACTCACCAGACCCTGCACAATGTATAGAAGAATATATAGAAGAGCTCAGCTGGCCATGGATAATGCAGAGTTACATCTTTACACACTGTCACTTTATAACAATGCATTATACAGGGCCAACTCTGTTCTTCTAACAGGAGAAACTCACCAGACCCTGCACAATGTATAGAAGAATATATAGAAGAGCTCAGCTGGCCATGGATAATGCAGTGTTACATCTTTACACACTGTCACTTTCTAACAATGCATTATACAGGGCCAACTCTGTTCTTCTAGCAGGAGAAACTCACCAGACCCTGCACAATGTATAGAAGAATATATAGAAGAGCTCAGCTGGCCATGGATAATGCAGAGCTTCATCTTTACACACTGTTACTTTATAACAATGCATTATACAGGACCAACTCTATTCTTCTAACAGGAGAAACTCACCAGACCCTGCACAATGTATAGAAGAATATATAGAAGAGCTCAGCTGGCCATGGATAATGCAGATTTACATCTTTACACACTGTCACTTTATAACGATGCATTATACAGGGCCAACTCTGTTCTTCTAGCAGGAGAAACTCACCAGACCCTGCACAATGTATAGAAGAATATATAGAAGAGCTCAGCTGGCCATGGATAATGCAGAGTTACATCTTTACACACTGTCACTTTATAACAATGCATTATACAGGGCCAACTCTGTTCTTCTAGCAGGAGAAACTCAACAGACCCTGCACCGTGTATAGAATAATATATAGAAGAGCTGAGCTGGCCATGGATAATGCAGATTTACATCTTTACACACTGTCACTTTATAACAATGCATTATACAGGGCCAACTCTGTTCTTCTAGCAGGAGAAACTCAACAGACCCTGCACCGTGTATAGAAGAATATATAGAAGAGCTCAGCTGGCCATGGATAATGCAGAGTTACATCTTTACACACTGTCACTTTATAACAATGCATTATACAGGGCCAACTCTGTACTTCTAGCAGGAGAAACTCACCAGGCCCTGCCCAATGTATAGAATATATAGAAGAGCTCAGCTGGCCATGGATAATGCAGAGTTACATCGTTACACACTGTCACTTTATAACAATGCATTATACAGGGCCAACTCTGTTCTTCTAGCAGGAGAAACTCACCAGGCCCTGCACAATGTATAGAAGAGCTCAGCTGGCTATGGATAATGTAGCCCCCAGACAAGGTCGGGGAGGGGCAATCATGACAGGGTGCTGAAGGGATATGTGCAGCCTATAGTGGGAATTAGTGGGAGGAGTTGGCAGTGTATAAAAGCTAGGAACAGGATGTTTGGGGGCCATTTTAGGAAAAGTTTTTCCCCATACCTGTTGTCCCACCCGCCCTCCCTAATTTTATGGTTAATGAGCATTTATTTATTTATTTATTATTTATTTATTTCCATGTCACAGCGTTGGCGGAAGCTTGCAGGGTATCCAGGAGGGTTAATGGAAGAATGGATTGGGGAGAGTCAATCGGGACTCTGGTGGGAGGTTCGAGGGGAAAGTGGTACCTCGAACCTCAGGTATTGGGGGCATTGGTATATGCCCAGAACATGGACTTATTCGGCAGCCACCTGGATACTCTTGCAAGCTTGGTTGGTTTTCTGTTTATGGATTGTTTATATTTATGTTTAGTCATTGTATAATTATGGATATATATGTGGAATGTATATATGATTGGAATGCAATGACTATTTAAATAAAGTGCTGTGGCCTTTGTTTTACCCCACATTTTGGTTTAAGTTTAGTTATTTCTAGGCAAATACATATCCCCAATATAGAAGCTACCATGTCATGCAGTATTACATCTTATGACTCTGCCAACCTAAAAATTGCACATTCTGTGAAGTTAATAATAATAAAAAAAATGATCCATACATTAGCAGCATTACATGCAAATGCATAAAATAAGACAAATATATGTTTCAAATGTGTCTCCTGCTTATGACATCACCTTTGGCCTGACATGTAAACTACACATATCCCACTGAAAAGTAGTTAATTTGCATATGAAGGTGCAGGTGATGTCATATGTATTCGTCTGCAATTCTGATGTTTTTCTTTCTTCTCTACATTCACAGTATTTGGTTAGATTGACAACTAAAAAAAATCAGGTCTCCTTCTGCAGAGTAACCCCGATGGAGAAGCGGATTTGTTTGCACAAACCAGTAGGGGGCTCCGGTTTTGGAATATTTCCGGTGAGCCGAATGGAGGGACAGTTTAAATAGAAATGAACTTCAATGAAAGAATACATTTAAAATACCTTGTTGAGCCCTCTTTGCTCTATGTAGCTCTACTGGGCGCGGACATGTTCTTTAGAATCTTGGGTTAGATCTACCTTCATCTTGGGTTAGAGCTAACCCAAGATTCCGAACAACATGTCCGCCCTCTGATAGAGCTCTACCGAGGAAAGAGGGCTCAATAATGTACTTCATTTGCATTCTTTCATTATAAAATTTTTACTCAAAAAGTCCACACCGATGCAGTCTTACAATTAAACATAAATAAATGCTTTGTCGACAGTTTGCCTTTCATTTAAAATTTGCCCCCCTGTCAAACCATGGACTGTAATATAAATACTATCTCCTAGAAAAACGAACATACCCTAGCTGAAAGTCAGTTCTGACTCTGCATTACCAGTATCCACACTACAAACGCTACACACTGTACATTGTGCGGTACATTTTTTTCCGAGCCAGACTTCTGCACTGAATCTAACTTTTTTTTAATTTTTTTTTAAATAAATTTTCTTAATTAAGAAACTGCCGTCAGCCGCCTCTCCAAGGGATTGGTTGTGTGTACTTTAGCTTTTCCAACGGAAACCAAATAAAAAACACACACAGTTTGCCAATGTTTATTGTAAATAGGGAGGGAAAGTGCAAACATTTTTTTTTTTGTGCCGGTTTTGTCCCTCTTGCTGTGGGGTTTAGGGGTCGGTTGAGACGGGCTCTGAACCACCAGGAAAACGACAGATAAGATGGAATAAAGCTCATCAGGATCCCACACAGAAGGAGAGAGTTGATGTGAGGAAAAATTGATTTATTTATATTATTTAATTGCTTGCGAGTTCAAAAGGTTCATTACACATAATTGCCAACAATCCTGGATTTTCTTGGACAGTCCCTGTCGCCTCCCTATACTTAACATTGAGCTGATGCCAATATCACACATCTTAAAGTCTGACATCAATAGGTTGACATATGGGTGTGGCTCCTGTCTGGCACAAGGGTCCAGCAGTTGGCTTGCAAACAATACTGTGGTGTAAATACAAATTCTCGAAGATTGTGGCCTTAGACCCACATTCTCTCGTGAAACACTACTAGCTGGTCTCAGGCCACTGGTAAGGCCGTGATCACAGCGGGATTTACCGGTGGTTGGCATAGCGACATCAATGATAATTAATGATATACAGGGTCTTTCCCTTTAAATCTAAAGTAAACTTTTTTTTTTAATCGGGGGAGGGGGGGGGGGGGGGGAATCTATCATAATAATGTTTCTACTATTTCTCCCGAGCAGAAACCCCAGTGGGATTCTTCCTAAAATATGTTCCGAGCATGAAATGTCAACAATGTTTGGACTGTCAGGGTTAGTCTGTGATTGCAACTGACTTATACATAAACAATCCTTGTCAGCGAGGAGAAATGGAGCTTTACAGATCGAAAAAAGAAATAATATACAGAAATATGAAAAAAGGTCTTAAAAAAAAGAGAAATTGACCCCAGGAAGGCAAGCATTTCAAGTTTATGTTAAAGGTAAACATGGTCTACATTCTGCTTATTGCGTGCATACCTCCCAACAGTCACGATTTTGAGAAGCAATCCTGCTTTCCCACTGAGCTCTTTATTTCCAGGGCAGAGGTAGACAGAGGGAGTTGCGATTGCACGCCTGCAGAAAATATGTAATTCTCTGGTGTGTGGACCAACCTTGTGTGCGAGACACTATATGTCAGTGTACGGTAGAGCTGCATGCTTGAGTGACAGATCCTACTGCGCCTGCGCGGTGCTGCCGACAATCAACCTCCCAAGCTCCGCCCGGGGGCAAGAATTGAAAGGTATGTGCATGAAGCATGTTGTATTAACAAGGCCGCCATCGGAAATTTCAGGGCCCCTTACGGAAAATAAATTATGGGCCCCCTCATATCTCCCTCTCACCCCCCCCCCCCCAAAGTTATCTTATCCACGTCTTAGTATGTCATGCCAATGACTTAAATAAACCCCAGGACATGCCCCATTACCTGCATTGCACATCCAAGACTCAATATGCCACAGCCAGTGTTAGTTTATCTATTAATGTGCCACTGATAATTTGACCATTAATATGCCACTGATAATTTGTCCATAATATGCCACTAATAATTTGTCCTTTAATAACCACTGATAATTTTCTCATTAATAACCACTGACAATTTGCTCATTAATAGTCCACGGATAATTTGTACATTAATAGCGCACTGATAATTTGTCCATTAATAGCCACTGATAATTTGCTCATTAATAGTCACTGATAATTTGCTCATTAATAGCCCACTGATAATTTGCTCATTAATAGCCCACTGATAATTTGCTCATTAATAGCCACTGATAATTTGCTCATTAATTTGCCACTGATAATTTGCTCATTAATAGTCACTGATAATTTGCTCATTAATAGTCACTGATAATTTGCTCATTAATAGCCCACTGATAATTTGCTCATTAATAGCCCACTGATAATTTGCTCATTAATAGCCACTGATAATTTGCTCATTAATTTGCCACTGATAATTTGCTCATTAATAGTCACTGATAATTTGCTAATTAATAGTCACTGACAATTTGCTCATTAATAGCCCACTGATAATTTGCTCATTAATAGCCCACTGATAATTTGCTCATTAATAGCCACTGATAATTTGCTCATTAATTTGCCACTGATAATTTGCTCATTAATTTGCCACTGATAATTTGCTCATTAATAGTCACTGATAATTTACTAATTAATAGTCACTGACAATTTGCTCATTAATAGCCCACTGATAATTTGCTCATTAATAGCCCACTGATAATTTGCTCATTAATAGCCACTGATAATTTGCTCATTAATTTGCCACTGATAATTTGACCATTAATATTCCACAGGGAACCCCCCCGATGATCATGATTCACTGAACACTTAATGGCAAAAGCTGAACTGGAGAAATCAGACGTTACTAGCCGAGCTAGGAAGAAAGGCAACTTGGAGAATTTTTTCAACTCATCTATTAATGTCTGTGTTTTGCAACTCAGTTTTAGTTTTAGTGACTAGACCACAGCATAGTGTTCACATACCTCCCAACAGTCCCGCTTTGCGTGTGACAGTCCCGCTTTGGGAGCCATGTCCCGCTGCGCTCTATCTCTGAGAGCTCACTGGGACAGCAGGACCAGGGCGAGGCTTTGGGGTGTGAGATCTGTGCGACCGCACAGGGAGGAACACCCCAAGGGAGCCACTTAAATTCATTTATTTTTCTTTAAATGTTTGCCGGTAGAGGCACAGGCTGGGGAGATCAGAATAAAATCGGAAATGTTCTCTTGCTTTTTTATGTTTCAGTCGTTTTTTATTGAGTATTTTCAGAGTTTTGTAATAAAATAGTACAGATAGTAGGAAGGACCCGGCTTCATCATAGAAGTCATGGCGGTCGTGCCGGGCGGCTGCAGGGGAACCTGCGCTCATCACGCAGACATCCCCTGCTGTTAGAGAGGGGGATTCAGGTCCCCTGCAGCTCTGCGGGGACCTGGATCCATGTCTTATAGTCTGACCTCAATTTGAGGTCAGATTATAAGAAGACCTCGAATATAAGACAAGGGGTATTTTTCAGAGCATTTGCTCTGAAAAAAACCTTGTCTTATATTCGAGCAAATACGGTATATTCAGATCAAATAGAGGGGAATTTAGGGTGGGGTAGGAAACAAAATATAGAAAGGTTGGTTACTGGGAGGGGTGGGAAGGGTACCAGGGAGCACAAATTCCAGGAGTATAATCAATTGTACATTACCATCACATATATTCTTGTTTATGACATATTTATTTATTTATTTAGAATGTGTTTTACCAGGAAGAATACATTGAGATTTCTCTCGTTTTCAAGTATGTCCTGAGGACCCAGTCCAGAATGGTGTTACAGAGTTACACATTTAACAGTAGATTAAAACTAAATACTGTGACGAAGTGCCCTTCGCCACTTGGTCCTGGAGAGGCCTGCTTGTCAGCCTCCTCCCCTATGACTATGGCCCTGGGGTATATGGCCCTTTAAGAAGCTGTATTGGGGCTTATGGACTTTTATGGGACTGGTGCTGGCCCTTTAAGCACATTTTTGGGGCATGGTGAAAATCAGAACAATGCCCCTTTAAGACGGTGTCTCCAGAGTCCCCAGACTAGGAAAATGTACTTGCAGTCGGTCATAAAGGACTTCCAGCAAACTTTTGAACTACTGGGTGGAATTGTCTGATTTTTAGTTATGTTCATATTTAAAGTATGCTGATTCTGAAAATGTATGTTTTATGTGAATGTGATGCATACTTTGAAAGTACTTGATATTGTGTAAAAACTGTATATTTTCTGCCTGTGATAATTAAGTTAGTCCATTTTGTGGAGATAATTGTATCACAGGCAGAGGGGAAGATTTTGCTGTAATTGCTGGGAGTGTCTGAGTATATTGTACGTATTGATTGGTTGTTCTTCAAAACCCTGTGGGGGGTCCTGTGTGTGGAAAATGGGCATAAAAGCAGAGTGTTTGATTAAAATCCTGAGATCTTCTTGATACTCAACATGTAGTCCTATCTCGTGTTTGGAGGGGACAGCTATAATCACACTGGGGATTGCTATGTTCTGCATACTCCCTTGAGCTTTAATCACTTAGCTCTTTTAAGAGCTTGTTCCTGATACGCTCTCCTGGAGGAGAGGTCTTCCCCACACGGTCCTGGAGGACAGAAGCTGATCCAGGATGGACAGAAGACGGCGAGACTCCAGTTAAGCTACGGCGGTTGTGGAGTCTGCGATGGTTGTTGTCAGGGGCGTTGCTAGGTCTCCAAAACATCCGGGGCTGGAGCCCATGATAGATTTTATAGAAGTAGAGTAAATAAAATCACATGGTAAGGCAGCATACAGACTGATATAATTGACGCCAATGAACAATAGGTATATATGGGTATATATCGGGGCTCAACAAATCCCAGGCACCAGGAAATTATACCTGGCGCCCAGTTATTGTTGTCCCTGCATGGTGCACTCGCCGCTGGGATCATTATATTTATCCAGCGGAGCGCGGGGGAGCAGTGTGTGCACCGGCTGCACAGTCTTCCTGCTCCATCCCCACATGCACCGTACTATAGTGTCCGAGCGCTGAGTGTGCTCAGCAGGGCTAGAAACAACAGCAGGGCACAGACCAGGCTAGAATGAGGTATAGCAGCCAAGAGGGGAACATATTGATAGATGCACTTTTTTTTTTATCATAAACAACAACAAAATTGCTGACTTGTGCGTAAGTGTGTGTGACAGAGTGTGTGTTTGTGTGTATGACTGACTGCATGTGTGTGTGTGACTGTGTGTTTATGTGACCCACTGTATGTGTGTGTGACTGTATGTCTGACTGTGACAGAATGTATGTGTGTGTCTGTGACTGACTGTGTGTGTGTCTGTCTGTCTGTCTGTGACTGTATGAGTGTGTTTGTGTCTGTCTGTTACTGACTATATGCGTGTGTGTAACTGACAATAAGACTCGCAGCACACAAAAAACTCACATTACTCAAAGTTACACTTATACACAAAAATACACAGCCACAAATACACACACATACACATGCAGCCACACATACACACACATTCACACTTGCAGTCACACATGCACAGTCACACATACATACACACACCCTTACACACAGAGACACACAATCCCACTTACACACACCAACTTACATCACACACACACACTTGTATGTGAGCAAATTCCCATGATTTAAAAATAACTGAGCATATAAAAATGACTCAACCCTGACCCCCCCCCCCCCACATAGATACCCTTACATAGACAACCTTACACTCACACACACATCCAGACAACCTTACACACAGACACCGTTTCCCACACAGACATTCTGCCACGCAGACACGTATGTAAACCTGCAACTCTCACACTCACATCACAAATATTTTTAATTTTTTAATAAAAAGGGGTCAAAAACTTGGGGAGAATAGGCTGAGGTATGAAGGTATGCTCCTTCTACCAACCTAATAAAAGAGAGAAGTGCAGGGAATTGAGATGGGAATTCAACTGAATGCGAGAATTTTTCCAGCTCTGCTACTTTAGCCTTAATTTTGAAATTCCAATCTCACTTCCCTGCAATTCTCTCTTTCATGAGTAAAGCCTATAATATAATGAGCAGCTCATACACTCATAATGTATGGGTTTAATAGTATAACGAGGTCCATGTGATGTTTAATGCCATGTGTATGGACTCATTGCCATCAACATAAAGACTATATATAAAGATGAATCACTATTATTCATATTGAATGTGATAATCAGGTGTGAAAATAAAAATGGTATGAGCACTGTTTCACACTTGATTATCACATTCAATATGATTAATAGTAATTAATCACATTTTCTCCTAGTAATCTCACTGCCACTGACACACACTCCTAACTCTGCCACTTACGCTTTCACTCTCGAACACTCACACCCTGCCACTCACACACACTCATAACTCTGCTGCTCACGCTTACACTCACACACACACACTCATATCTCTGCTGCTCACACTTATACACTCCAAAACTCTGCCACTCACCCACACTTACACTCTGCCACACACATACACGCACACTCATAACTCACACTCTTCCAAACACTCACACTCTGCACACTCACTCATACAATCACATTCTGCCACTCACACACATACACACTCATAACTCTTCCACTCATGCTTACACTCACACACACTCTCTTCCAATCACACTCTGCCACACTCACACACATACACTTACTTACACTCTGCCACTCACACTCTGCCACTCATATACATACACATGCACAGTCATAACTCTGCCACTCACACCCACTTACACTCTGCAAATTACATTCTGCCACTCACATACATACCCATGCACACTCATAACTCTGCCACTCACACCCACTTACACTCTGCCACTCATATACATACACATGCACACTCATAACTCTGCCACTCACACCCACTTATACTCTGCAAATTACATTCTGCCACTCACATACATACACATGCACACTAATAACTCTGCCACTCACAGTCTGCTACTTACATACACATGCAGACTCATAACTCTGCCACTCACACCCACTTACACTCTGCCACTTACCTCACATACATACACCTGCACACTAATAACTCTGCCACTCACACTCTGCCAAACACTCACCTGCAAAACTTGAGGGGGCGGAGCTAAACACGAGGGGCGGAGCCTATCGTGAGGGGATGGAGTCTGCTGCTGTTCAGCATACAGCATGCAGGAGGCGGCATCGAACGTGAGGGGGCGGAGCCGAGCGCGAGGGGGCGTGGTCATGGTCTCCATTCGGGGCTATGGAGGGGAGATCCGGGGCTTCAGCCCCAGTAGCCCCCCCCTAGCGACGCCTCTGGTTGTTGTGTCCGGTGCGGTGCTTGTGGTCCTTGGCGCAAGCTAGGAAGCGTCCATCAACGGAAGGTACTCGGTCGGAGTACGAGGAGTTCCGTTACAAATACATACATACATATATTAAACAAGTTGGAAGGAGAACATGCAGGGTAAATCATTATTAATACAAAAAAGGAACAACATGTACAGTATACAAAGGAGTTTGTAAACTACCGTATTTGCTCGATTATAAGACGAGGTTTTTTTCAGAAAAAAAAATCTGAAAGCTACCCCTCGTCTTATAATCGAGGTCGTCAAATTGAGGTCAGATTATAAGACATGGATCCAGGTCCCCAGCAGAGCTGCAGGGGACCTGGATCCCCCTCTCTAACAGCAGCCGGGTACTTCGGCTTTCGTCACAGAAGTCCCGGCGAGCGTGTCGGGCGGCAGCAGGGGAGGTCTGCGCTCATCGCGCAGACTTCCTCTGCTGCCCCACTAGGCACCAGGGACAATCGGGCAGCTGGGGGATGTCTGCACTATACGTGCAGATATCCTCCATGCTGCCTGACACGGCAGACTATTATGACGGACAGCTGTCCGTCATAATAGACTGCCGTGTCGGGCAGCATGGAGGATGTCTGCAAGTATCGTGCAGACATCCCCCGGCTGCCCCCACTAGCCACCAGGGATCGAGGTAAGGGGAAGGGAGGGAGGGGGGGCAGAGAGACAGGGGGAGGGAGGGAGGGGGACAGAGAGACAGGGGGGAGGGAGGGGGTTAAGAGACAGAGACAGGGGGGAGGGAGGGGGTTAAGAGACAGAGACAAGGGGAGGGAAGGGGTTAAGAGACAGAGACAAGGGGAGTGAGGGGGTTAAGAGACAGAGACAAGGGGAGGGAAGGGGTTAAGAGACAGAGACAAGGGGAGTGAGGGGGTTAAGAGACAGAGACAAGGGGAGGGAAGGGGTTAAGAGACAGAGACAAGGGGAGTGAGGGGGTTAAGAGACAGAGACAAGGGGAGGGAAGGGGTTAAGAGACAGACAAGGGGAGTGAGGGGGTTAAGAGACAGAGACAAGGGGAGGGAAGGGGTTAAGAGACAGAGACAAGGGGAGTGAGGGGGTTAAGAGACAGACAAGGGGAGGGGGGAGAGAGAAAAATGGGGGCAAGGGAAAGAGAAAGGCAGCATTGGCACATAAAAAGAAATAAAAACTAGAAATAAATTTTTTGATATCATAATTTTTTATTAAAAAAGCAATTTACATATGAATATATACAAGTTGAACTTTTTTCCTATAGGGTAGTCTTATATTCAGGCTTTTAGTTTTTTTCCTAATGGAATATCCAAAGTTTGGGGGGTCGTCTTATAATCAGGGTCGTCTTATAATCGAGCAAATCCGGTACTTACATAATAAGAGGACATAGTCTTAAATTAGAGGGGCAAAGATTTCAAAGTAATATCAGGAAGTATTACTTAACTGAGAGGGTAGTGGATGCATGGAATAGCCTTCCAGTAGAAGTGGTAGAGCTAAACACAGTGACGGAGTTTAAGCATGCGTAGGATAGGCACAAGGCTATCCTAGATATAATATAAGGCCAGGGACTAATGAAAGTATTACTTTACTGAGAGGGTAGTGGATGTATGGAATAGTCTTCCAGTAGAAGTGGTAGAGGTTAATACAGTGAGGGAGTTTAAGCATGCATGGGATAAGCACAAGGCTATCCTAGATATAAGATAAGGCCAGGGACTAATGAAAGGATTACTTTACTGAGAGGGTAGTGGATGCACAGAATAGTCTTCCAGTAGAAGTGGTAGAGGTTAATACAGTGAAGGAGTTTAAGCATGCGTGGGATAGGTATAAGGCTATCCTAGATATAAGATAAGGCCAGGGACTAATGAAAGTATTACATTACTGAGAAGGTAGTGGGTGCATGGAATAGTCTTCCAGCAGAAGTGGTAGAGGTTAATACAGTGAAGGAGTTTAAGCATGCGTGGGATAGGTATACGGCTATCCTAGATATAAGATAAGGTCAGGGACTAATGAAAGTATTACTTTACTGAGAGGGTAGGGGATGTATGGAATAGTCTTCCAGTAGAAGTGGTAGAGGTTAATACAGTGAAGGAGTTGAAGCATGCATGGGATAGGTATAAGGCTATCCTAGATATAAGATAGGGCCAGGGACTAATGAAAGTATTACATTACTGAGAGGGTAGTGGATGCATGGAATAGCCTTCCAGTAGAAGTGGTAGAGGTTAATCCAGTTAAGGAGTTTAAGCATGCGTGGGATAGGTATAAGGCTATCCTAGATATAAGATAAGGCCAGGGACTAATGAAAGTATTACTTTACTGAGAGGGTAGTGGATGTATGGAATAGCCTTCCAGCGGAAGTGGTAGAGGTTAATACAGTGAAGGAGTTTAAGCATGCATGGGATAGGTATAAGGCTATCCTAGATATAAGATAAGGTCAGGGACTAATGAAAGTATTACATTACTGAGAGGGTAGTGGATGTATGGAATAGTCTTCCAGTAGAAGTGGTAGAGGTTAATACAGTGAAGGAGTTTAAGCATGCATGGGATAGGTATAAGGCTATCCTAGATATAAGATAAGGCCAGGGACTAATGAAAGTATTACTTTACTGAGAGGGTAGTGGATGTATGGAATAGTCTTCCAGTAGAAGTGGTAGAGGTTAATACAGTTAAGGAGTTTAAGCATGTGTGGGATAGGTATAAGGCTATCCTAGATATAAGACAGGGAACCGGGGACTAGTAAAAGTATTTAGAACATTGGGCAGACTAGATGGAGCGAATGGTTCTGCCGACACGTTCTATGTTTCTATGCTGTTTTTTTCCTGTATTATAAGGCAGGAAATGTAGCATCTACTCAATAAAGAGAGTATTGCAGGGAATTGAGGTGGGAATTTCAATCTTTAGGCCAAAGTAGCCGAGCTGCAGGCCGGTAAAATATTGGCATCAGGCCAATGTTAAGTCTATGGGGACAGTACCAAGGCCGGTATTTTTTTGAAGAAAAGGTGGCCACCCTAAACGCAGCTGAATGGGAGAAATTACCCAACTCGGCTACGTTTGTCTTAAGCTTGAAATTCCCATCTCAATTCCCTGCAGCTCTCTCTTTATTGAGTAGACCATTATTTGAATGATACAGAAGGGGTCTGCTTCTGCCTGTAATGCACTGATGCAGCAATAAATCACAAATGATGTTAAGTAATTGCATTAAATAAGGAAAATATATCTTTTAAATGTGTCTCCTTGCTTATGACATCACCTGTGGCTTCAACTAATTTCCTACGGCTAATTTGCATATCAGGGCCACAAGGTGATGTCATAACCAGGGGACACATTTAAAACATATAACTCCCTTATTTTTAACGTTTTACACTCATTTTTGGTCCAATTAGGCATAGTATTGACTATGCTGCCCTTTTGTGAGATGTGTCAAAATGAGACATAATGTATTTGCTAAATATTGTTATGATTTGAGTGTATATATTGTGCACTTGATCAGCACAGCAGTGATATTATGTCTGTAAATTCGTGCACAGGATTTGTATTGCACTTTAAGATCAGGTTTTTTTTTACACCCGGGTTAATTGATTATATACAATGTTTGTATAAATTGCCTTCACACTGTACTAGCTTTATATGGCTTGAGGAAGACCTGTATGGCTGAAACGTTTCCACCTGTAGAATTCTGTTGCTCAGCATTATAAGCAGCATTTCTCCTGTGTCCAGTGCAGTGGTGTATCTTGGCTTTGTAATGCCCTAGGCAGACAAAATTCGGGCACCACTCCCCCACCCACGTTGCACACCTACAACATGCCCCATCATCTACACTGCACACACATTAAATGCCCAACCACCCCATTACATGCCTCCTTCTCCGTCACTGCATACACACTAAATGACCCATCATGCCCCCATCACCCTCATGGCATACCCCCACCACATCCACTACATGCCCCCATCACCCTCATGGCATACCCCCACCACATCCACTGCATGCCCCCATCACCCCGATTAATTGGAAGGAGCTAAAGCTTGCTGAACGGTGGGGGAGGGTTGGGAGAAAATGTTTGAAGCACCAGAAGTGTGCTTTAACACTGTCTGGCAAAGTGCCGCCCTCTGGTATAGTGCCGCCCTAGGCGAGTGCCGTGTTTGCCTTGTGGAAGATACACTACTGGTCCAGTGGCTCGTCATGTCAGCTAATCTAAGTCTATCATTTGAAAGGTTGTCGTCTTCACTGTGTCTTCTGTTCATTTTGAGGCACATTTGATGTATAGGTTTTCATGGAAAATTAGGAAATTCCCAAGTGACCCCAGCTTTTTGTACGGTGACCTGTATCTCTAATTGTATGTATTTGAATGCGGTTTTGCTCACTCGCTATATAGATGATTTTTTTTTTTCCCTGTCCGCGCGATGTTTCGGCTTAGCGTGCGTTGAAGCGCGCATGCTCGCACAGCTTTATTAGGATGTCTTTGTCGTGTTGTGCACATTGATCAAGTCATTTTTGGCTGGAATGCTTCACTCGGCCAAGCGTGACTAACTCTCCGAGCAGCTTAATAGCGAGTAACAGCTGCTACTCACAGGAAGTTTTACAGCTAGACGGCTCCCCATATACATCACGCACGGGACCCGGAGCCTGAGAGGAGGAGTCACACCAATTCCTCTCAGGGTGGGGCGTCCAACGTGTGGTCCGTGGGCCAAATGCGCCCCCCCCCCGGTTCATCTACCCATGGTCTCATTAACCCCATAAAAGCATACATTTAAATGAACAAAGTTGCTCTAAACTGTTTTTAGATGGCTTCATTATTATTTACTAAATAACCAAACCTTTTTCTTATTATAATAATTGAATGCAGCCCAATTACACATTACCCATTTTTGAATTTGCAGTGCACTTCAGAAAAAAAAAACATGGGCGCCACTGTTCTATAATGATCGCCTATCCTACTTCCACTGAAAGGCTATTCCAGGTAACTACTACTCTTTCTGTAAAGTCCTATTTTTTCTCCAGTCCACAGCGATGCATTACTCCCTCGATTTGTAGTAGGGAAGGGTAAACAAGCAAATCTTGTTTGTTTGTTTTTTTGTGCACTTTTTTTCTTTCTCTTCATTCAATTTGATTTGATTTTAAAGGAAATTTCAATCCTTTTTTTTTTTTGTTTTGTTTTGTTTCCAAATCCGGTTATGTAGCAGGATTCAGAGCAGCACAGATGACCGCTGATGTCAGTCTCCTTCCCTGCATGCTCAGCCCTCTGGAGCCTAGTGGTTATCAGACTATTGTTACATAAGATTAGATCATTGCACAGCTTCCCTGAGAATCTCTAACACAACACGGCCACCACAGACCAGGAGGCAGCATCATGACAATAACAGCCCAGGGGACGAGGCCAGAGGAGCTGGAGCTGGGGAGGGAGGCCAAGCTCCAGTTCCTGCAACACTGACTGATAAATGAACCATAACTTAATTAATCTTCACCCTGCCGAAGCTCTTTCACCGTCAAACAGGACACTATTTATTATTATTAATAGCTTGATAATTGTTTTTATAATTATTTTAACGTTATAATAATAATACAAGGTGTTACACAGACATGTCTCCCTTTGAACCTTTATTATTTTTAATTATTCAATAATAATACCCAGCGCTGGTTCGTGGGTGCCTGCTTGCAAGGGGGCAACTAGGCTTTGGGGAACCCCTGCTCCAGCTCATCTTTACACCATATAAATCATAGAAATACGATATACAAGAACCCTCTTTACCTGTAATTTAAATTTGATAATGCAGGACTTGTGTTACTGCAGCTGGTGTGTCAAAAAAAGGAATTGAAGATGGCTGAGCATTATAGGGGCAGCTGTCGAAATAAAGGAATAAAGACTGAATCATTAAAAATGCTTATGTTTATAACAATGCAGTATACAAGGCCAACTCTGTACTTCAAGCAGGAGAAACTCACCAGGCCCTGCCCAATGTATAGAAGAATATATAGAAGAGCTCAGCTGGCCATGGATAATGCAGAGTTACATATTTACACACTGTCACTTTATAACAATGCATTATACAGGGCCAACTCTGTTCTTCTAACAGGAGAAACTCACCAGACCCTGCACAATGTATAGAATAATATATAGAAGAGCTCAGCTGGCCATGGATAATGCGGAGTTACATCGTTACACACTGTCACTTTATAACAATGCATTATACAGGGCCAACTCTGTTCTTCTAGCAGGAGAAACTCACCAGACCCTGTACAATGTATAGAAGAATATATAGAAGAGTTCAGCTGGCCATGGATAATGCAGAGTTACATCGTTACACACTGTCACTTTATAACAATGCATTATACAGGGCCAACTCTGTTTTTCTAGCAGGAGAAACTCACCAGGCCCTGCACAATGTATAGAGGAATATATAGAAGAGCTCAGCTGGCCATGGATAATGCAGAGTTACATCTTTACACACTGTCACTTTATAACAATCCATTATACAGGGCCAACTCTGTTTTTCTAGCAGGACAAACTCACCAGACCCTGCACAACGTATAGAAGAATATATAGAAGAGCTCAGCTGGCCATGGATAATGCAGAGTTACATCTTTACACACTGTCACTTTATAACAATCCATTATACAGGGCCTACTCTGTTCTTCTAGCAGGAGAAACTCACCAGACCCTGCACAATGTATAGAAGAATATATAGAATAGCTCAGATGGCCATGGATAATGCAGAGTTACATCTTTACACACTGTCACTTTATAACAATGCATTATACAGGGCCAACTCTGTTCTTCTAGCAGGAGAAACTCACCAGGCCCTGCACAGTGTATAGAAGAATATATAGAAGAGCTCAGCTGGCCATGGATAATGCAGAGTTACATCTTTACACACTGTCACTTTATAACAATGCATTATACAGGGCCAACTCTGTTCTTCTAGCAGGAGAAACTCACCAGACCCTGCACAATGTATAGAAGAATATATAGAAGAGCTCAGCTGGCCATGGATAATGCAGAGTTACATCTTTACACACTGTCACTTTATAACAATGCATTATACAGGGCCAACTCTGTTCTTCTAGCAGGAGAAACTCACCAGACCCTGCACAATGTATAGAAGAATATATAGAAGAGCTCAGCTGGCCATGGATAATGCAGAGTTACATCTTTACACACTGTCACTTTATAACAATGCATTATACAGGGCCAACTCTGTTCTTCTAGCAGGAGAAACTCACCAGACCCTGCACAATGTATAGAAGAATATATAGAAGAGCTCAGCTGGCCATGGATAATGCAGAGTTACATCTTTACACACTGTCACTTTATAACAATGCATTATACAGGGCCAACTCTGTTCTTCTAGCAGGAGAAACTCACTAGACCCTGCACAGTGTATAGAAGAATATATAGAAGAGCTCAGCTGGCCATGGATAATGCAGAGTTACATCTTTACACACTGTCACTATATAACAATGTATTATACAGGGCCAACTATGTTCTTCTAGCAGGAGAAACTCACCAGACCCTGCACAATGTATAGAAGAATATATAGAAGAGCTCAGCTGGCCATGGATAATGCAGAGTTACATCTTTACACACTGTCACTTTATAACAATGCATTATACAGGGCCAACTCTGTTCTTCTAGCAGGAGAAACTCACCAGGCCCTGCACAGTGTATAGAAGAATATATAGAAGAGCTCAGCTGGCCATGGATAATGCAGAGTTACATCTTTACACACTGTCACTTTATAACAATGCATTATACAGGGCCAACTCTGTTCTTCTAGCAGGAGAAACTCACCAGACCCTGCACAATGTATAGAAGAATATATAGAAGAGCTCAGCTGGCCATGGATAATGCAGAGTTACATCTTTACACACTGTCACTTTATAACAATGCATTATACAGGGCCAACTCTGTTCTTCTAGCAGGAGAAACTCACCAGACCCTGCACAATGTATAGAAGAATATATAGAAGAGCTCAGCTGGCCATGGATAATGCAGAGTTACATCTTTACACACTGTCACTATATAACAATGTATTATACAGGGCCAACTATGTTCTTCTAGCAGGAGAAACTCACCAGACCCTGCACAATGTATAGAAGAATATATAGAAGAGCTCAGCTGGCCATGGATAATGCAGAGTTACATCTTTACACACTGTCACTTTATAACAATGCATTATACAGGGCCAACTCTGTTCTTCTAGCAGGAGAAACTCACCAGGCCCTGCACAATGTATAGAAGAATATATAGAAGAGCTCAGCTGGCCATGGATAATGCAGAGTTACATCTTTACACACTCACTTTATAACAATGCATTATACAGGGGCAACTCTGTTCTTCTAGCAGGAGAAACTCACCAGACCCTGCACAATGTATAGAAGAATATATAGAAGAGCTCAGCTGGCCATGGATAATGCAGTGTTACATCTTTACACACTGTCACTTTATAACAATGCATTATACAGGGCCAACTCTGTTCTTCTAGCAGGAGAAACTCACCAGACCCTGCACAATGTATAGAAGAATATATAGAAGAGCTCAGCTGGCCATGGATAATGCAGTGTTACATCTTTACACACTGTCACTTTATAACAATGCATTATACAGGGCCAACTCTGTTCTTCTAGCAGGAGAAACTCACCAGGCCCTGCACAATGTATGGAAGAATATATAGAAGAGCTCAGCTGGCCATGGATAATGCAGAGTTACATCTTTACACACTCACTTTATAACAATGCATTATACAGGGGCAACTCTGTTCTTCTAGCAGGAGAAACTCACCAGACCCTGCACAATGTATAGAAGAATATATAGAAGAGCTCAGCTGGCCATGGATAATGCAGTGTTACATCTTTACACAATGTCACTTTATAACAATGCATTATACAGGACCAACTCTGTTCTTCTAGCATGAGAAACTCACCAGGCCCTGCCCAATGTATAGAAGAATATATAGAAGAGCTCAGCTGGCCATGGATAATGCAGAGTTACATCGTTACACACTGTCACTTTATAACAATGCATTATACAGGGCCTACTCTTTTTTAGTAAATAGCTCCCTCTATAGTTTAGTTTCCCTTCCATCTGGTGCCACAGGCTGATAACATTCCAGTCTGGCAGATTCTTGGTTCCTATTTATCATTATTTCCATTATACTATGAGGGGAAAGATTAGGATTTTTAATCATAGCTGCAAACAGGATAAGATGAGGGGAAACATGTTCTGCAATCAGAGTAATAATTACAAGGAAAATAATTTGCCCCGTTGACAAGTCATTGGCTAGCGACAGTGAGGAAATTATTTTTAGCACCACTTTGTATATCACAGAGACAGATTTTTCCATAGACGAAATTAATAACTTTATGAGGCTCGCTGAGAGAGATAAAAGGGGCTTTGGCTTAGTCAGAGTTTGGGGTCACTCTCACTATGCCCGTTGCTTGATAGGCCACACCCACTTCTCAAATAATCTGCATATTTCTTAATGCTCCACCCACTTCTCACCTGCCCTGCCCCCTTTGTACATATGCCCCACCCACAAAGCATGCTCATTATATTTTTACCATGTATTATGGTCTGTATACACACAAGGCCTATAAGGAGTTATATAATAGATGATATATGCACCGATCAGCCATAACATTATAACCTCCTGCCTAAAGTGTAGCTCTCCTTTTAATGCCAAAACAGTCCTAACCCGTCAAGGCATGGACTCCACTAGACCTCTGAAGGTGTGCTGGGGTAACTGGCACCAAGACGTTAGCAGCAGATCCTTTAAGTCCTGTAAGTTGTGAGGTGGGGCCTCCATGGATGGGACTTGTTTGCCCAGCACATCCCACAGATGCTCCATTGGATTGAGATCTGGGGAATATGGAGCCTTGTCAACACCTTGAACTTGTTGTTGTGTTCCTCAAACCATTCCTGAACCATTTTTGCTTTGTGGCAGGGAGCATTATCCTGCTGAAAGAGGCCAATGCCATCAGGGAATACCGTTTCCATGAAAGGGTGTACATGGTTTGTAACAATGCTTAGGTAGGTGGTACTTGTCAAAGTAACATCCACATGACTGGCAGGACCCAAGGTTTCCCAGCAGAACATTGCCCAAAGGATCACACTGCCTCCACCGGCTTGTTACCTGTCAGTCCAAAGCATCACCCTGCCTCCACCGGCCTGTTACCTCTCAGCCCAAAGCATCACCCTGCCTCCACCGGCTTGTTACCTGTCAGCCCAAAGCATCACACTGCCTTCGCCGGCTTGCCACCTGTCACTCCAAAGCATCACACTGCCCCTGCCGGCTTGCCACCTGTCACTCCAAAGCATCACACTGCCCCTGCCGGCTTGCCACCTGTCAGTCCAAAGCATCACACTGCTTCTGCTCGCTTGCCACCTGTCACTCCAAAGCATCACACTGCCCCTGCCGGTTTGCCATCTGTCAGTCCAAAGCATCACACTGCCTCTGCCGGCTTGCCACCTGTCAGTCCAAAGCATCACACTGCCTCTGCCGGCTTGCCACCTGTCAGTCCAAAGCATCACACTGCCTCTGCCGGCTTGCCACCTGTCAGTCCAAAGCATCACACTGCCTCCCCCCGGCTTGCCACCTGTCAGTCCAAAGCTTTACACTGCCTCTGCCGGCTTGCCACCTGTCAGTCCAAAGCATCACACTGCCTCCACCCGGCTTGCCACCTGTCAGTCCAAATCATCACACTGCCTCCACCCGGCTTGCCACCTGTCAGTCCAAATCATCACACTGCCTCCGCCCCCCCGGCTTGCCACCTGTCAGTCCAAAGCATCACACTGCCCCTGCCAGCTTGCCACCTGTCAGTCCAAAGCATCACACTGCCTCCACCCAGCTTGCCACCTGTCAGTCCAAATCATCACACTGCCTCTGCCGGCTTGCCGCCTGTCAGTCCAAAGCATCACACTGCCTCCCCCCGGCTTGCCACCTGTCAGTCCAAAGCATCACACTGCCCCTGCCAGCTTGTCACCTGTCAGTCCAAAGCATCACACTGTCTCCACCCGGCTTGCCACCTGTCAGTCCAAATCATCACACTGTCTCCACCCGGCTTGCCACCTGTCAGTCCAAATCATCACACTGCCTCTGCCGGCTTGCCGCCTGTCAGCGCTCATAATGTTTAGTATAAATTCTGCAGCCGGATTAAACATCCCAGCATTCTATTACGTCATAACATTAGTAAAATCTGGGCAGTTTTTCTGTTTATATTTTCTCTTCCGTATCCAATACCCAATTTTTTTTGTGGGATAAAATGTTTTACTGACATTTCACCAGCCAGTAGCAAAGCTGAAATCACCAGCTGCAGGGATAGCACCCCAAAAACCGGATGAGAGGACCAGAGCTCCAAACAAATGGAACTCTGCGAAAGCCGCCTCTCCCAGTGTGTTGTGCAGACGGTATACTGTACGTGGCTTGCTTGTCCTGAAGCTGGTTCTGTCAGCCACGTGGCAGGGTTGCCGTGGCAATGCCATCCTAGTGATATAACAAACAGATGGAAATCCAGGAAACAGTGAAATGTAATAAATCCAAAGCAAGGAATGAATCTCCCTAACATTACAGCTCGTGGAAGCTCATGGTTAATGGAGTTAAAATCATACATTTCTGGGTTAGTACAGATGATAAGGGATAATTGACAGGTTCGATTAGACGGCTCCAAGTGTAGTAGAGATTTAGTCCCTAAATTCACCTTGGTGCAAGATGAAGATCACTGCTTGTATAATGCACAGGCTTTTTTCCCAGTGTGATTTGATGCAGGCATTCTGTATAAATCACATTTTTAATATTTGACTCGAACCCTCCTCACTGATTAGTCTGCATGTTTACTGCAGGTGCAGCAGCACTGAGCATATAACGTTTTGTTTCATTTAGTCACTTCCTGTGCTGTTGGAATAGAATACATTGTGTGGACTATGATAAACTTGCTCTTGAACACAGTACTAGGGTTGCCAACTGGCCGGTATTTTACCGTAGGCCGGTAACAAATTGGCATCAGGCCAGTGTTAAGTCTATGGAGACAGTGCCAAGGCCGATATTTTTTTTTGAAGAAAAGGTGGCAAACCTACACAGTACACATCTCTTAACAGTGCAACACATTATTTGATGGCATCACTAGAGAAACAGGACATTACATTAATTTGAATGGCATTATTCTCATCGGTTCCTGTATTAAAACAAATTAATGAAATTGACTTTTACTCAACTAGTCTGGGCAGTCCGGGTTTCTTGCACACTGCTGTGATTTCACAATTGCATCTAGAGGTAAGTATTTTATATTTTAAACTTTGTTATTTAACTAACTATGACAGCAAAATATGTACCCAGCAAACATTACTTTAGAAATAATATTTTCTACACATTCTATAGGTCACAGTATCCTGTGTAACCTGCCTCTAAAATGCTGGATTTGCCTGGTCTGCCATTAATAAACATTATTTTTCAAAAATCTATATGGACCCTGCTGGATCACTCTAGGTCTGGGAGAACTCCTTTACAAACTTAATGTAACCAAAAAAAGATAAGGTAGGAATTAATTAAGCTGTGAGTCTAAACCAATGGAAAAATAAAATATTGCTATACAATTGTTCAGGGAACCTCTGGGGCAGTTATAGGATCTACTGAAAGAATACAACAGCTGTATTTATCACCCTGGCAGATTAAAATTCTGTTAACGTTAATTCATTTGTTACAAGTATAGCATCTCCTTATAAAACTACATTTCATTGAAATGGCTATGACCTCGGACCTAAGTGTTTGCTATGTTCCCCATTAAGGAACCTTGTTAATGCAGTGAATGGTGAGAAGTACAAATAATGAAAATGATCTATACATTGAGCAGAGCTGCAAACAAGTGCATAAATTAAGATAAATGGTGACGCAAGAGAGAGAGATGGATATTAATGGGTGTGGGGGGGGGGGGGGGGTTGATAGACAGACGCTTAGTGGATGGAGTGAGAGACACACATTGGAGAGAATGTGGGGGAGAGACAGACGAAGGAGTGATGGGGTGTGAGAGATAGATACAAGGTGCATGGGGGCTAGAAACAATGGATGAGGAGAGAGAGACAAACAAGAGGGGATGGGTTGCGAGTTACAGACAACGTGGATTCGGGAGGAGAGAGACAGACACTGGGAGAATAAAGGGAAAGAGAAAACAAAAGCGTTGGGGGCAGAGAGACAAAGAATTGGGGAAATAAAGGGAAGCAAACAGGGGGAGGTAAGGGGAGAGAGAGAGTGAAAGACAAGGACGATGAAGTAGAAATAGACAGACAAGGGTGAGGTGAGGAGAGAGAGGAAGGTGGGGGAGATAAATAGACAAGGTGGTACAATGTGTATGTCTCTAGTACACTGTGCAGAGGACAGTCCAGTGCCTGTGGGAAGGTCTGTGTGGGTCCATAGAACATGATGTAGAGAATAAAAAAGAAGAAGAAAAATGATCATACAACTGTGTCCCCTGCTTATGACATCACCTGTGGCCTGATATGCAAATGAACTCATTGTCAATGAGAAACGTGTCATTTACATATCAAGCCACAGGTGATGTCATAAGCAGGAGACTCCACAGACACTTTTAAAACCTGTATTTAATTTATTTTACGCCTCTGCATGCTAATATACTAACACAAGGTACAGATAACGTTTCATCCTATACATTCACAGTGTAATTCATGTTGAAGTTGACAGAGTCCCTTTAAATTGTCCCCATATTTATCCACAATGAAAGATTTCCGAGTGTAACCCTGGCATGGGGGTGCACAGATAAACATTGAGAGGTTCCCCCCCCCCCAGGGACAGATCTGCATTAGGTAAAAGTTAACCCTACGGAGTCGGACAGAGGCTGCTCTGGCATTCAGAGTTAATTGGAAGCCTGTGCGTGTGAATAACAGAGACAGATAGTCTACCCACGGCTCTGGGAATAGGAATGTTACATTTAAAGGGAAACTCAGGTGAGATTCAAGAGGAAGGACTTTATTATAGTCATTCCAGCATTATACTCAGGTAGCAATTACTAGGAGGGCACAGAAGCCTGTGTTTGTTACATCATGCTCCCAATGGTGCCCCCCCCCCCCCCCCCCCCCCTGCATCCCCAGGCTCCACACTAAATTAAAAACAAGCAGCAAGGGGAAACCTACCACTCTCCGGAGCCAGGAGGTGAAAAGTCTCAATGTAGGTTTCACTGGGTGTCAGGGGAAACAGAGACAATCCTGGCCAAACCTGAACTCGATCTTCCAGTAATGTGATATTTACAAAACCCTTTTCTTATGTAGTTATGGTCAGGGCAATTAGTACCAGCCAGAGCTGGGCATAGAGAGGGCATTACAAATTCAGGGCATCTTTAATATGGCAACAGAGAGGTAGCCCATGAAACAGATCTACCCATTAATCAGGGGGGCTTGTTCAACTTATTTAGGATTATTGAAACCAGGGCTGGACAAATATTTCTAGATTTTTAGGAGCTAGATAGGCTTTTGGGTCAGATCTTCCTTCATCTTAGACTAGATAAAGATAAATATGACCAAAGGTTCAGAATAACAAAGAGGGCTTAATAAAGCAGGGCTTGACAGATTTTTAGTTTTAGGAGCCAGCACACATATGTAGGAGCCAGACAACGGCATATTCACAGAAACATACACGGACACAGAGACAGTCAGTCACCCTTGCAAGCTCATCCAGGCTGTATACAGGCATTTCTGTATCCTTCTTGCTTTGATTTCTTATTATTTATTTGTGTCCTTGCCTTGTATTCCTGTCCTTGCCCTGTATTCCTGTCCTTGCCCTGTATTCCTGTCCTTGCCCTGTATTCCTGTCCTTGCCCTGTAGTCCTTTCCTTGCCCTGTAGTCCTGTCCTTGCCCTGTATTCCTCTCCTTGCCCTGTACTCCTGTCCTTGCCCTGTATTCCTGTCCTAGCCCTGTAGTCCTGTCCTTGCCCTGTATTCCTCTCCTTGCCCTGTACTCCTGTCCTTGCCCTGTATTCCTGTCCTAGCCCTGTAGTCCTGTCCTTGCCCTGTAGTCCTGTCCTTGCCCTGTAGTCCTGTCCTTGCCCTGTAGTCCTGTCCTTGCCCAGTATTCCGGTCCTTGCCCTGTATTCCTGTTATGTTTTCCCTTCTGCCTGTCTTTGTGTTATTCCAGGTTATCTGATTCCCTCTGCCTTGTCAGTTACTTCTATTTAAACCCCACCCGTTTCTGTTCAGTCCTTAGTAATGCAGTCTACAGGTATTTCCTCTGTCTATTCCATGTATGTCTTTTAGATTTTATTTGTTTTTGCTTTGCTAATATTATGTCTTAGTTAGGGACTTGCCTAATGTTGGGTACCGTGACGTGGTTGGCAAGCTAACATCTAAGTGGCCAATTGGTGAACCAAACTCCCACCTTTACCATATTTAGTGTTAGGCTAGTTCCTGTATTTGTGTGTGTTGCTTTGTATGTGTCACTTGTGTCCCTTTACCCCGTGTCTTGTATTATTTATCCCTAGTTTGGTTTCTGCTTTATCTTATGTCTTGCCTCTGTCCTGTAGCCCTGCACTCTGTATTTCAGTTCTGCTCTCCCTCAGTTACTTTTCTGTTTTAGCTCTGCTTGGCTGTCCTTTAGTTCATTTACTCTTAAGCCCTGGGACCTGGATACAGCAGCTGCTTCACAGGGCCTGGTTGTGGCTGCAAAAACAGAGACAGAGACAGTCATACACACACATGCAGTCACCTCAGTACATATATACATTTGCTCAAGTTCCTATGCGTTTTCCCTGGTAGTGGGTTTGGCTTCATAAGGAGAAAGGACTACACATCCGAGAATCCTCAATCCATACATACACTAGGACCACTAGCACTTCATATGATATGTGCAATACTACACTATGCTGCGTTTTGAATCTCTGTATCTCTGTACAGAGATTAAAGACCATGTGGAAGTAACCTGGGATTATCTGATCTATTAAGAAGCACACTATTGCACTCACGGTAGGAGTGCATATATTGCCTTGTGCTTTATGCACACTTTGTTTCTATACAATATACATTGTTATTTATTTCTTTTTTTTCTACATGTGATTCTGCGCAACTCCATTCATGTATATTTATTCTATGATATTTACAGCCCAGCTTTTATTCCGAGCCCCCCATTTGCACGGTTTCGTACTGGCAGAGGGGTCGATAGTGTTAAATAAAACGTCTATTTGTTGTTGATCAGACTGGACGGTGCAGCATGGGGGCTGACGGCTACTCTGGGATTTCCGGAATGGTTAGGGAATTTGGCGTATAATGTGCCAATGAAGAAACAGACCGGCGAGAATGATTTGTGTTCTAGGAATTAAACTGGACACCGAACAGATGGTCCCCAGAGTCCCACTAATAAAAAAAAAATAGTGCTTCAAGAAATGAAATACTTCACTGAAATAGGAAATAAGAAAAAAAAAGTACCCCTCCCCCCCCCCCCCCCCCGAAAAAAAAAAATTTAGGTCACAATTTTTCAGGGTTTTATCATAAATGTAACAAATTAGTTGCCAAGATGTAAAACATAGGATGAGGAACCTATGCGGAATGCTGGGAGGCGTGGCTAGGTCGGAGGTGTGTCGGTGCTACCACCCATGAGCAAAGCTCGGCACATGCAAGGTATTCCTTTCTGGAAATGAGTTTGGTACTGTGGGACAGGTATGTCGATTTGGGTCTGTCCGTAAAGTCCTGCAACAGGGAAAAGCTTTAATCTGGACATAGGGTACATATTGCGTGAAATATAGGAACTGTCATTAAAGACTTCCTTGGACCTCTTGCACAGGAGGAGCAGTTACAAAGCTGGTAACCCTCAACACCATGGACACCCGCAGAAGGTTTTACGCCTTTGGGCCATCCGCTAAATAATAAGATAATAACATAAAATAAAATGTTCGGAAGTCTGCACCGCCTCTGCTTGAAATCTACTTCTAGGTTGTACTGGTGCCCACTGCTCTGGCGCAGCCAATGTATTAAAAAAACAGGCACCTAAAAGCACTTGATTAGTGTGGAGAACCTAGTGTGAGTGTGTGTGTGTCAGTGTGAGTGAGTGTGTGTGTATGTCAGTGTGAGTGTGTGTATGTCAGTGTGAGTGAGTGTATGTCAGTGTGAGTGAGTGTATGTCAGTGTGAGTGAGTGTGTGTGTATGTCAGTGTGAGTGAGAGTGTGTGTATGTCAGTGTGAGTGAGAGTGTGTGTATGTCAGTGTGAGTGAGTGTGTGTGGATAAAGGGGGTAACTTCTGTGACACTGCCTATATCTGTCTAGCCACCCAAGGGGTTAACTACTCTGACACTGTCTCTGTCTAGCCACCCAAGGGGTTAACTCCTCTGACACTGCCTATATCTGTCTAGCCATCCAGGGGTTAACTTCTCTGACACTGACTATATCTTTTTGGATTTTGTTAGAGGTCACTGGTCACATTAGGTACCCCCCCCCCCCCCCAATAGTTTATCAATTAGTATGTGTCATGTTCAGTGGATGCGGACCCTGGCTTTTAGTCACATATTAATTGATAAACTATCGGGGGGGGGGGGGGGATGGCAGAATTTTTTTTTCAGTTAGGGACCCTGAAATTTCTGATGGCGGCCCTGCCGATGCTACCCCCTTGTGCTATAGCAGGAGTGTCCAAGTTTTTTCTGCAGTGGGCGACTTCACCATAAATGCATTTGTGCGTGGACCAAATGCACACTTACACACGTGCATATGCTCAATCACACACATACATACACAGCCACAAATACACACACATACATAAACAGTCACACTTACTTTCTCACAGACGCTTACAAACAGACACACTTACACACAGACACAGTTACACTTATACACACAGTGCCACACTCACACACAGTTACACTTAAACACACAGTGTCACACTCGACACAGTTACACACTCACACTTTTTATTTTATGTTTATACTATATAGCTTTATTTGAATTTATTAGGCTATAAACTTATCTTCTAAATATTACATATTTGCAATGTGTAATTTATCAAATTGTTGAACAGATTATAGAATTTATCAGAATTATTACTTTGCTTCATAACTTTGCTTCATAATAAACCAAAAGCAAGTATTAGAATTATGGGCTGTAAATCAGAGAGCTTTAACATCTTACGTAGAACGCGTCAGGGATGTCCACTTTCTTCTTGCGCTTTGTATGGAACCATTAGCGGAGTCCATAAGAACTAATACAAATATAACAGTCCTAACTATTAATAACATACAGGAAAAAATAGCCCTTTATGTGAATGATGTGATCATTATAATAGTTTAATCCTTTAATTAGCCATCCAAACTTGCATAGGGATTTAAAGTTTTTTGAAAACATACTGGGGCTATGCTTAAATGAAGACACGTCTGACTTTTTAAAAATATTAACATTAATAACAGTTAATTAATAAATACATTTCATACTTAGGAATCAGTTTGACCAATATGTATAGCAACCTACACAAATTCAATTATTCACATTTATTTAAAAATGTTTTTAAAAAAATCTAGAAAAGTGGCTTAATCTTTCATTCCTAGGTAGAATAAATGCAATTAACATCACATTGCTTCCAAAATTATTATATTACTTTAAGAGCTTACCAATAAATATTACTAAATGGACCCTAGAAGATATTCAGAAAAAAATCATAAAGTTTATTTGGAATAATAAAAAACACGCATTTCACAGGACATTCTATTTAGGGATAAAAAACATGGTGGGCAGAACCTACCTAATATCTATAATTATTACATAGCTTGTCAAGCAAAAAAAAAAAAACTCAAGGATTCCCCTTGTACCGCAAAGGCTGGACCTCAATCTGTCATGTGACTAGGCTCCTGCAGTAGGAATGGTGTCTACATAAGGACATCTGTATCCATGGCAAGGTCCATGGAACATCATTAAAACATGATTTTTAACAAACTTTATTGAAGCCGCGCGGCTGGAGGGGAGCGCACAACGCTTCCCTCACAGCCGCGGACCTGCAGAGCAGAGCACCGGGAGACAGAGCAGCAAGGAGGTAAGTACTGGGGAAGGAAGGATAGGAGGGTGCAAATAACGAGCATACCGCTAGCATATTGAGTGGCAAAATACTGGCATAATAAATGGCAAAATAATGGCATATTGAGTGTCTAAATACTGGCATAATGTTTGGCTAAATACTGGCATATTGAGTGGCAAAAGAATGGCATATCAAATGGCAAAAGAATGGCATATTAAATGGCAAAAGAATGTCATATGGAGGAGCAAAATACGGGCATATTGAGTGACAGAATAATGGCATATTGAGTGGCTAAATGTCCACCTTGAACAATGTTAGTTGCCCTCCCCTTTTCCACTGAATTTGGCTAATGCCCGTGGTCACCCTTTGCCCTAGCCACTCCCCTAAAACGTAAGTTTGAAATGTTTGAGGGGTTATGGCCACGATGCATGGCCCTAAAAGAGAAAAACTAAACATGTAGTAAGAGAATGGATAAAAGCGCCGGATGAAAACTCTGCATCGCACAAGGAAAATGTCTGCTCTGTGCTTCTCCTCCAGAAATACAAAGTGTCCAAACACAAAGGCTCATCTGTTTACCATGTCTGTGCGCCCACTCCTACACAGAAACGTAAGCTGTGAATGCAAAACGACTAGAAAATTCATCAGGATTTCCCATAAAGAGATGAAATTGACAATGAGAGACATCAATTCAATCTGCCAACCATATACTTTCTGAGAGCTTTAATTAAAGCAGCGCTGGAATGAAAGGAGAGGCCGATCGACTGAATTCCCGTCTGCCTGCGGCCTTGAGGCTGCTTTTGTTTGTGGATTCCTGAACAAGTAGATGACCTCTCTGCTGTTTTCAAATCCCCTTCTGTCTCTAGCAGATCAATTGAATCCCCAGTATCTCAGTCAGCGGACCAGACACACACACACACACACACACACAATACTAACAGGGCCCTTCCATATGCCTTATTTTCTGTATGTTGTACGTGTGTTTTAATATGCGTCATGCTCTTATTTTTTTTTTTTTTTACTTTAAAACAATTCCCTGTTCTCCTGTATTTCTACATTGAAAATAATTTCACCGGGGATTCTGAATTCAGTGACATTCCAATGAGGAGGAGCTTGGAGAGAGGGGCCGGACTGTTGCTATAGCAGCATCCTTAAATCTATTACATTTCATAGATAGAAAGCGCTGAGGAAAAATCTGTTCTATGTCTTTACTTTACCTTACATGGGGCAGCGTTTATATAGTAATATTTTTCCAGACGCGGTAGCGTGAGTGACGCACAAGTTCCCGTGTATATCTGCTCCTCATTAGTCTTTGTAGCAATATGTATGTTTATGTCTTGTGTGTTTATTTAGTTATGTTCTCTATTGCGCGCCGGAGACAACGGAGAATGATTGCCCAGTAGCACTGACACTTTCCCTATCCAAACTCTGCCCCCCAGCGCCTTGTATTGCCAAGAGAAGAAGGCAGGAGGTATGCTACTGTACAGTGAAGCGTAATTTGTTATTAAAAAAAAAAAAAAAAGATAATATAGGTTGAGTATCCCTGATCCAAAATGCTTGGGACCAGAAGTTATTCAGATAATGGATCATTTTTACCAATAATATATATGAAAGACTGATGAAATACAGAAGTACGAATGCAAATACTGATAATAAAAAATCAGGCATAAAAAGCAGAAGTGGAGAAATCCTTTAGCTTGCCTGTGTTTCCATCTCAACTATTGTTGAGGGGACAGTCTAGTCTCCAAACTCACCTTGGTGCAAGATGAAGACTATTGCTTGTATAGTGCACAGGCTTTTTTCCCAGTGTGATTTGATGCAGGCATTCTGCATAAATCACATTTTTTATATTTGACTCAAGCCCTCCCCCAGTGATTACTCTGCATGTTTACTGCAGGTGCGGCAGCACTTCCTGGTGCTCCTCGAAATGAATCCATTGTGTGGACTCTAACTGATTTTTCTCTTGTACACAGAATCTCTTAACAGTGCAACACATTGTCTGATGACATCACTAGAGAGACAGGAAATTCCATTAATTTCAATTAAATTATTCTCATTGCTTCCTGCAGCAGTTGGTATGAGCAGTCCTGGTTTCTTGCAAACTGTTGTAATTTCACAATTCCTCTAGCTGTTTTAAGCATTTTAAAATGTAAAACATGCTTTTTTAAAGTACTTTGAAAGCACATTAATATGCATTAATATATGGAAGATGCATTTTGGGCACTAGACAGACCCTTTACAGCCAGAGTCGAAATGTTACAAAAATTATCCAGTTCAGGTGAATGTGGCTTTAAGTTTGAAATTCCCATTGCCATCCCAAAGTATCCGTGGCAAGTTCCAAAGAACATCATTAAATTGCCCGTCACAATGTCCAGTAAATACCAACCATGAGCAATGCTGGTGACTAACCCTTTAGAATAAATTGGGAACATTTGCTGGCTCGCTATTGGTGAGAGTAAAACAGAATGTAAAAAAACAGCCACAAAGGGTATGTCTACAAAGGCCTTCGTACAATCTCAATCCAAAGAGTGTCAGAGTGTCTGCTAAAGGAGTACTCACTAATACCTGGAAGACTTGAAGGTAATGTCTATAATTGGATATTATGTACAAACTGATCTACATCATAGCCATTGTTGGTTGTGCAAAGCCTAGCGAAGGGTCTCCAAAGCAGTGGTCCAAGACAATAATGTTTTTCAGATGTATCATAATATAACACAGGTTTATTTTATAGTGATTAAAGCATGACACACACATATATATATATATATATATATATATATATATATACACACACTGTTCAGCCATAACATTATGATCACCTGCCTAATATTGTGTTTGACGCCAAAACAGCCCTGACCCATCGAGCATGGACTCCACTAGACCTCTGAAGGTGTGCTGTGGTATCTGGCACCAAGACGTTAGCAGCAGATCCTTTAAGTCCTGTAAGTTGTGAGGTGGGGCCTCCATGGATGGGACTTGTTTGTCCAGCACATCCCATTGATGCTTGATTGGATGGAGATCTGGGGAATTTGGAGGTCAAGTCAACATCTTGAACTCGTTGTTGTGTTCCTCAAACCATTCCTGAACCATTTTTGCTTTGTGGCAGGGCGCATTATCCTGCTGAAAGAGGCCAATGCCATCAGGGAATACCGTTTCCATGAAAGGTTGTACATGGTCTTTAACAATGCTTAGGTAGGTGGTACATGTCAAAGTAACATCCACGTGAATGGCAGGACCCAAGGTTTCCCAGCAGAACATTGTCCAAAGCATCACACTGCTTCTGCCAGCTTGCCACCTGTCACTCCAAAGCATCAGACTGCCCCCCGCCGGCTTCACACCTGTCACTCCAAAGCATCACACTGCCCCCGCCAGCTTGTCACCTGTCACTCTAAAGCATCACACTGCCCCCGCCGGCTTGCCAGCTGTCAGTCCAAAGCGTCACACTGCCTCAGCCGGCTTGCCACCTGTCAGTCCAAAGCATCACACTGCCTCCACCGGCTTGCCACCTGTCAGTCCAAAGAATCACACTGCCTCCACCCCGGCTTGCCACCTGTCAGTCCAAAGCATCACACTGCCTCCACCGGCTTGCCACCTGTCAGTCCAAATCATCACACTGCCTCCAACGGCTTGCCACCTGTCAGTCCAAAGCATCACACTGCCTCCACTGGCTTGCCATCTGTCAGTCCAAATCATCACACTGCCTCCAACAGCTTTCCACCTGTCAGTCCAAATCATCACACTGCCTCCAACGGCTTGCCACCTGTCAGTGGTCATAATGTTATGGCTGATCAGTGCATATATATCAAAGCACAGAAAGTCTTAAAAAGTAAAGATGCCACAATATATAAGAATAATAAACTCATACAAATGATGAAGAGTATGACATGAAAAAATAAACGGATAGATGTTTTTTATTCCACACAAAATCTTAAAAAATACATATCTGATCCATGAAGATATCACTGGAATGAGGTGACAGACAAAATGTATAATTCATGGTTAAATTCAATATAAACAATGGAAGAATGTTGAAAGAACAGACAAACTGTGGTCCAAACCTATGCATGGAACATAATCAAGAGCCAATAGTGTTTTTGGGTAAAAGGCATGAAGTATACGAGTGAATGTGCCATTGGGAGTTATTAAAGTATTTGGTTGTAGTAAGAGGGGATAGGAAGGTGATCTGGGAAAATAAGGCGGCTGGTGGGAATAACAGGTCTGAGGAGGTGGTGAAGAAAGGATAAGTGCATTTAAAATACTTATACACCCTAGAAAGCATGTTATATCACACTGAACTTTCAGCTGTAGTTTATATAACACATGTATTAGCTGTGTCAAGGATAGCTAGGAATTTACCTGTATAGGGAATGTTACACATGTCAAAATGGTTGCCACAAATGGAGAAGCTGCAAGGGTGTGTGTAGAGAACTGTAGCTGATGTCATAATCTCCGTTCCTGAGGAAATGATGGAGCATAGCCTAAACATCAAATTTGTTCCAGACTGAGAGCATAGAATGCATGTTGTTTACAAGATGAGAATATATGCCGAATGCTTTCCAAATCACACCGAACTGAGGAGCAGCAACAAGAATCTAAATCCCGGGAGAAGCCGCGTAGTAAAGCTAGTAAATAAATAAAAAGGTTATTACTGGACGGAGCACACCTTTACTGCTGAAAGAGTTACATAGTGTGAGGACATGTGAGCACAATGGACTTCATGTATAACGAGTTGGCGTAATGCAGAATAGCGCTTATACAGCACCCGTTCTTCCATGTTGCTTTTTTAATAAAGGGCTTTATTTTGGAAAGAGGGAACTGCAGATAATTGATAAGGCAGTTGCAAAATTAAGGCCAAAATAGCAGATTTTGAAGTCTAGGTAATTTTAATTTTATTACCTTTTCTCTTTTTATATTTATTTTTTGTTTTGCTGTTTGTTGTTGGTGTGTTTTGTTTTTTATTTCTGTTTGTTGTTTTGTATGTCTGCTTATTTGAATTTGATATATTTTTGTTTCTTTTTCCTTATTATTTTTGGTTTATTCTATACACTTTATGGGGGGGGGGGGGTATGCTTTTATTAGTATCAGGGTTAATACTCTGTGTTTTCATTTTTTCATCCATAGCACAGACTGTCTCATGAGCACTTATCATCCCTGCCCCTGACACACTGAAAGCATGTATTAAGGAGCTCTGAGCATCTCAGGAGATGACTGGCCACTCAGAAAAAGATTTAAAAAAAAAAATCTTCCAAATGGTAATACAATTTGCTCAATCGATAGCATTATAGCTCTGTCCTACTCCTGCTTGAAAAGCTTTTCTGAAGAGATGAACCCTTCTACTACATGCACTCTAATGTTTCCAGCTGATCATGCCAATGTCTAAATTGTTTTTACTTTATATATATAAACACAGGGGTTAGGAAGTACAAAAAGATTCAGACGATGTTTGTTATGTATCACTCCAATTGCAACTCTTTTACACATCCCAACAGTTATTGAACAAATAGACTAGAACAGGCTTAGGGCTAAAACGTGCGTGAATTGGCAATTGGCTGCAAGATGGAATGCCAAGAGTGGTGGTAAATGGGAAGTTCACAAATTGGACAGATTTGATAACTGGGTCCTATGTCTATTAATGATCTCCCAAGGGCACAGGGAGCCATGTCTCAGTGTAATAGGGTCTGAACTAGATTTGGACAAATTAGGTAACTGGCCAGAGAGAAGACAAATAAGACCAGTGTAGATGCATTTTGGGTATAATAATAAAAACATATAGTTTAAATGGTGTTTCCTTAAGGATTTGGGAGTAATTGTAGACAATAGCAGTAGGTCCGGTGCCAGCTGTGAATGTAGAGAATAAAAAACCAAAATTATTCTTACATCATATTTGCAGAATTAAAAGCTAATGCATAAATTAAGATAAAAAAGTGTTTTAAATAGTCTGTGGGGTCTCCTGTTTATGACATCACCGTGTGGCTTGGTATGTATATTATAAATTTCAAATAGAAAGCAATTCAATTTATTATCAAGACACTTTGACAGTATAAACAGTGATTAGTTGACGGGGGCCCTTAACAGATTGTACAGACCCGGGGGAGCCAAGTGGTAACTCGTCAGCTGTTGAGGACTAGTGGGTTGCAAAGCATCGTGGGAGTTGTAGTTCCACAGCAGCTGCCTGTTTGGCTAATCCTGATGCAGACTCTCTATTAACGCATTTTTTTGGGGGGGGGGGGGGGAGCGGTAACAGGTAGACCAATTTAACTCTCAGTTGATTTGCTTTTTTCCCTCCCAAGCTTTTTATTCGGGTCTCACCATCACAGCTAATAAAACGTGATTATTTTCCTGTTACTAATTTATGTTTGTTACATAATAACAGGACTGGCCGATCGCCAAGCAAGTCCGATTTCTCAGAATCAGAATCTCTAGAAACAGAGCCAGGGGATATTAATGTAGAAATCCAGGAACATAACATATATCACCCTTCATTTACTGCTAATGTTATACTTAAACACCTAATAATACAATACTGAATATTTATGGAAAAGCAGCATATTATAGAGCTTTCCTATCCCCATACATTATCTATAGGCTGGGAACATATAGCCTGAAAAATCCATAGCTTAGTTCCCTCAGGGGTACATTCTTCATGTGATTATGAAATTACCCTAAAGAGTGAATCCAGACGGTGAATGGAAATAACATTTTTCTAGATTCCACCTATATATACATACTTCCGATCACGCTATAATTCTATAGGGTCTCACAGGTATACGGGGCCTGGTAAAAACTCACTGAAACCCCCTCCCCCCAGTTCCTTAATTCTACCAATGACCCTAGTGTAGTCTATATCTTCCTGTGTATATGTATTTTGTTACTGAGATCCTACAGGGTCCTGAGACATGGGCGTAGGAAGCGGGGGGGATGGGGGGGACGGATCCCCCCCAGGAAAAAATGTGGGGGGGACAGGTAGGGTGAAATCCCCCCCAGAACGCGAGGCAAACGGGGCCCAAAGTCCCTGCTTGCCGCTTTTTCCCGGCAAGCCGCATCCGATGGATGCGACGGCCGGAAAAAAAAAAAAAAAATGCCGCCGGATGTGACGTTGCGTCACATCCGGTGACTGTTTCCCTCCTCCGTGCAAGAGGGAAGACTGCACGGAGGAGACATCCGGCGGGGGACACGGAGCAGATTCATGTAAGTACTAGGGGGGGGGGTTAACTGGCACTATATTACTGGGTTCTGGCTGGCACTATATTACTGGGCTCTGGCTGGCACTATATTACTGGGCTCTGGCTGGCACTATATAACTGGGTTCTGGCTGGCACTATATTACTGGGTTCTGGCTGGCACTATATTACTGGGCTCTGGCTGGCACTATATTACTGGGTTCTGGCTGGCACTATATTACTGGGTTCTGGCTGGCACTATATTACTGGGTTCTGACTGGCACTATATTACTGGGTTCTGGCTGGCACTATATTACTGGGTTCTGGCTGGCACTATATTACTGGGTTCTGGCTGGCACTATATTACTGGGTTCTGGCTGGCACTATATTACTGGGTTCTGGATGGCACTATATTACTGGGCTCTGGCTGGCACTATATTACTGGGCTCTGGCTGGCACTATATTACTGGGTTCTGGCTGGCACTATATTACTGGGTTCTGACTGGCACTATATTACTGGGTTCTGGCTGGCACTATATTACTGGGTTCTGGCTGGCACTATATTACTGGGTTCTGGCTGGCACTATATTACTGGGCTCTGGCTGGCACTATATTACTGGGTTCTGGCTGGCACTATATTACTGGGTTCTGACTGGCACTATATTACTGGGTTCTGACTGGCACTATATTACTGGGTTCTGGCTGGCACTATATTACTGGGTTCTGGCTGGCACTATATTACTGGGTTCTGACTGGCACTATATTACTGGGTTCTGGCTGGCACTATATTACTGGGTTCTGGCTGGCACTATATTACTGGGTTCCGACTGGCACTATATTACTGGGTTCTGACTGGCACTATATTACAGGCATCTGGCTGGCACTATATTACTGGGCTCTGACTGGCATAATATTACAGGCATCTGGCTGGCACTATATTACTGGGCTCTGACTGGCATAATATTACAGGCATCTGGCTGGCATAATATTACTGGGCATCTGGCTGGCACTATATTACTGGGCTCTGGCTGGCACTATATTACTGGGCATCTGACTGGCACAATATTACAGGAATCTGGCTGGCACTATATTACTGGGCATCTGGCTGGCACTATATTACTGGGCATCTGGCTGGCATAATATTACTGGGCTCTGGCTGGCATAATATTACTGGGCTCTGGCTGGCACTATATTACTGGGCATCTGGCTGGCACAATATTACAGGCATCTGGCTGGCACTATATTACTGGGCTCTGGCTGGCACTATATTACTGGGCATCTGGCTGGCACAATATTACTGCCCAAATGAATGTGGGCAACAAAAAACCTGGCAAATGAATGTGGGCAAAAAAAAAAAAACCCTGGTAAATGAATGTGGGCAAAAAAAAAACCCCTGGCAAATGAATGTGGGCAAAAAAAAAAAACCCTGGCAAATGAATGTGGGCAAAAAAAACAAACCCCTGGTAAATGAATGTGGGAAAAAAAAAACCCTGGCAAATGAATGTGGGCAAAAAAAAAAAAAACCCTGGCAAATGAATGTGGGCAAAAAAAAAAACCCCTGGCAAATGAATGTGGACAAAAAAAAAAAAAACCCTGGCAAATGAATGTGGGCAAAAAAAACCCTGACAAATGAATTTGGGCAAAAAAAAACACTGGCAAATGAATGTGGGCAAAATAAAACTGACAAATGAATGGGCAAAATAATGTAATTAATAAGTAATGATGGTCTGTGCCTTTGTAAGAGGCACAGACAAACCTGGAACGGAAATGCCCACCTTCCCTGCAATGAGATATAGTGTGTGTGACTGACTGTGTGAGTTTGTGTGTCTGTGACTGACTGTATGAGTTTGTGTGTCTGTGACTGACTGTATGAGTTTGTGTGTATATGTGACTGATTATGAGTGTGTGTGTCTGTGACAGACTGTATGTATGAGTGTATGTGAAAGACCATGTATGAGTGTGTGTGTCTATGTGACTGACTCTGAGTGTATGTGTCTCTGTTACAGACTGTATCTTTGAGTGTGTGTCTGACAGACTGCATGTTTGTATGAGTGTGTGTCTGCGACAGACTGTATGTATGTATGTATGTATGAGTGTGTCTGTGAACGACTGTATGTATGAGTGTGTGTGTGTCTGACAGACTGTATGTATGTGTGAGTGTGTGCCTGGCAGACTGTATGTATGTATGTATGAGTGTGTGTCTATGTGACAGTATGTATATGTGTGACAGGCTGTATGTATGAGTATATGTGTCTATGTGACTGACTGTATATGACTGCATGTGATTGTGTGTATGTGCTGTTGTCTGGCTCCTATATTTTTTTTCCTGGCTCCTAAAACTTAGTTAAGGTTGTCAAGCCCTGGTATAAATACATATATTTGGGGTCCACCTTAAGCTTTTGGAAATGCTGGAAATATTTAATATTTTACAGTTTATTTTCTGGTCAGAAATGTAATGTTTGTTTGCTGAGAGGGTAGTGGATGCATGGAATAGTCTTCCAGTAGAAGTGGTAGAGGTTAATGCAGTGAAGGAGTTTAAGCATGCATGGGATAGGTATAAGGCTATCCTAGATATAAGATAAGGCCAGGGACCAATGAAAGTATTACTATACTGAGAGGGTAGTGGATGCATGGAATAGCCTTCCAGTAGAAGTGGTAGAGGTTAATACAGTGAAGTTGTTTAAGCATGCATGGGATAGGTATAAGGCTATCCTAGATATAAGATAAGGTCAGGGACTAATGAAAGTATTACTTTACTGAGAGGGTAGTGGATACATGGAATGGCATTCCAGCAGAAGTTGTAGGTTCATACTGATGTATGTTTTATGGTGTACACACAGCTCGCTGACTATATTTCATGTAACAGTGATAAAATGCACCTGCCTGATGCAGATGTTGTGCTGTGAATGTATCTGTTGTATACCAAGGATCCTGGTAATGTTGGTGGGAACTTGGTGATATCATATACTTTGTGACAAGCTTTATTTTTACTGCTGCTATACCCGGCGAGCAAAAATGCTGTCCCCCCCAGATTTTTGGGGGTTCCTACACCCATGTCCTGAGATTCTCATACCATAGGGAATAGGTATAAAGGTCCAATCTGGAGCGAGGTTCAGTGGAATGTTCCTGCTGATTCCAGTCACCATGGAAACCAATGGAATGGTCCTGCTGATTCCAGTCACCATGGAAACCAATGGAATGGCCTGCTGATTCCTGTCACCATGGAAACCAATGGAATGTTCCTGCTGATTCCAGTCACCATGGAAACCAATGGAATGTTCCTGCTGATTATATCACTTTTAGAACTTTACCCCAGAAATGACCTTTATCAATGACCCCCTACAATTCATCTTCATGCAGCGCATGGGAGGTGGGTAATCGGTGTTTAGGACCCTGGTTAGTAAGCCCAGCACACATGCACGGATTGACTGCCATGATGCATGGCTTGGCAACTTGCAGTCCTGTTACTTAGACAATCCAGCTTGGGAGCAGGGACTGGACAAAGTGTCTGTGTCAAGATCCTGATGCACATAGAGCTAATTCTCACAATGAGTCTGGAGTTTGCACCATACAATGACATACTCCGTGCCAATAATGGGCTCTATCATTGAGTGCTCCCCTTTTATTCATTCACTTCCTTTTTGGGGGCTTGTGCATCTAATGTAGACTCCTTTTTAACTGGTCCCCTCTATTGAGGCCATTTAAAAGCAAGGTTCTGTCTCTGCAATAGAGAGACCCCCAAGCACCTGACAGAACTCAATTAGATGAGTGGGGGGTGCTCACAGACAGAGCTGAGATTAAATTTCCACTTATCTCTTCCCTCTAGATTGTAAGCTCTGCAAGCAGGGTTCTCTACTTCATGTACCAGTCTGTTCTAGTTTGTCTAACTTAGTATGTAGCTCCCGTTCTATGCTCTGTACCTAGCGCTACATAAATTGTTGGCGCTGTATAAATAAATGGTAATGTGATGTAATGTAATGTATCTCTAAATATAAACACTAGGTTTACTCTAGAGAAGGGATACTCATTTTTTTAAAGCAAGATTTTAAAAAAAAAAGTTCCATGTCCCTAACAGCTTCAGTGTATGAGAATGATGATAAATGAGATGGGAAAATCCAAACCAAGCAGACATTGGAAACCAACAGGCGGGGCTTTCTGCGGAGAGCGCTAACTCCACCCATTAGCAGCTCAGCCATCTTCAAAAGGGGGAGACACGGATCACGTCAGGAGATAAGGACCTACTGTAAAACCCTAAGTCTTATCCCATGCATGCTTAACCCCTTCAAGTCTGTTTGCTGCTTTAGCCTTAGGGACCAAAAACACCGGAGTGATCAGGGGCCAGGACCACAGAGGCAGAGACCCCCACCAGGGCCCTTAGGGAAATATCGTGAGACCTGGCAACATCACTCGTGACTTTCTGTTACATTTAGCCTGTCAGACTGAGGCTACTCAATGTGGCCTCATCTGACAGAGGGGTTCGGGCAGCACCTCACTGCAGGGGGATCTGGAGGACAGCACATCGCGAGGGGCTACAATGTCAATTTAAACATGGGGCCAGTGCCTTTAAACATGGGGCGGCCCCCTTTAAACATTGGGCCAGTCCCTTTAAACATGGGGCCGGTCCCTTTAAACATGGGGTGGTCCCTTTGTCATGAGACCGGCACTTTACGAGGGGATTGTGCCAGCTCGTGGTATCTCCCAGGCTTGACATAATCCTGGGAACTATTTATAGCTGTTGTTACTATTTTACATATCAGTACGCCGCGAGATGTTAACACAAATATTTTAAAGACAGTCGTGTTTGGCAGGAAAAACTGCGATTATGAACCTTTTCTTAAATGATCTGGTGCTTATTTTCTCTACTCTGGGGAAACAAAACCAGTTGTATTAAAAGATAATTGAACCTTTTTTTTAACCCTTGCCAAGAGAGACAGTCGCCGACCAGACCTGGCTTCCTTCTTCCCAGGGAAGCATGGCCGCCGTGGGTCAGAGGATAAACTGCCGTGTACTATCAAAAGTACCTACCACTTTATCCTCACACTCCAACTATACAATAAAAAGAGTCAAGATATTACAATTTCATTTTAAAAAGTATTTTGAAATTACCTTAAAAACTATTTTCCAACACTATAGACTGTGTGGGATAATATATATTTATTGTAAGTTTCTTCCTTGAAGAATCATCTTCTACCCAAATATTTAAGATGCATCTTTGTAACACTTCACATATATTTGTACAGACCCAACAATTTGCTATAGAGGTTTAAAAGTTACAAACTCCTTTAGACTGTAACAGACACACAAGCTTACAATCTAAGTCACCTAAACAAGCACTTTAAGATGCTGTACTGCTTTCAGGGTCCGTCCCCCCCCAATTTGTTATAAAGAGCCAACTATTTCTCTGCAATGTGTTCACTCCTATGCAGGATAATCAAATGGGTTCTTTTATTAGTCAGGGGGCATGAAATGGTTAAGTTTTCAGACAGCTTTTGTTATGTAATACTTTTTTTGGGGGGGGAGGGGTGCAAACCTTCCCCAAAGCTGACCTTCAACTGCAGCATGAATTCCAAAGGTTGACATTTAAAAACAAAAGGTAAATCAAGTTCACAAATTCCATCAGCTGTGAGGCTGTTCCACGTATCAACTACCCTAGCTGTGGCACGTCTCCAGATTTTCTGTTACCCTTCCGCTCTCTTGATTCAGCATCTGACCCACTGTTATCATTTACCTCTTGTTACTAAAAAAAGAATCGGTCCTAAAGGTAGGACGGCCACCTCGGCCATTTTTTGCTGGCCACATGTAACTTCTGCCGGCTGCCTGGCGGTGTGTAGAAGTCATATGTGATCAGACGGAAATCCACTAACTAATCAACGTGGTTCTGTGGAGATTTTCCTGATCCCCAAGTGACTTTTACAGGATCATCGACACCTTCAGCCAAGAAGCATATTTGGATTTCAAAGAATGTCACAATGCATCACGAAAAAGCAATCGTGCTTTGAGAAATGTTCGTCCAGCTGAAGTTGTGAATTCTGACACATTCAGAGGTCACTGGGAGAGCAGCCTGCCAATCAGGTTCTCTCCAAACAGCTGTCAGATCTGTTATAGGGAAACCCTCCAAGTAGGGGAAAATACTGCTGTAAAAGCTTCATAATTTGGCAATGATAAATCATTTTTTGTCTACGGATGTCCTTTGGAAAAACATTTTTTTACTCACCTTTATGAGGCTTGGGACACGCTTCAACTTTTTTAAAGTAAGGCAGAAAGTAGTGAGATGCGAATATTTATGCAGATACAAAACACTTACACAAATAAACAAGGAGTTTTGCAAAGATACATTTTTATACAATATTGTTACTTTGCTTCCCAGACACCTCTGGGTTATACGTGAGGGGGACGGGGAGGTGTAGCCCAGCAGTTTATGAAGTCTTTAATGAGATTGGTAAAAAAAAAAAAAAAAATAAGCTAAACCGTGCCTATTATTCAAGAAGAATGATTATTTTTTTTGTCAAAGTCTGATCGATGCTGCTTGAACTCCTCCATCATGGGGAAAAAAAGAAGGCTGAAGGTATACAGTGCAGCAGTACAGGCAGTAGTGTATCTTCCACAAGGCAAACAAGGCACTCGTCTAGGGCGGCACTTTGCCAGAGGGTGTTAAATCACACTTCTGGTGCTTCCAACGTTTTTGCCCCCTCCCCTACTGTTCAGCAAGCTTTAGCTTCTTACAGTTAATCAGAGTGATGGGGGCATGTAATGGGGTGATTGGGCATTTAATGTGTGTGCAATGTGGGTGATGGGACATGTAATGGGGGGATGGGGCATGTCGTAGGTGTGCAACTTGGGGGGGTGCCTAGGGCAGCACAAAACCAAGATACACCACTGGGTACAGGTCTGGCCTTTCTTGTCACCTGCCTTGCACACAGGCAAGTATTGTGTCTAAAGTATGTATACACAGTCTGAATGTTAAAGAATCTAGCTGCAGACACCTGGTACCAACAGCCTCATGGCTCCACCCATCGCGCAGCTAGAATATCCATGTAATGCTTTGGATATGCTACAGACTTTGCAAAGTCCTTGGACTGACGTCCCAGCACAACGAAATTAGCCCCAAATTGGGCCCAAAAAAAAATGTATTCAAGCCAGTGTTATGGTGTTTTTATAAAACAATTCTAAGGATCTCTAAAATAAGTAAAATATAATAAACCCCTGCAGCGAACGTCAAAAGTATAGTCATTTATGCGAACAGATGGCATTTTAGCAATGTTTTTTTTGTCGAAATTTATCCCAATAACTATAACAGAGATGTTTAAAGACAATACGCCTCTCTGGTGACGCATTTCGCCCTGTCAGGGCATACACACAGAGCTTACAGGATTACAAAAAAACAAGCCTTTTTGTATGTAAAAGCGTGGATTTACCGGGTACTACTTCAATTTGTGTACTGATAACACCTCTAAGGAAATGCACCAGGTAGCCAGGAACACTTTTAAAAAATCCTTCAAAACTTTTATCAACCGTCATCTATAAGATATTAGTAGAAAAGGTAATGATCACAGCTTCTAGATTACATCAGATTATAGGAGAGAGATATACACGGTGGGTGGGTTGAATATTCGTTTTTTTATAGTAGCTCATTAATGTTCCATCTCTACTAAAATACAATAATCAGGTGTTCAAGGCCAACTATACGCAAAAATACAATAATCAGGTCTTCAAGGCCAACTATACGCAAAAAAATAATAATCAGGTCTTCAAGGCCAAGTATACGCAAAAATACAATAATCAGGTCTTCAAGGCCAACTATACGCAAAAAAATTATAATCAGGTCTTCAAAGCCAACTATACGCAAAAATATAATAACCAGGTCTTCAAGGCTAACTATATGCAAAATATAATAAAATAAATTAGAAATGTAAAATATAAATTCAAAATAAAAGAAGACAAATAAAGAACCCTATTGAGCCTTCAAATATTTAATCCAACCCAAGATTCAAAAGAACATTCGCCCCCCCCCCCTTGATAGAGGGTCGATAAATTACTTTATTTGTTTTTCTTCCATTTCGAATATTTCTATTAAAAATGTCTACGGCTGAATTAAACATAAGTGAATTTAAAGTGGTCCTTTAAAATAATGATAGTAATAGAGGGGCACTGCTCCAAAAAAAAATAATAATCAAGGAAGAGAAAATACTTATTTGAAAAAGCTGCTAGCTATATGAGAGATGGTTCCCAGCCCACCCTAGGTAGAAATCTGTGAAATGTAGATAAATAACTGCATTGTAGTTTCTATTACCCACCAGGAACACAGCCTAAAATACAGAGGATTTAAAAGTCAACTCTAAATTTCTTCTGGGTGTCATATCTTCCTCATACAAAAAAACAGCAATAGCAACAAGGAATATAAAAATCACCTACACCACTTAGAATTCTATAAGGACCAGCCATCGCTGGCATCTTCAAGCCTATAGAGATAAGTGTTAGGTGTTACAGTCAATCCAATTACGAATTTAAATTCCAAACACTTTACAAGCCTTACCCTTTCTTTCGTAAGGGATTATCCTCCTCAGTCCCATGCAAGAACTGTTCTATCGTGCTGTCTATATTTTTTTTATCGAAACGCGTCAGGATTTTGAACCCAGTTGGACAACATAACCTTCTGACATTCTGGCATTTTAATAACTAAATATGTGTTGTTTTTTTTGGTCAAGTTTAAAAAAAAAAAAAAAAAACACATATTAAAGATTTGTTTATTTCCTGCCCTACTATTTTATACTGTATCTATATAATTTTATAATAATTTTGTTTTATTTGTTTTTATTATTATTACGCCTATCAAAAATCATAAAAACCATTCACATATCAATTTGGACAAACACTTTTTGTGTTTCACCAGAGACAATGTTACTTAATCTCTTACACCTCTTATCAAAAATCATGCATCATAAATTGCAAAACATTACAAAAAAGAGTAATTCCAAAAGTCAAGTGTCATCTTCCTACATGAGCTGGAGGTGTGAGGTAGAATCCGTGTGTACCAAAAATGAACTTATTTGCCCATCCAGAGGTAATTACTCATTGAATTGGGACGAAGAGAGTCTCCTGGGTTGAATTCGTGAAATTCAATTATTATCACAATAAAAAAAAATCTTGGGATGCATGAAGAAAAAGAACATAATACATAATAGTATAAAGTGGGATCTATAATGTTAGATCCAAACAATCACATGTATATGTGAAAATTATTTAACATAATACATAGAGTCCTTCTTTAATTATTTTACTTTATGAACTTTCTTTTTGTTCTTGTTTTCATTTCACATTGTAATTATTTTGTATAAAATATTTTTTTAATAATCTTTTTTATATACAGAAAAAAATATATGTATTTATATATATTAAAAAAAAAAAAGAAAATTTCAACCGAACGTGGAAAAAACATTTTATTGACTCTATTATTTTTGCTATTTTGACATTTTAAATTACTACTGGAACAAAAGACCACATTTTAAATAATGATAAAAAAAATAAAAACAATAAAAAAAGGAATGATTCATACAGTCAAAAAACTATTTAATATTGCAGTTAAAAATTACATTCAAGGTCACTTTTTTCAATGAATGATAATGACCTATCTTTATTGTTAAATAATTACTGTGTTCAACTAGATATATTATTATGTTTGTATACTGATTGAATGGTGTGTCTTGTTTATCTATTTTTCATATTTTAATGTTAGAACTTTTACGCAGTTAATAATCTACCGTTGACTTTTTTTTCCTTTTATTGGAGGGCTGTTCAGTAGAGAAGAACATTATCCATTTATTATTCCCTGAATTGCAGAAGATAAAGACACGTACCTTTTAGCTTTCTGGAACGGTAGTTGGGCACATGGGATTTAGGCTGGTCGGTAAATTAGCTCAGAAGGAAGAGGTGAGATGCTAAACCCAGCAGGAAACACAATTGATCTGTCTTCGACAAGCTCCAGATGAATTTTCACGGCAGGATGAACTGCCTCAATTACGGAGGCCTGTGGGAGGAAATCATAAAATTAATTTATATTACTTTTATTTTTTTATAACTAACTTTAAAAAAACTCAATTGGCTTTGACAAAAAAAAAGCTCTTTAACCCCTTGAGGAAAAAGAGCTTTTATGGAATTTCTTTCTCATTTAGTGTACTCATCCAAACTATATATACCGGCTATCGTTTGGTGCCATGTTTATCCTTGTAAAGGTAAAGGCTTTCATGTCAAATTCACTGCAGCGAGTTGAATTTAAAGGGCATCCATAATGAAACAAGGTTAACAAAGATAGAAGATGAACAGCCAATCAGAACGTTGGCACAAAAATCTCTCTGTACAGTCGCAGGCGGTAAGAGGCGGAGCTAACCGCTATTCACCCCTTTTCCTAAGCGAATGGTTTGATCCAAACACACTCCGTGCAGCTATAAAATCATATCAGTTTCCCAGAGAGGAACTTTAGGAAGAGAAGACCAGGGGCTTTTGTTATACCGTCAATCCTTTAACAATAATATAGACAAAACAGCAGCTCCAGTGCCCTGCTAAGAAAATAAGGGGGCTCCTTAAAGTGACTGAAAATGATCTATACATTGTGTTAGCAAGACTGCAAACAAATGCCTAAATTAGGAGAATTTTTTTTAAAAATGTGTCTGTGGAGTCTCCTGTTAATGACATCAGCTGTGGCCTGATATGCAAATTAGCTAGTTTTCAATGGAAAATGTGCAATTTGCATATCAAGCCACAGGTGATAACCAGGAGGCTCCACAGGCAGAATTAAAATACATATTTCTCCTAATTTAGGCATTTTCTTTCAATTTTGCTAACACAATGTATAGATCATTTAAAAAAAATAAAATATTCTCTACATGCACAGTAAAAACAATGTTTCGGTGATACAGTCCCTTTAAATAATGTTCCAGTTAATGTGGGGAGATATTAACCATGCACCTCTAATCAGAGTATATATGTATATCACTCAATTGAAAACCTGGTAAACATCACAGTTTTACTATTCTTCAACATCCTTTTACCTCTATAAGATATACAACGATCAGCCACAACATTACGAGCACTGACAGGTGGCAAGCTGGCGGAGGCAGTGTGATGCTTTGGACTGACAGGTGGCAAGCTGGCGGAGGCAGTGTGATGCTTTGACTGACAGGTGGCAAGCTGGCAGGGGCAATGTGATGCTTTGACTGACAGGTGGCAAGCTGGCAGGGGCAATGTTCTGCTGGGAAACCTTGGGTCCTGCCATTCATGTGGATGTTACTTTGACACATACCACCTGCCTAAGCATTGTTGCAGACCATATACACCCTTTCATGGAAACGGTATTCCCTGATGGCATTGGCCTCTTTCAGCAGGATAATGCTCCCTGCCACAAAGCAAAAATGGTTCAGGAATGGTTTGAGGAACACAACAATGAGCTCAAGGTGTTGACTTGGCTTCCAAATTCCCCAGATCTCAATCCAGTTGAGCATCTGTGGGATGTGCTGGACAAAGAAGTCCGACCCATCCTCGCAACTTACAGGACTTAAAGGATCAGCTGCTAACGTCTTGGTGCCAGTTACACCAGCACACCTTCAGAGGCCTAGTGGAGTCCATGCCTCGACGGGTCAGGGCTGTTTAGGCGTCAAAAGGGGGGCTACTCAATATTATACAGGTGATCAAAATGTTATGGCTGATCAGTGCATATATCATGGTTGAACTAAATAATCCCTCTCTTCAACTAATACCTAATGCCTCTTCATTACGCTAAATGCCTGTTTTTTTCCTTCAGCACTTATTTATTTATATTAAGTTTTTATTTTACACAAAATTTACAAAAAATACAAATAGACATCTTAAAAGACATCATAACAGACTTTCTGGAAATAGGAACTTTTCCTCAATTCTGCTTCCTTATCTTAGTACCATACAATTTCCAGACCACATGTGTGAAATGCTATTTACCACAATACATAAGGTAATTAAAGGTACCTACCCGATGGCATCAGGTGAACTGGACACGCCAGATCTAAATAGACCTACAGCACGTTTGTGGCGTTGAGCATTAGCACACAAGTGTTTTTTATTTATAGGTTGTAGGGGTCTCTGCATTTGTAAACAGGTGACCTATGATCTATGTTTGTTTATCATCTCCCCTTTCTTATTGAGACTATAAGTAGTAAGCGCGTCATATTGACCAAGTAATCAGTGCCGTGACCCACTGTTTGTGTTATCTGTGTTTTTTTTTCTATCCACAGTCTTCCACAATTAACGAGGGATTCTATGTTTTTTTTTTACATTTTTTATTACCAGAAATGTTCCGGTGGACATTTCAATTATCCTTTCATTATGTGATTAAGGATCCACAACTGGAACTGTATACTTGAGTTTGTTATTGATGTACTAAGGATCATTTTCTACTGTTATTTTTCTAACTAAATGACACATGGCATCTATGTGCAATATGCTATTTTTATGTATGTATGTTTCTTGTACCATGCCAATAAAAAATATAATAAAAAAAAAAAAAAATCCAGACTACATTAAAATTTGTGCCACGTGGTGTCCCCCCCCCATTCCTTGGTCAATCAATCGGCCCTGGGATTATATCTCGGCCTCTATCAACCGATTTCAGTTCTGCCATATTAATGTACATTTCTCTAATGTGCCTGTAGCTAGACAGAAACCTTTTTCCATGTCCCTTTGCATATTTATCTTTGTCTCTCAACGTGAATCCACCTTATTTTATCCTGTTGAAGCCCATTGCTAGATATTATCATTTTCATTGCCAACAGCAAATGATGGATAATCCCGTGATGCTGTTTCGCAATTCCTCCCAAATTTAAGTGACATAATGCTTTCAATGGACAAGGTGCAATCTTCATACCAGTAATTTCAGATACTTTCCTAAACATTTCTCTCCAACACTCTCTGATCTTGGTACGTTCCCACCACATATGGACCCAGGTACCTGCTTCCTGACCACATCTCCAGCATCTATGATGTTTAGATGGATCTATCTTATTCATTATCCAGGGAATTCTATACCATCTATGAACTAATTTAAAATATACTTCCTGGAGGCACTTTATTTAGCTCCCTACTTCCCCTCCAATAAAACTCATTTTGTCTCCTCTCCTTCTCATTTGAGGACACTGCTCCAACTCCTAGTCCCTCTATCACCCTAACATGACTTCTGTCCACTTGCTGATCTGATACTAACCTCCCCTCTGATAACCTCTCCGAATCTAAAATCTCAAAAATAATGTCTTGCCCCATCCTCCTTTAGCATCTCACAACTAACTAGCTGCAGTGGACCGTCTACTGATTTTTTTCTTGTTTGGTCTTCCACAGTTCCTTCTTCAGGCTTCCAATTCACCAGTTATCCATTTTCATCCTGATGTATTTAAACATCTCTCCTTTCTTCACAACCGTTCACCTACTCATGTCTCCATGTCATCCCCTTACTTTTATTATATTCCCTATGTTCCACTTATTTTGTACTGTCGCTCTTCTCAACTCTACGTACCACTTGGCCCGCTGACCTTCAAAGCACAGCCAAGTATAACACACTGAAAACTTGCAATCTAATAAGGACATTCTCTTACAGAACGGGAGAGACATCCATCACTAGAGATGCCTAATCCGCCATAACACCACTGTGATTTCTGTCTACGGCCATAACCTGGTCATGCAAAAGGTTTCTCGACGGCTGCTTAGACAGAGTGGCTAACTTCATCCCAAGCACTACCATGCATGGAGATTATACTGGTCAACTAGACCGGTCACAGAGGAAAATAAAGGGGGATTCATTTCTAATGAGGCTGTTTGCTTAGCAGACGGAGATAGAAACATAGAATGTGTCACTGGCAGATAAGAACCATTTGGCCCGTCTAGTCTGCCCAATTTTCTAAATACCTTTATTAGTCCCCAGTTCCCAATCTTATATCTAGGATAGCCTTGTGCCTATCCCACACATGCTTAAACTCCTTCACTGTATTAACCTCTACCACTTATGGCTATTCCATGCATCCACTACCCTCTCACTGAAGTAATACTTTTATTAGTCCCTTGTCTTGTCTTATATCTAGGATAGCCTTATACCTATCCCACGCATGCTTAAACTCCTTCACTCTATTAACCTCTACCACTTCTAATGGAAGACTATTCCATGCATCCACTACCCTCTCACTGAAGTAATACTTTTATTAGTCCCTGGCCTTGTCTTATATCTAGGATAGCCTTATACCTATCCCACGCATGCTTACACTCCTTCACTCTATTAACCTCTACCACTTCTACTGGAAGGCTATTCCATCCATCCACTACCCTCTCAGTAAAGTAATACTTCCTGATATTACTTTTAAATCGATGCCCCTCTAATTTAAGACTATGTCCTCTAGTTGTGGTAGTTTTTCTTCTTTTAAATATACTCTCTTCCTTTACTGTGTTGATTCCCTTTATGTATGTAAATGTTTCTATCATATCCCTCCTGTTACGTCTTTCGTCCAAGCTATACATGTTAAGTAGCGTCAACCTTTCCTGGTAAGTTTTATCCTGCAATCCATGAACCAGTTTAGTAGTACTTTTCTGAACCTTCCAAACTGGTTCATGGGTAATAACAATACAGAACTTGAAATCTAAGTTTCCACAATATTTTTTGCAAATTCCTGATGTTCTAAACTTATGTGAGCTGCTAGAACATATAGCAGGGTGGTATCGGCAACCTATGTGTGGACTGTGTAAAGCTAAAGCCATATAGTCCTCAGATGTTCAATAGAAAAAAAAATAAAAAAATTACCCGGGAGTAACTTGGTAAAGGACATATACACAAATCTACCGGAAGCCTTGTGGAACCTCACGGACATTTCAACAGCCCCGTAGGATACATAGTTATCCCCTCTAATGACAGAGATAGAATTATATTTATTTGACAACAGCGTGGAATAGACAGGCAATATATAAATGAGAATAATATTACGCTAATCTGCCAAGAAGAACAATTTATAATACATTTAAAAAAAATGTAATCCTCAATACAGCTATAACTTATTGCAGTGGAAGATCTACCATAGATAGACGTGTCAGCTGGTAGTAGCAAGGCTCTGGAACAGTTTGCTGCAATACGATCTCATAATGTAAATATGTACTGGCCAAAAGGTCATCTCTATACTCCGACACTACTAAAGCCGCCAATTTAATTAATGGATAATTTTAACTCCCGCCACGGAGTAAATACAAATGTTTCATCAATCTGTATATATCTATGATAATTCCTAAACACAGGGCCATAAAAATCAAGATATGGGATTGTGGGGGAAGGTAAAATCATAGAATGTCCTGTGATAAAGGGGCTTTAGCTAAATAATGAGGATCTTGTAACACGCTGTGTCAATGGCATTTGCTTTTTGGGAAGTCATTACTCCCCTGCTTGTTTAAATATAGATAAAAGGTTGGGTATGTGTCTGTGGCTTTAAAGAGCATTGAAGTTTTATTTGTTTTAGGTTTTTTTTTTAACTATTGGTTCTTTAACACGAGCACAAGTTAAAATGAGGGTTTTACAAGCGGTTTTCTGCAAAGCTTGTCTGTACGACTGTTTGGGGGTCTGTCCTGTGCCGACCATTTGTAGAGTCTATTCAAAAAAAACGTGAGCGGTGGTGGGCTGACAAGTGAACTGCAAAAATCATTACAATTGTGGCTGGGAAAAAATCCACGTCCTGGGGTGCTGGGGTAAGTCCTGGATGTAAAATGTGGTGATGGGGCATGTCCTGGGGTGCTGGGGTAAAAGTCCCGGGTCTGCAGAGTGGGTGCTGGGGCATATCCTTGTTGGACAAAGTGGGGCTGATGGGGCACGTGCTGGGTGTGCAATGTGGGTGATGGGGCATGTCCTTGGTGTGAATTATGGGTGATGGGCCATGTCCTGGGGTGCAGTCAAACCTCACTGATATTATATACAAAGACCTGGATAAAATGACTTTGAGAGGGTAGGCACGAGAGGGAGAACTGGGAGGGGGCACATAAAATTTGTTCTGTAAGGGGCCCCTGAAATTTTGGATAGCGGCCCTGGTCCTAAACAGTTCACACACAGTTGGACAGAGAGCGAACTGTGTCCCAGCAATGTCAGACTCAACTCCAACTCTTCAGATCGCAATTCCAGGAATTCAATACACCTTCTGTAACGTTGTGCCTTGCTGAACCAACACACAAAAAAAATTATAATCATTTTTTTATTATTTTTTTGAAAAGCATTATAGTTTTGCACGAATCTGTGAGTGAGTCACGTATGGACAAAAGTGCCTGGCATTAAGGTAATGACTCATAAAAACAGAGGCGGTAACGAGCAACAAAGCAGAGAATACAGGGTCGGGGTAGAAGGTCTCATACTGTTTGTTATGATGCACTCTTATATAACAGTCAGTGGGTTCACCTTGGAAATGGGGGAGGGGGGTATTACCTATAAACCGAGGGCATCTATAGACAATAGTTAAGGGCAACCATAATGTCCAGATAGCATTTGGCAAGGAAACGGGCATCTGGAGATCATGGGAGTTGTACTTCATGAGCATCTGGACCTACTTGGTGGCAAAGCCTGGTTAATAGAAAATCATACCTATTTTGGATAAAAATAAGATCGCTAACTATTGCCATTTATTAAAGGATAACTGTCGGCACCCAATGATGTTCTGTTTATTGGAACGATTGAAGAGCAGGCGTTAGAAATGATTTCATGATAGGATACAAATGAAGTTTGTTTAGCCCTCTTTGCGCTGTATAGCTCTATCAGGGGGCGGCCATACTGTGTCAGATCACGGAAGAACTGACCTTTCTGGACCAAGATTCTAAACAACATGTCCGCCCCCTGATAGAAATATATGGGACAAAGAGGGCTAAACAAAGTATGTTATTTGCATTCTATTGTTGCAGCATTTATATTTAAAATGCCTTACACGATGCAATCTTCCAGTTAAACATAACTTCATTTTTTTCAAGAAAAAAACCCCTGATTTTGTGATGCAAGCGCACGAGAATGAGAAGGTCTAAGACAGATGTTTTTTGCCCAGGGGTGTAATATTATGTTACATGCTCTGTCTGGTCCCCTGGGTACAATCGTTCATAGCTCAGTGACCAAGCACAGGGCGGTCCCTCCTGATTCACATGGTTTATAGAGGTCTTCAATAAACGTTTGACGGGTTTGGCTTGGAACACATTATTTCAGAATTGGGGCAGCTATCAAGGCTGTTTGTTTGGGTTTCCAAGCTGAACTAAGTAGACTCTCATAGAATTTCTGGGCTATAATGAGCAGTTTTGGTCACCAGTAGGCAGCTGGGCTTTCCTGGATGAGGTCATAATGTTCAAGTGGTTTCGACTTCCGAGACAATGGTTAGATTTACCTTTTGTTTGTGGTGTTTCAGGTGATACAGCAGAAGATACCTGACATTGTTATGTTGCAACAACTTGAGTTTAACCCCTTCTTTTACTTTTTACTGCCTAGAGGCTTGTAGGTAGGCACAGGACGTCCAGCACTGAGCCGTGATGAGCTGTGTGCTGAGGTCTGCACGGGGGTCACCACTTTGAGTGGCCTCCGTCTGACATAGAAATGTAGCAAAAGCTCAAACCGGGCGTCCGACACATCTCCGGCATCCCTGCTTGCCCGAACTTTGCGGGATGACTGCAGGGACCGACGGGGTCTGTAGAGGGCCTGTTCGGGTCCCTGCTTGCATGTTCCTGGCTGACGATCACAAAGTGATCAGGGCCCAGGAACACAAAGACGCCGGTTTGTTGCTTTGGTCATTAAAGACCAAAGCACCATCTTGCGTGAAGGGGTTAATACTACAACAGGAACTGGTGAGGCAGATACAGAGGGATCTACTTTGCTCATCACTAAAGGATTTTATTCCAAAACAACGTTTCGACCAAACTTTCGGTCTTTTTAAAGCCATGAAATTGTACCTAGGCAGTGTTGGAGGTATGCTAGGGATCACAAGGCCATAAGCAAAAGTTGGGGAAAAAGAAGCTTTGGGATTTCGGAAAGACATTCGTGGGTGTTTTACTGAACAGGTAGGGGTTCATTTAACAGAGGTAGGCTTGGACTTGCTGAACTTGGGGTTTCGGTGGGTTTGGAGCGAGCTGTTTCTCTTCGGGGCGGCAGAGCTCACCCACCGTGAGGGGTCAGTGGATGACCTGTGGCGCAGCTTGCAAGGGTAGTTAGAGGAGGTAGGAGTTAATCAGTTTAAAGAAGTTAAAGAAATTTGGTTGGTGATGTGTTTTGGGGGTTTCGTGGTGGCTCAGAGCTCAGAATCAGGGGTGGGATCTTGGTATGACCTCCTTTACAAGTATTAAGGTGGGTTTGTGCTATGTTATAACAATGACAAATTTTTCCCAACACCCGTGGGTGTTGGGGGGCGGGGAGGTTAAAAGAGGACATTATCCCAGTCATTGACTATATCTTTGTCAGCACTAAAGTATTCCCTAAAGCCGATGTATCAACTATTTATAAAATATGTGTCATTGAGATCTCTGCACATAAAATTAAACCATGACAGGAACTGGACGTACAAGAAAGCTATACAATTTTACACTTTATTATAAACCGGAAGTAGTCCTTATATTTCATTGTCTGTGTGGTATACAGACAATTTGACGTGTTTCGCCTTCTGATCTGACTTCTTCAGAGGTGTGGTCTGTTCAAAAAAAAATCTAAACTTCCGTAACATGAGCTCGCCGAAAAAAAACACCTCACCCCAAACTCAAAACTCCCGCTGGAACCACAACAACCAACTCTGCGCATTCATTTCCATTAATGAAATACTGACATGCACCCTGGTCCATCCCTTTATGCAAGACGGGGAAAACAATATTGGCCCAGTTGGGTTGGGAGCGGGGGTGGAGGGGGGGGGGGGGGTGGCAAGAGGGAGCTCAGAAATAGTTTCTGCATCAGGGGCCTTAATGTTCTTAGATATTCTGCAAGACCACCCAAAGAATTCATATTGATATACAAAGTTATTCCCACTGCGCATAATTTACTGGAATTTTGGGGCACATTACAGCAAGAAACAGAGGGGGCTCTATTTATGGAAGAGTGAACTGCAGGGAATTTCAAACTGAAGGCCAAAGTAGCCGAATACTTCAAATGCATCTTCCAAATGTTAATGCATATTAATGTACTTTCAAAGTACTTTAAAATGCATGTTTTACATTTTGCATTGCAGAAGTTTGCAAGAAACCAGGACTGCCCCCACTAGTGGACTAAAAGTCAACTTTCTTATTTTCTGCAGGAACCAATGGGAATAATTTTAAACGCATGGAATTTCCTGTCTCTCTAGTGGTGTCGTCAGACAATGTGTTGCACTGTTATGAGACCCTACTGTGTACAAGAGCAAGTCTATTACAGTCCACACCATGTATTATATTCCAGGAGCACAGGAAGTGACTAAATGAAACAAAACTTTATATGCCCAGTGTCTATATAATCAGTGCTGCCGCACCTGCAGTAAACCTGCGCACTATCCAAGCAGTAATCTTCACCTTGCACCAAAGTGAGTTTGGGGGCTAGACTATCCCTTTAAGAAGTACGTTTGAAATTCCCTTCTCAGTTCCCTGCCACTCTCTCTTTCATGAATAAAGTTTTTCTTGTAGAACAAGAAAAAAAAAAAGAAAAAAAAGTTTGCGGAATTGAATCTTAACCTATTTCTCAGAAGTCTGAGTGGGGAGAGGAAGCAGAGTAGCTGCGCAGGGATTTAATTAAACAGGGCCCCGGAGTACTGGCGTGATGGAGACACACGGAGAGCTTGACTGCCCTACTTTAAAATTAAGCACATTCACACTTACACTTTTAACTGAAGGTGCTAATAAAAAAAAATTAGGCCACATTCTGAGCTCAGGAAGCATGGTGAGACGAAAAATAGCTTCCTTTAACAGAGAGAGAAAGTGCGTGATCTAGCCGGTTCACATCCATGCAACAATTAAACCAATGTCAGCCTTAAAGGTAGACGACTTGTCTTTTAATCGAATGAGATATCATTACAGAAGCAATGGGAGAGGAGTGCAGTATTGTATGTGCAGAGAAGCAAATCTGAAGCAATCAGCAGGGACTTTGGGTGACTGCTCCACTTTTAGAACGCTGAAGATGTGTAAACCGAAATTAGAACAGACTACAGCGCCCATCATCCTTACCCAGAGCGGCACTTAGAGTGCAACAACAGCCAGCGAAACACACTTTGGCTTTTGTCGAAAGAATAAAGACGCAGCTTTCACAATCCACTTGGCTGACGGTTCAAGTGTGCACTTGAGCTGAGTGTGCTTCAACTTCAAACCAATGGGACTTCAAAGTTCATTACATGCACTGTGCGCGAGTCTACTTCACTCCAATCTTAACCGCGTGCATCTGTCCCTCTGCGTTTCACACTATCCGGCCAGCTCCAGTCCTCTGAATGGCAAAATGACGATATTTATTTTCCAACACATGAAAGTGTACAATGTGTAAAAATTCTTAATTCTATCCCAAATATCTCCTAAATTAGAAGAAACATATGCTTAAACGTGTCTATGGAGTCTGCCGTTTATGACATCACCTGTGGCCTGATATGCAAATTACAAATTTCCCGCTCTACCCTTCATTTGCATATTAAGCCACAGGTGATGTCATAAACAGGAGACTCCATAGACACATTTAAAATATATTTTTGCTTCTAATTAAGTCATTTGCTTGCAGTTTTGCTAACACAACACATAACACACTGCATTACACACTGCATAACACACTGCATAACACACAGCATTACACACAGCATAACACACTGCGTAACACACTGCATAACACACTGCGTAACACACTGCGTAACACACTGCCTCACACGCAGTATAACACACAGCATAACACACAGTATAACACACAGCATAACGTACAGCATAACACACAGCATTACACAATGCATAACACACAGTATAACACACAGCATAACGTACAGCATAACACACAGCATTACACAATGCATAACACACAGCATAACACACTGTGTAACACACTGCATAACACACTGCGTAACACACTGCCTCACATGCAGTATAACACACAGCATAACACACAGTATAACACACAGCATAACACACAGCATAACGTACAGCATAACACACAGCATTACACAATGCATAACACACAGCATAACACACTGCATAACACACAGCATAACACACTGCGTAACACACTGCATAAGACACTGCATAACACACTGCATAATACACAGTATAACACACAGCATAACGTACAGCATAACACACTGCATAACACACAGTATAACACACAGCATAACGTACATGAGCATTCGCACATAAAAGGAAATAAAAAAAAGAAATGCATTATTTGATATAATGTTTTATTAAAAAAGCAATTTACATGTGAATATATACAAGTTGAGCTTTTTTTCCTATAGGGTAGTCTTATATTTAGGCTTTTAGTTTTTTTCCTAAAGGAATATCCAAAGTTTGGGGGGTCGTCTTATAATCAGGGTCGTCTTATAATCGAGCAAATACGGTATATGTATTTAGTGTAGCGCAAAGTATTAATACTCGCTTTATTTTAATTATTTAGTACAGCGTACGTGATTATTATCTTCCAACTTATACGAAGGACAAAAGTTTATTATTTTTAATGTTTAAATAAATTAATATATTTCTACAATTTATCCATATTCTGGGCAATATTACTATTTCTTTCATTTAATACGATTATACATGTGGATTGCATCCTTTTGCTACAGTATACATCTATATAGATAACACAAAGTGCTGTACCCTTTGTATTTTTTGCATGTTTTCTCTGCGTTAAATTGGACCCTGTCCTCGTTTAAGAGAAACCTCGACTATCAAGATTAAGAACAACTTATAAGTATTTTCTACTCTTTTTATATTAATATCACCTATTTGCACGTTTTAATATTTATTTAATATTGTGAAGCTCTCCAGTTATCTGTGTTTTTTTATAACACACAGCATAACACAATGCATTACACACAGCACAACACACTGCATAACACACTGCATTACACACCGCATAACACACTGCATAACACACTGCATTACACTGCATAACACACTGCATTACACACTGCATAACACACAGTATAACAAACAGCATAACATACAGCATTACACACTGCATTACACACAGCATAACATACAGCATTACACACTGCATAACACACAGCATTACATCCAGGATAACACACTGCATTACACACAGCATAACACACTGCATTACACACAGCATAACATACAGCATAACACACTGCATTACACACAGCATAACATACAGCATAACACACAGCATAACACACAGCATTACACACAGCATAACACACAGCATTACACACAGCATAACACACTGCATTACACACAGCATAACACACTGCATAACACACAGCATAACACACAGCATTACACACTGCATAACACACAGCATAACACACAGCATAACACACAGCATAACACACAGCATAACACACTGCATTACACACAGCATAACACACTGCATAACACACTGCATTTCACACAGCATAACACACTGCATTACACACAGCATAACACACTGCATTACACACAGCATAACACACTGCATTACACACTGCATCACACACAGCATCACACACAGCATCACACACAGCATTACACACAGCATTACACACAGCATAACACAGGGCTCGACAAACCCAGGGCGCCAGGTCGCCATGGCGACCAGGAAATTAGACCTGGCGCCTGGGTGCTGTCGGCTTCATGGTCCCCTTGCCGGTGCCATCTGATTTTTCCGCAGCGCGAGGGGGTAAAGTCTGTGCCGATGGCCGATGGCACAGACTGCAAGCTCCGCCCCCTCGCGCAACGCGTGTCGTCACGTGACATCCTGTCACTCAGCACGCCGACCAACGGACATCAGCAGCAACACGAGTGTCCCCCTCCCCTGCAGTGAGGTAAAGCAGAAGGGAGGGGGACACATCAAGAAGAAACCCCCAAGAAAAGACTGTGTGAGGTGGGTGTGTGTTTGTATGTATTGTAAAGTAGGTGTGTGTGAGGTGTTTAGATATTTGTGTATATGTAAAGTAGGTGTGTGTGAGGTGTTTGTATATATGTGTTTATGTAAAGTAGGTGTGTGTGAGATTTGTATATATGTGTATATGTAAAGTAGGTGTGTGTGTGAGGTGTTTGTATATATGGGTATATGTAAAGTAGGTGTGTGTGAGATTTGTATATATGTGTATATGTAAAGTAGGTGTGTGTGAGGTGTGTGTATATATGGGTATATGTAAAGTAGGTGTGTGTGAAGTGTTTGGATATATGGGTATATGTAAAGTAGGTGTGTGTGAGATTTGTGTATATGGGTATATGTAAAGTAGGTGTGTGTGTGAGGTGTTTGTATATATATGTATATGTAAAGTAGGTGTGTGTGAGGTGTTTGTATATTTGTGTATATGTAAAGTAGGTGTGTGTGAGGCGTTTGGATATATGGGTATATGTAAAGTAGGTGTGTGTGAGGTGTTTGGATATATGGGTATATGTAAAGTAGTTGTGTGTGTGTGTGAGGCGTTTGGATATATGTGTATATGTAAAGTAGGTGTGTGTGAGGTGTTTGGATATATGGGTATATGTAAAGTAGTTGTGTGTGTGTGTGTGAGGCGTTTGGATATATGGGTATATGTAAAGTAGGTGTGTGTGAGGTGTTTGGATATATGGGTATATGTAAAGTAGGTGTGTGTGAGTTGTTTGTATATATGGGTATATGTAAAGTAGGTGTGTGTGAGGTGTTTGTATATTTGTGTATATGTAAAGTAGGTGTGTGTGAGGCGTTTGGATATATGGGTATATGTAAAGTAGGTGTGTGTGAGGCGTTTGGATATATGTGTATATGTAAAGTAGGTGTGTGTGAGGTGTTTGTATATTTGTGTATATGTAAAGTAGGTGTGTGTGAGGTGTTTGGATATATGGGTATATGTAAAGTAGTTGTGTGTGTGTGTGAGGCGTTTGGATATATATGTATATGTAAAGTAGGTGTGTGTGAGGTGTTTGTATATTTGTGTATATGTAAAGTAGGTGTGTGTGAGGTGTTTGTATATTTGTGTATATGTAAAGTAGGTGTGTGTGAGGTGTTTGTATATTTGTGTATATGTAAAGTAGGTGTGTGTGAGGCGTTTGTATATATGTGTATATGTAAAGTAGGTGTGTGTGTGAGGTGTTTGTATATATGTGTATATGTAAAGTAGGAGTGTGTGAGGTGTTTGTATATTTGTGTATATGTAAAGTAGGTATGTGTGAGGCGTTTGTATATATGTGTATATGTAAAGTAGGTGTGTGTGTGAGGTATTTGGATATATGTGTATATGTAAAGTAGTTGTGTGTGTGAGGTGTTTGTATATATGTGTATATGTAAAGTAGTTGTGTGTGTGAGGTGTTTGTATATATGTGTATATGTAAAGTAGTTGTGTGTGTGAGGTGTTTGTATATATGGGTATATGTAAAGTAGGTGTGTGTGTGAGGTGTGTGTATATATGGGTATATGTAAAGTAGGTGTGTGTGAGGTGTGTGTGTATATGGGTATATGTAAAGTAGGTGTGTGTGAGGTGTTTGGATATATGTGTATATGTAAAGTAGGTGTGTGTGAGGTGTGTGTATATATGGGTATATGTAAAGTAGGTGTGTGTGAGGTGTTTGTATATATGTGTATATGTAAAGTAGGTGTGTGTGAGGTGTTTGTATATATGGGTATATGTAAAGTAGGTGTGTGTGAGGTGTTTGTATATATGGGTATATGTAAAGTAGGTGTGTGTGAGGTGTTTGTATATATGGGTATATGTAAAGTAGGTGTGTGTGAGGTGTGTGTATATATGGGTATATGTAAAGTAGGTGTGTGTGAGGTGTTTGTATATATGTGTATATGTAAAGTAGGTGTGTGTGAGGTGTTTGTATAAATGTGTATATGTAAAGTAGGTGTGTGTGAGGTGTTTGTATATATGGGTATATGTAAAGTAGGTGTGTGTGAGTTGTTTGTATATATGTGTATATGTAAAGTAGGTGTGTGTGATGTGTTTGTATATATGTGTATATGTAAAGTAGGTGTGTGTGAGGTGTTTGTGTATATATGTGTGTGTGAGGTGTTTGTGTATATATGTGTGTGTGATGTGTTTGTATATATGTGTATATGTAAAGTAGGTGTGTGTGAGGTGTTTGTATATATGTGTATATGTAAAGTAGGTGTGTGTGAGGTGTTTGTATATATGGGTATATGTAAAGTAGGTGTGTGTGAGGCGTTTGTATATATGTGTATATGTAAAGTAGGTGTGTGTGAGGTGTTTGTATATATGGGTATATGTAAAGTAGGTGTGTGTGAGGTGTTTGTATATATGGGTATATGTAAAGTAGGTGTGTGTGAGGTGTTTGTATATATGGGTATATGTAAAGTAGGTGTGTGAGGCGTTTGTATATATGTGTATATGTAAAGTAGGTGTGTGTGAGGTGTTTGTATATATGGGTATATGTAAAGTAGGTGTGTGTGAGGTGTGTGTATATATGGGTATATGTAAAGTAGGTGTGTGTGAGTTGTTTGTATATATGTGTATATGTAAAGTAGGTGTGTGTGATGTGTTTGTATATATGTGTATATGTAAAGTAGGTGTGTTTGTATATATGTGAAGTAGGCGTGTGTGTTTATGAATTGCGTTTATGTTTGCGTGATTGTCTGGCTCCTAAAAAAAATTTCTGGCTCCTAAAATCAAATTAAATTTGTCAAGCCCTGGCATAACACACAGCATTACACACAGCATAACACACAGCATTACACACAGCATAACACACAGCATTACACACAGCATAACACACTGCATAACACACAGCGTAACATATAGCAAGCAGCACCTCGGGTTACCAGGGGGTTTCCGTTTTATTGGACCTGTGGTTGGAATCTTTGTGTCAATTACTGAAAATTATTTATTCTTTCCACTGTAAACAATGAGTTTTAGGTAAATTCCCACATTTAATAAAATGCTTCAATACATAGAGAACTGGTTAATGTGACGCTGCTCCCCCTGTATCGAAAACAGATCTTTTAAAAAAAAACCTGTAATAATTTCCTGTAATGCAGCATCAAACAGGCCATAATATGGTGATACGTGATGCTATAATACTGGGATCATCCAGCCATGCGTTCTAAATCTCCTCTTTGTATTAGAGCTACCTGATCATCTATACATCGGTTTTACTGTCCATGTAGAGGGTAAAAAATGATTGAAATTGATCTATACATTGTGTTAGCAGAACTGCCAGCAAATGCCTGAATTATGAGAAGAATGTATTTTAAATGTGTCTGTGGAGTCGCCTGCTTATAACATCACCTGGCAAGCATTTTGGGCACAGAGATGGCACTGGGAAGCTGTTTTGGGCACACAGGTGGCACTAGGATGGTATTGAGGCACACATATGGTACTGGAATGGTGTTTGGGCACAAATATTGTACTTGGCAGCTTTATTAAGGCAAAAAGGTGACGCTGGAAAGGTGTTTGGGGACAAATATGGCACTTGCAAGGTGTATGGGGACAAAGGTAGCACTTGCAAGGTGTTTGGGGACAATGATTGCAGATCCTAAACAGAAAGAGGAGTGACCCTGGACAGGAAGCGGCTGGGTCAAATGAAGATTAGTGGGGACATGATTTTAGTCAGGCCTAGAGCAGCACTAAACAGAAGTACACCATTGGCTAACACAGTGTATAGATGATTACTGTCATTTTGCATTCTCTACATTCACAGTATAAAACTATGTTTAGGTGACATAGTCCCTTTAGCCCTTTAAGCCAGGACCAAAAGGTGCAGTTTCAGTGTTATAACTTTCTAACAAAAAAGCACAAGTGAAAAGTTAGTGTGAGAGTAAACTGGCAGCTACTGTTGATAGTACATACCAGATTATCCTCTGACCAGTGGCTGCCATGCACAGGTCTGGTTGGAGACGAGCTATCTCTGCTTGAATCTGTAAAGATACACACTGGGTTTACTTTGGATAAGGGGACACTATTTTTTAACCCTTGCTTCCTCTGAGGAAGCAAGATCACCAAAAATGTTAGTTGTCCTTTAACAATATACATTGTTACACTGAGCGCAGTGGTGTATTTAGGTTTTGTGCTGCCCTAGTCCTTACTAAACGTATCCACACCCCAACCATCATCTGTCACACCCCTTTCTCTCCAGGTTGCACCTCTTCCTCGCAAGATCTTTCCACTACACCAGATTCCCCCAAACATACTTTACAAAAGTGCCAACTTGTCCCCACATCCCTGTCAACAGAGCCAGATTGCCCCCATATACCTTTTCATGGCACCATGTTCCCCCATGCCTCTTGCCACAGCGCCATTTTACTCTCTGGTGATCAGGCGGTACAAGGCAGGAATGTGGGATGTAGCACCAACAATGAGAGCACAGGCTCTGCTGTCGCCCCCCTTCAGTCAGCTGCTGCCCTCCTGCAATCTGCCACCCTGGTCCTAGGCAGAACTAAAACACTGTCTGAGCCCAACCTGCTGCTCTGGAAGTTCAGGACCAACGGAGGCAGGCTCCTGACATCTGTCGGAAGTCTGCTTTATCCGTAGGCACAGATGCAGATTTACGACTGCTCCATCGTCTTGTAAGTGTGGCAATGGAGGCTTCCCATCATTATACATATAGATTGATTGGGCGGACACTCTAGGGTGCTGGACTAAGAAGAAGGTTCAGGACGAGTTAATAAATAGAGCCGCTAGGTGGTTTCTATACTAATGACTTGAAAAGAGAGGCGGACATCTTCAGAGTATACTGCCTGGAAAAAGAGGGTTAAGATTAATGCTGTGTCCAGTTCGAACAATGATTATGAGCCTCGTTTCGAGGCTACTAAATGTGATCCACGATCCATAAAAGGTTCTAGAAGTCGCTTCAAAGCAAACTATTTCTGCTAGTAAAAGCCCACTGGAGACACAGCAGGCAAAGGTCTGTCAAAGATGCTAAAATATGGTGAAAGCTTATCCTTTATACCGGGGAATAAAATTTCTACTTATCTAGGAAAATAAAATAAATAAGAAACATACAGCGCCAGCAGCTTTCCTGTGTGGAGTCGTGCTGTGGACAGTTGTCGGAAAGGCTCTCTATTTCCTTAGCCTTTTACAGACAGAGGATTCAACGAAAATATTAATATGAATCGTTGAATGTACAATGATAACAATATATAAAACAGGAAACTGGATTTCAGCAAATCACAGTAATGTGCAGTGTGTGAGTGGATTAGACTCCACAGCAATAAAATTCCCAGTAATGTGCAGTGTGTGAGTGTATCACAGACTCCACAGCAATAAAACGCACGGTAAGATGCAGTGTGTGAGTGTATCACAGACTCCACAGCAATATAACTCACAGTAATGTGCGGTGTGTGAGTGTATCACAGACTCCACAGCAATAAAACTCACAGTAATGTGCAGCGTGTGAGTGTATCACAGACTCCAAACCAATAAAACTCACAGTAATGTGCAGCATGTGAGTGTATCACAGACTCCAAACCAATAAAACTCCCAGTAATGTGCAGTGTGTGAGTGTATCACAGACTCCACAGCAATATAACTCACAGTAATGTGCACTGTGTGAATGTATCACAGACTCCACAGCAATATAACTCACAGTAATGTGCAGCGTGTGAGTGTATCACAGACTCCAAACCAATAAAACTCACAGTAATGTGCAGCATGTGAGTGTATCACAGACTCCAAACCAATAAAACTCACAGTAATGTGCAGTTTGTGAGTGTATCACAGACTCCACAGCAATATAACTCACAGTAATGTGCACTGTGTGAATGTATCACAGACTCCACAGCAATAAAACTCACACTAATGTGCAGTGTGTGAGTGTATCACAGACTCCACAGCAATAAAACTCACAGTAATGTGCAGTGTGTGAGTGTATCACAGACTCCACAGCAATAAAACTCACAGTAATGTGCAGTGTGTGAGTGTATCACAGACTCTACAGCAATAAAACTCACAGTAATGTGCAGCGTGTGAGTGTATCACAGAGCTCCACAGCAGTAAAACTCACAGTAATGTGCAGCGTGTGAGTGTATCACAGACTCCACAGCAATAAAACTCACAGTAATGTGCAGCGTGTGAGTGTATCACAGACTCCACAGCAATAAAACTCCCAGTAATGTGCAGCGTGTGAGTGTATCACAGAGCTCCACAGCAATAAAACTCACAGTAATGTGCAGCGTGTGAGTGTATCACAGACTCCACAGCAATAAAACTCACAGTAATGTGCAGCGTGTGAGTGTATCACAGATTACACAGCAATAAAACTCCCAGTAATGTGCAGCGTGTGAGTGTATCACAGATTCCACAGCAATAAAACTCCCAGTAATGTGCAGTGTGTGAGTGTATCACAGATTCCACAGCAATAAAACTCCCAGTAATGTGCAGTGTGTGAGTGTATCACAGACTCCACAGCAATAAAACTCACAGTAATGTGCAGTGTGTGAGTGTATCACACATTCCACAGCAATAAAACTCACAGTAATGTGCAGTGTGTGAGTGTATCACAGACTCCACAGCAATAAAACTCACACTAATGTGCAGTGTGTGAGTGTATCACAGACTCCACAGCAATAAAACTCACATTAACGTGCAGTGTGTGAGTGTATCACAGACTACACAGCAATAAAACTCAAAGCAATGTGCAGTGTGTGAGTGTATCACAGACTCCACAGCAATATAACTCACAGTAATGTGCAGTGTGTGAGTGTATCACAGACTCCACAGCAATAAAACTCACACTAATGTGCAGTGTGTGAGTGTATCACAGACTCCACAGCAATAAAACTCACATTAACGTGCAGTGTGTGAGTGTATCACAGGCTCCACAGCAATAAAACTCACAGTAATGTGCGGTGTGTGAGTGTATCACAGACTCCACAGCAATAAAACTCAAAGCAATGTGCAGTGTGTGAGTGTATCACAGACTCCACAGCAATATAACTCACAGTAATGTGCAGTGTGTGAGTGTATCACAGACTCCACAGCAATAAAACTCACAGTAATGTGCAGTGTGTGAGTGTATCACAGACTCCACAGCAATAAAACTCACACTAATGTGCAGTGTGTGAGTGTATCACAGACTCCACAGCAATAAAACTCACATTAACGTGCAGTGTGTGAGTGTATCACAGACTACACAGCAATAAAACTCAAAGCAATGTGCAGTGTGTGAGTGTATCACAGACTCCACAGCAATATAACTCACAGTAATGTGCAGTGTGTGAGTGTATCACAGACTCCACAGCAATAAAACTCACACTAATGTGCAGTGTGTGAGTGTATCACAGACTCCACAGCAATAAAACTCACATTAACGTGCAGTGTGTGAGTGTATCACAGGCTCCACAGCAATAAAACTCACAGTAACGTGCAGTGTGTGAGTGTATCACAGGCTCCACAGCAATATAACTCACAGTAATGTGCAGCGTGTGAGTGTATCACAGACTCCACAGCAATAAAACTCACAGTAATGTGCAGCATGTGAGTGTATCACAGACTCCACAGCACTAAAACTCACAGTAATGTGCAGTGTGTGAGTGTATCACAGACTCCACAGCAATAAAACTCACAGTAATGTGCAGCGTGTGAGTGTATCAGAATCCACAGCAATAAAACGCACAGTAATGTACAGTGTGTGAGTGTATCACAGACTCCACAGCAATATAATTCACAGTAATGTGCAGCATGTGAGCGTATCACAGACTCCACAGCAATACAACTCACAGTAATGTGCAGTGTGTGAGTGTATCACAGACTCCACAGCAATAAAACTCACAGTAATGTGCAGTGTGTGAGTGTATCACAGACTCCACAGCAATACAACACACAGTAATGTGCAGTGTGTGAGTGTATCACAGACTCCACAGCAATATAACTGACAGTAATGTACAATGTGTGAGGATATCACAGACTCCACAGCAATAAAACTCACAGTAATGTGCAGCATGTGAGTGTATCAGACTCCACAGCAATAAAACTCACAGTAATGTACAATGTGTGAGTGTATCACAGACTCCACAGCAATAAAACGCACAGTAATGTGCAGTGTGTGAGTGTATCACAGACTCCACGACAATATAACTCTCAGTAATGTACAATGTGTGAGGATATCACATAGCTCAGCAGCAATAAAATCCACAATAATGTGCAGAAATTCAAACAAATGCGTTAAGAGCAGCTGTAGGTATAAAGTCCACTTTCAAACGGCTGACTTTGAAGTGCATTGTCAATAAAAGGTATTGATAAAATATACATTTAAAAAAAAAAAAAAAAGCTACTGTAAATTATTCATTCCTAGGTGTTCCACTATTCACATAACAAGGTAAAAGTTACTAAGCAAGATAATAAATGAATAATATAACATAATGAAAAACATTATAACTGTAAATCATTTGCAAAACTTTATTTTGTTAAAGTAAAATAATCTATTAATGGTGTTTACTTTCCTAATCTATTGTATTGTGCTGATAAGACTTCAAACTTTAAGTTACTTATTGTCCTTATTTTATCGCTTGAATGCATAGTAATTATATTATTATTATTATTAGCAGGCCGAGGTGCATCAACTAAAACTATATTTATTCCTTTTAAATGGCAATTTAAATCAAATCTGACATATGTGAAATACACTTATTTATAAACTTCTCCTCTAGTTATCGGGGCTTCTAAATTCAGTGTCGTGGAATAGTTAGGGCTGGAGGAAATAGGCAGGACTGTTGAATACCATATTTGCTCGAATATAAGACGACCCTGATTATAAGACGCCCACCCAAACTTTGGATATTCCTTTAGGGAAAAAACTAAAAGCCTGAATATAAGACGACCCTATAGGAAATACGTTTAACTTGTATATATTCACATGTAAAGTGCTTTTTAATGTTTACTAAAAAATTATTATATAAAAAAATAAATTTCTTGTTTTTATTTCCTTTTATGCGCTAAATGGTGCCTCTACACCCCCCCCCCCCCAGACTTGCCCAATGCTCCCTCTCCCCCCCAGACTTGCCCAATGCTCCCTCTCCCCCCCAGACTTGCCCAATGCTCCCTCTCCCCCCCAGACTTGCCCAACATTGTCTCTCTCGCCCCCTCCCTCCCACATTGTCTCTGTCTCCCCCCAAGGTGGTCTCTGTCTCCCCCTCCCGCCCCCAGTGTGGTCTCTGTCTCCCCTTCCCTCCCGGCATGGTTGTCTTTGTCTCCCCCTCCCTCCCCCCAAGGTTGTCTCTGTCTCCCCCTCCCTCCCCCCAAGGTTGTCTCTGTCTCCCCCTCCCTCCCCCCAAGGTTGTCTCTGTCTCTCCCTCCCACCCCCCAAGGTGGTCTCTGTCTCCCCCTCCTGCCCCCAACATGGTCTCTGTCTTTGTCTCCCCCTCCCTCCCCCCAAGGTTGTCTCTGTCTCCCCCCTCCCCCCAACTTTGTCTCTGTCTCCCCCTCCCCCCAAGGTTGTCTCTGTCTCCCCCCTCCCCCCAACGTTGTCTCTGTCTCCCCCTCCCTCCCCCCAAGGTTATCTCTGTCTCCCCCTCCCTCCCCAAGGTGGTCTCTGTCTCCCCCTTCCCTCCCCCCAAGGTGGTCTCTGTCTCCCCCTCCCTCCCCCCAAGGTTGTCTCTGTCTCCCCCTCCCTCCCCAAGGTGGTCTCTGTCTCCCCCTTCCCTCCCCCCAAGGTTGTCTCTGTCTCCCCCTCCCTCCCCCCAAGGTTGTCTCTGTCTCCCCCTCCCTCCCCAAGGTGGTCTCTGTCTCCCCCTCCCTCCCCCCAAGGTTGTCTCTGTCTCCCCCCAACTTTGTCTCTGTCTCCCCCTCCCTCCCCCCCCCTCCCCCCAAGGTTGTCTCTGTCTCCCCCTCCCTCCCCAAGGTGGTCTCTGTCTCCCCCTCCCTCCCCCCAAGGTTGTCTTTGTCTTACCTCCCTCCCCAAGGTGGTCTCTGTCTCCCCCTCCCTCCCCCCAAGGTTGTCTTTGTCTTACCTCCCTCCCCAAGGTGGTCTCTGTCTCCCCCTCCCTCCCCCCAAGGTTGTCTCTGTCTCCCCCCAACTTTGTCTCTGTCTCCCCCTCCCTCCCCCCCCCCCTCCCCCCAAGGTTGTCTCTGTCCCCCAGGACAGGAACAGTTGAGGGATAAAATGCTAAGACTTCTTCACTTAACATGACTCAGTGCATACCTAAAAAAAACCTGCATGTACAAAAGGGGCAAACAAAACCCAGAGATAGTAGGGGGTGCACAAATTAAACTTGCTGGTGGGCAGAGAACAGACTGACAGTAGGTTTGTTAGGTGGCAACAATTTGCACAACATTAAACTGTATTAATATTATTATTTAATTACGTAATGGAAGCAATTGCTGCTGAGCTTGGAACAAATAAAAAGGTATTTTTTTCAGATACTAACTGGTACTCCTGCTGTTAAAATGTCTAATCCACAGGTAAAATAAATGTGGAGGTCTCTAGGACCACAGAGCTAATTCTCTGTGGCTTAGGATGTAGTATGCTGACATAATCATTACATGGGAATTAGCTTTAATACTAAGACACACGAGCTGTAGGTTATCATTTCTTGGTGTGTTCTGATTTGTTCCCACTCCATGGTCAAGCAGAGATGATGGGACCATGGTCAAGCAGAGATGATGGGACCATGGTCAAGGAGAGAGGATGGGACCATGGTCAAGCAGAGACGATGGGACCATGGTCAAGCAGAAATGATGGGACCATGGTCAAGCAGAGATGATGCGACCATGGTCAAACAGAGATGATGGGACCATGGTCAAGCAGAGATGATGGGACCATGGTCAAACAGAGATGATGGGACCATGGTCAAGCAGAGATGATGGGACCATGGTTAAGCAGAGATGATGGGACCATGGTCAAGCAGAGATGATGGGACCATGGTCATCCTAGTTTTCCAGTGAATAGGGTTTGCCATCTGCCCGATATATTACTGGTCAGTACAAAAAGTAGACTAATGGCCAATGTGTATGGAGGGAGTAGCATGTCCGGTATTTTTCTAAAGATAATAACTTCTTGGTTTAGGCAAGCCTGCGTGATATCACACGTGACATCAGGAGGTATCGCAATTTTTTTGGCAGGATCTATTAAGTCCCTGATTGGGTTTTTTCCATTGAGTCCCTGGCTTTGTGATCAGTGGCCAGGGACAAAAAGTGATGTTCTGGCAGTTACGTCTTCTGCAAGCGCCATGCGTCACGAAGGGGTGAAAACAAACGAACCAAAAAAACAAAAAACCCTTCTGTGTTTTATCTCTGCGGATAGTTTAACTGGACCGCAACTGCGTTATAAAATACACGGAGTGGGTGGTCCAGATGGTTAGTAGCCCCCTGGCCTTCATTATTAAACGATATTTATATTCTCTGTCATCAATGTCTGTGATGATTTACACTTTTTTAAATCAGACATCATAGGGTGTTTTGTTTAAATCAACATACGCTATGATCTATCCAGTGAAATACAACATACATTTTTTTCTGAATTTATAACCATTTTAATTATTTAAAAAAAGTTTTGGGGTCATGACCCCAAACTGAAGTTTTTTTTTCATGTATTTAACATTTTTTTTTATTTATATATATATATATATATATATATATATATATATATATATATATATATATATATATATATATATATATATATATATATATTATCCAAAAAGCAAAGGAAAGTCAGTGTTTAAGAACCATTTTAACCTGAAAAAAGTTAACTGAAAGTGCATATCAAATACAATATTAAAACAAATATGTATGTCCTGTTTAGGGTTGCCACCTGGCCGGTATTTTACCGACAGGCCGGTAAAAAATTGGCTTCAGGCCAATGTTAAGTCTATGGAGACAGTACCAAGGCCGGTACTTTTCTGAAGAAAAGGTGGCAACCCTAGTCCTGTTTCATCCTAGATAGAGAGAGGCCTGTGGCCATGTGACACACACATCATGCATGACTTGTGTTTCCTACATTATTTTCAATGGAGAATGTGCTTGGCAACTGCAATTCTGACCGTACAGCCGTACACTCAGAAATTCAAAGGTTAGTCAGGGGGTGGAGCTTATGTTTTTTCTTGCATGCTCAAATATGCAAAAAAAAAAAAAAAAACAACAACTAAAAAACAAATCTGGTCAGTAAAAGGATCCGTGAATTTAATCTGTTATACAAACATGCCACAAAAGAAATGTATCATTGTTTATAGTGCACTGTCTGTTATTTATTTGAGAAATATTTTCTGGAAGCTTTTGATAAGTTGGATAATAGGGTATCCCCACTCCCCCCACAACTGTCCGCTTCATGAGGTACAGTCCTGATTCTGAAACACTTTCCCACTGTCCCCAACTTCATCCTTCAGTGCTCCTTAAAACCATGGGTCCACCTTCCGCTCCCTTCCTTCCTTCCTCCCCTTTCCTTCCCCTCCCCTCACCTCTGCCCCTTTCTACTAAGTGCTGTCAACATTACTGTTGCAAAAAAACATCTCCTTTAAAAAAATCAAGAATATTAGAGAGAAAAAAACATGGGTCCAGGGTCCATCCCAATGGCCCATCCCTACTCTATAAAATCACCCTTTGAGTGCCAGAAGGGTGGGCAGCATGGCACACAAAGTGTGCGCTCTTTGGGGAATGGGAATTTCAAACTTAAGGCCAAAGTAGCCGAGTTGGAAAAACCACCCCATTCATTTGAAATACCCCTTCTTAATTTTCACTTCTTTCATGAATCGTTTTTTGAGTTTGGGGTAACCCTTAAACTTCTAGACTGCACATAAATCTGGTAACAGATTCATACTGTGTGACATTGTACAATAAAAAAACTATAATAGATAATGAATATATTCCTTTTCCTTAACGGAAGAACACATGACAATGGTATAGTCAATATCCGGGCTAATGTTCCCCTTAACCCCCGACAGACACCAAACGTTAGAAAAAATATATGGCCACAGCTTTTAATAAAATATAACAATATATTGTCATTGCCTAATATTACAAGACCCCGCCCTTGACACTGACACCCCCAAAAAAGATAATAATAATAATAAATTCTGTAGAGAAAAAGCTTGTAAATTAACACATCACATTAAAACGTTAAATAACATTGAACAACATTCAAATAACATTAATACCAAGGAGGGGCATACCAAGATGCTCCTCCCACCACGGTTTGAGCTACCAATTTGCTCAAAACCACATAACCAACCACTTACTAACACACTAGAACACGTCCTAATCTAACTCCCCTTGCAGGCTCCGGCAGCCATGACTAAAAACCTCAAAAAAACAGGGTGGGTAGGAGGGAAGATCAAGGTAGGTGAATTTCAAGATTAAAATGGCGGTCCACTAAAATGGCTGCATCCTATCAATACTACCCATACCCCGCTCCCATTAACACTGTAGCTCGATCCCATTTTCCCCAGAACATTTCTAACCCTGTCAAGGCCCCTTCCAGCTATGCTCTGATGCCCCCGGAGGCTCCACGCTACTGTGCTAAGCTGGTTTTATTAGTAATTGCAAATAGTAAGGGAGATAGCTGATATCCTGGTCTGGTGTAATAGCTAACACGTTATGTAAAGAGATTTACAGCGTATTGAATTCACACAGACTATGACCTTAATAGCTATGATTTTATAAATACTAAGCATGGCAGATCACATTACTCCACCACATTTTTCCCCTCTGCTACTCTGTACAGGCTTATTAACCCTTTGTATTAGGATAACTTGTTAAATGTCCACCATTTTGTTATGTCCTAATCAGCCATCCCTCTCAATCACACTTTCTAAATTGCTAATGATTTCTTGCTATTAATCAGAGTAGATATTACATTAATTCCTCCTTTTCCATTGTTTGAGGGACACATATAACTTTTAAATGCTGTCCTGCAGAATGTATAATTCTTATTTGTTCAAAGGGAAATCAGTTAATTAATCAAGGTCCTTCCTGTGGAATTCTGTCTTTTACTAATAGGTTTCCTCGTCTACGTTCTGCTGGGGAGCAGGTAAAAGGTACGTGTCCAGGAACATGCTGCCAGTCCTACTTTAAGAAAATAATCTGCTCTGTACAGACTCCTGTGTAATATATGTATGCACACATTGCAAGTATTGTTATCATTCACCTGGTATTATTATATGTCTGCTCTGTACAGACTCCTGTGTAATATATGTATGCACACATTGCAAGTATAGTTATCATTCACCTGGTATTATTATATGTGTGCTCTGTACAGACTCCTGTGTAATATATATATGCACACTGCAAGTATAGTTATCATTCACCTGGTATTTTTAGAGGTCTGCTCTGTACAGGCTCCTGTGTAATATATGTATGCACACACTGCAAGTATAGTTATCATTCACCTGGTATTATCAGAGGTCTGCTCTGTACAGGCTCCTGTGTAATATATGTATGCACACATTGCAAGTACAGTTATCATTCACCTGGTATTATTATATGTGTGCTCTGTACAGATTCCTGTGTAATATATGTATGCACACATTACAAGTACAGTTATCATTCACCTGGTATTCTTATATGTCTGCTCTGTACAGACTCCTGTGTAATATATGTATGCACACTGCAAGTATAGTTATCATTCACCTGGTATTATCAGAGGTCTGCTCTGTACAGGCTCCTGTGTAATATATGTATGCACACATTGCAAGTATAGTTATCATTCACCTGGTATTATTATATGTCTGCTCTGTACAGACTCCTGTGTAATATATGTATGCACACACTGCAAGTATAGTTATCATTCACCTGGTATTATTATATGTCTGCTCTGTACAGACTCCTGTGTAATATATGTACGCACACATTGCAAGTATAGTTATCATTCATCTGGTATTATTATACGTCTGCTCTGTACAGACTCCTGTTTTATATATTTAAGAACACACTGCAAGTACAGTTATCATTCACCTGGTATCAATATGTACAGACTCCTGTGTAATATATGTATGCACACACTGCAAGTACAGTTATCATTCACCTGGTATTATTATATGTGTGCTCTGTACAGGCTCCTGTGTAATATATGTATGCACACATTGCAAGTATAGTTATCATTCACCTGGTATTATTATATGTCTGCTCTGTACAGACTCCTGTGTAATATATGTATGCACACATTGCAAGTATAGTTATCATTCACCTGGTATTATTATATGTCTGCTCTGTAAAGGCTCCTGTGTAATATATGTATGCACACTGCAAGTATAGTTATCATTCACCTGGTATTATTATATGTCTGCTCTGTACAGACTCCTGTGTAATATATGTATGCACACATTGCAAGTATAGTTATCATTCACCTGGTATTATTATATGTCTGCTCTGTACAGGCTCCTGTGTAATATATGTATGCACACACTGCAAGGATAGTTATCATTCACCTAGTATTATTATACGTCTGCCCTGTACTGACTCCTGTGTAATATATGAATACACACACTGCAAGTATAGTTATCATTCACCTGGTATTATTATATGTCTGCTCTGTTCAGACTCCTGTGTAATATATGTATGCACACATTGCAAGTATAGTTATCATTCACCTGGTATTATTATACGTCTGCTCTGTACAGACTACTGTGTAATATATGTATGCACACATTGCAAGTATAGTTATCATTCACCTGGTATTATTATATGTCTGCTCTGTACAGGCTCCTGTGTAATATATGTATGCACACACTGCAAGGATAGTTATCATTCACCTGGTATTATTATACGTCTGCCCTGTACTGACTCCTGTGTAATATATGAATACACACACTGCAAGTATAGTTATCATTCACCTGGTATTATTATATGTCTGCTCTGTACAGACTCCTGTGTAATATATGTATGCACACATTGCAAGTATAGTTATCATTCACCTGGTATTATTATACGTCTGCTCTGTACAGACTACTGTGTAATATATGTATACACACACTGCAAGTATAGTTATCATTCACCTGGTATTATTATATGTCTGCTCTGTACAGACTCCTGTGTAATAAATGTACGCACACATTGCAAGTATAGTTATCAGTCACCTGGTATTATTATATGTCTGCTCTGTACAGGCTCCTGTGTAATTTATGTATACACACACTGCAAGTATAGTTATCATTCACCTGGTATTATTATATGTCTGCTCTGTACAGCCTCCTGTGTAATATATGTATGCACACACTGCAAGTATAGTTATCATTCACCTGGTATTATTATATGTCTGCTCTGTACAGCCTCCTGTGTAATATATGTATGCACACACTGCAAGTATAGTTATCATTCACCTGGTATTATTATATGTCTGCTCTGTAAAGGCTCCTGTGTAATATATGTATGCACACACTGCAAGTATAGTTATCATTCACCTGGTATTATTATATGTCTGCTCTGTAAAGGCTCCTGTGTAATATATGTATGCACACACTGCAAATATAGTTATCATTCACCTGGTATTATTACATGTGTGCTCTGTACAGGCTCCTGTGTAATAGCTGGGAGGTATGGTACTGTATGACTTTTTGCCTGTTAAGTTTTACTGGCTGTCACTGAATCACTGTTTGTGTGGTAATTACTTCTAATGCCAGTTTTACTGTTAATTGAATCCAGGTCATCATGCCATGACGTTGTACTTTATTTTATTTTTTTTATCAGCCATAAGAAGGAAGGCAAGAGTTATAGTTGAGATCCAAATACGGTGATCCTATTCAGTGGAGTGGAGGAGACTATTTTTACTGCGTACCTGGAGCCATTAGACATGCCATGTTATCAGGTTACAGTGCCCCGAATTCTACTGTCCCGTTAACATGATGGCAACGGCTGGAGCTGTCTTCTGATTTAACTGGATGGTCCGGGGGGCTGGGCTGTTATATACATAGACCAAGATAAAGTTACTGTAGAGTGGACACATCAACAGTCATGTAAATTAGACCTGACATTCACCAATGACAAGGTTCCCCTAGGAAATACTGGGGGTCTGTTCACTAAAGTTCGAGTCTGGTAGTCAAGATGAGAGCTCATCTCGACCACCAGCCCTCGACTGCACTTGACCCTGGCCTACCCCCATCTCGACCTCGATAGAATGCTATTCACAAAACATTTTCTTGAGGTCAAAATGTGGTGAATGCAGCTGAGATGGAATGTGGGCAAGTTGTGCTAAGGAGGTCAAGTTTGGAGGTCGAGAGTCAAGGTGTAGATGGAGGTCAAGATAAACTTGGGACGAGGGGAGTCAAGGTCGGGATGGAGGTCGAGTGATTAGCTCCAGGTGATCGGGATGGGAAGTCAAGTTCACTGTGACGAAGTCTAACTCAACATTAAAAAACAAACAAACTATTATTTCATTTATGGTGGGTTCTTGGAAGAGGCGTCAATACTATACTTAGGGGGTCATGTTCTAAACAAGTGCAGTGCAAAAAAAAGTAGGTAATTTTAAAGTAATTTAAGTAGGAGCAATTTGCGAATAATTGTACCATTTTGCACTTTTCGTCCCCGGTTTAGGCCTCTTCCATTTTAAATGTTTAGTACATCGCAAAAGGAGCAAAGCGCAAAAATAGTTTTGCACATAAAATATATTGTTTTTTATTACATGCCCCTCTTGGTGCAAGACCATCTTAAAGAGTATTCTAGTATGAAAACAAGCTTTAACTTTATTCTGTTGCTTTATTGGTGCTGTTCCGCTAATTATAGGTTTTATCATTGCGCATGCACGCCCTCCCCCATTAATAATTACAAACAGGGTTGTGGCAGCCTTGACTCTGGGTGTAGCCAGTCGCTTGTTTGAAGCAAATGGGACATTGGCCCCAAGTGGTTTAGGGATTGTGTGAGTGCAATATTTTGTCTCCGCAGGAACAACTGGCCATTATCAGTCTTGAAAAAGACATAGTTATCGAGAAATGGAAATTATCAAAGCAAAATGTCTGTACAAGGTCACCAGACTCCATGTCAAGGTCAGTGAAGGTCCATAGAACCTCGTTAAGTTGTCCATCACAAAGCCCAGTAAATGTCCGCCATATTGGTGCCGACTGCTGGAATTAATATGAGAATCTGCAACTAAATTGGATGCTTCTGGTGGTGGTCCTGGGATTGGTTAAAAAGTTTAAATTGATGAATGCATTTGTTATTGGAAAGGTTTAACAAATATTAAAACATTTTTTATTATTTGATCTCGGATTGTACTCAGTGCTTGAAAACTTATCTCCGATCAATATTGTAAGTCTAAAACGTGAAACAGAAATGGCCGAGTATAAAAGAAAAAATGGTAAGACATTTCTCAGGAGCAAAATTCCTATTCGTTTTAATTAGTTTCATATATTTCAATGGGTTTTTAGTTTGTTGGGTTTTTAGACCAATAGCCCATTTTTGGGTTGTGACTACATGACCAAGGACAAATGTGGGTCCTGGGGTGAGACCGGTTGAGAACCACTGCGCTAGAGTATTGTATGGCCTTGATCTGGAGGCTAAGCAGTCGCCCATGGCCACACAATCCTCTAGAGAGAGGATATGATCTGGTAACAGGAGAGCAAGCACCAAAAAGAATACTCTTTAGGATAGACCTAACATCGGCATGAAGCCATTGTTTTTACCGGCCTGCTGGTAAATTGCTGCCTGGATGGCAACCCTACATGCGATCCCTAAATCTTTTTAATGGCTTTATTAGGGTGTCTGAGAATATTAGAATAAGCGATAAAGAACCTATAGGATGTGAGAAAAAAATACTGTCCACCAGACCTTCAGGCTTGACCCAAGATGGTGGACATCGTTGGCCTGTCTTTCCTCGTTGTGTTACCAAGTAAAACTCCAGGCACAGGTTCATTGGAAAGGGTTACTATGACTAATAAACAATGACTCCTTTTCTTATTTGCTCTAATCATTCAGTTGTATTGCCATTATTTGCCAGGTTATTAGGTTTAGGGTGTTGTTTCAGGATTACCGCCAATAGCTTTGGCCTGGGTACAGCTCAGCATTGTTGCAGCTTTCCAAGGCCTCAGGAACATTAGCCTTTGGCTGGTATTTGAGGTGTATCTTTGCGGCTTCGCTTGTCTTACAAATGCATGAATAATTACAGGTAAAACCCGTTATAACTCCAAGCATTATAACAAGGTTCCCTGTAGCACGAGGTGCTCCCATGGAGCCATTGGGGTACTAGGTGTCCCTTAAATGTCTGCATTTAGCAAGATCTCGGGACTTATATCACAATCCTGCTAATATTACTATGTGAGTCCCTGGATTATCATCTGTTTGTGTTGTCTTCTTTTTGGCTGAGACAATGTTGCCAATGGAAAATGGCAACATTGTCGTCTGTCACTCGGAGGCACGACGTCTCTCGCGTATTTCTGGAGGTTTGTGCACACACGAGTTACATCCGAAAGGCGACGCCAGCTATGAATTCGGCAACAGAGTCACTCACTCAATTGCCAATCCGAATTTTCGTATACGTTGCGTGATTGTCTAAATACTTTTCACAGCATGCCGTCTGTCTTCCGGATGTATTTCCCGGGGTTTGTGTGCTCTCTGTTCTAAAGCACACAAACCCCAGAAATACACAGTGCGGCCGCTCCGTGCGGCGCACACCTAACGCATATGGAGCATCCGTCACTGGTTTGCACTTTTCCAGGTTGAAGCAGTAAAAAAGAAAAAAAATGTGGTCACATGACCCAAATCAACTTTATTGAAAATAACAGAAGTTGAGGGGGAAAAAAAAAGAACTTGACATAAATACCCAACAAGTCCTCAAAGGTTCTTAATCGTCGCCTGGGTGTCAATGTGACCCAGCAGTCAAAAGAAAACTCTCAGATCACCAAATGCTTTGAGAAGTCCCATACCCCAGTGAGAAATGTTTCATTATTGTTCTGTCTTTTACACGTTGAGCTTTGTTCACGAATTGAGATGGGTATTTCAAACCAAACTGGTGCCCAAAATGATTCTTCCGAATGTTAATGCATATTAATGTGCTTTCAAAGTACTTTAAAATGCAGGTCTTACATTTTGCATTGCTTAAAATATAAAATACTTACAGCTAGATGAAATTGTGAAATTACAGCAGTTTGCAAGAAACCAGGACTGCCCACACTAGCTGAGTAAAAGTGAATTTTCTTTTTTTCTGCAGGAACCAATGGGAATAATTTCAAAATTAATGGAATTTCCTGTCTCTCTAGTGATGTCATCAGACAATGTGTTCAATTGTTAAGAGATCCTACTGTGTACAAGAGCAAGTCTATTACAGTCCACACAATGCATTCTATTCCAGCAGCCCAGGAAGTGACTAAATTAAACAAAACTTTATATGCCCAGTGTCTATATAATCAGTGCTGCCGCACTGGGGAGGGCTTGAGTCAAATATTAAAAATGTGATTTCTGCAGAATGCCTGCATCTAATCACACAGGGATAAAAGCCTGTGCACTATACAAGCAGTAATCTTCATCTTGCACCAAAGTGAGTTTGGGGAATAGACTGTCCCTTTAAGGCCAGTTGGAAAATTTCTCAAATACTTTGCAGCTCTCTCTTTCATCAATAAAGCAATATGTAATGCATGTTTACTAACAGCTCCTGACTCTCTGAGTCATGTAATACCTGGTAAATCCTACTGTAAGGATTATCCAAACACCTGGGCAGGATATATTTCACAAATGTCCCCACTAGACATAAACAAAATGGGTTAATTATTATGCTAACTATTTAACTTGTTCCTTACATATTCCTCTGTGTTAATTAAATCACTGTGACCAGGACATCTGTGACTCAATATACCAATCCTGTACAACATTTACTGGGTGATACTGTGGTCTGTCGCAGACTCATTGGTGTCCTTGTACAGAGACTACGCCTCTCCAACAGGTAAAGAGATAGTTACATGGACAACCATTTTCCTAATCCTTGTTTATCTCTGTTGATAGAACACGTTTATAAATGGAGGAGAAAAAAAAAATATATATATATAAAAAAAACAAAAAACCTCTGTCTATAACTTGACCCTTTTATTTACTGAGCTATTCCGTTTCTAGGTGATTTTTGGAATTTTCCGTAATTTGGCTAGTCAATTTAGATGATTTCGGTACAGGGCCAGCAATTTCCACCGATCTTTAGCTATATTCGGTTCAAGGACAATGTGCTATTGTTTAGCTAGATTATTGCATTACCCCCCCCCCCCCCCCCCCTCCCTCAGGCTGAGCTCGAGCTAGCCCTAAATAAAAAGTTGCAATCTGTGAATTAAAAAAAACAAAAACATTATTTTTAAAAAGTCAAAGAAAAATATATCACAGTTTTGCGCCTTTGTTTCTAGGTATAAAACCCCATTCAGATGACCTCTACAGACCTCACCAACACAGAAGCAAAATTCTGACTAAAGAATCAGATTATAGACCCATTTTTTCCGACTTAACCCCCATTGTTCGTTCTATACACCGAGCCGGGAATATTGTAGCGTGTGAGGTCGAGATTGCAAAGTTCAGCTCGGAAAAATGTACAAAACATTCATGTAAAAAGCTGCAAAATCAATTCGTGGCTTTATTAAAAGCGTTTGGAGTCCTTGCTTCGAAAAATAAAAAAAGCTTTCAGATCTTATTTCCATTTGAAGTTGATTGTGAAATGATCCATTTCCTACAGTTACCAACTCTAAAAGGAACAGTAAAGTGGACACATCAAGAGGTCCAACGAGAGACACTTCTTTCGACTTCAAGCATTTATTTTTTAAAGAGGAATAGGTGCCAAGAATTATACAACAGCTACTCGTTCTGCCAGGTGTTTGTGTTTAAAAACCTGTCGAAACCCTATTTCTATCGAGTACCGTTTAGGAGATATTTGTAGTGAATCGCAGCAGTCAGAAAGCGCGTGGGGCACACAACTCGGCTTCTGTTTGTGGGCGTGGTCTGTCAGCGACTGTATCGTAAAAGTCGATTGAGGAGTTCTAAAAGGGACATGGAAACCAATGGAGTTTTGATCTCTTTTAGAACTTAGGAGGAGACATGTGACCACTATATTGCCCATGCTCATTGTTCATTACCTAGTATCCAGTAATGTCCTGTAATAATGCAATATATGAAAGGGCAGCATGACAACAGGTTGGTGATGCAGCCTCATCACAAGTCTGTCAGTCATAGGCCCTCGGCCAGTAATTGCCCTTCATGGGCGGCCGTCCCTCCCCCCTTGGGGGCTGGGCAAAACCTATATAAACCCTTGCTGTGGTTTTGCCCAGCCTCTTTTCTCGATTATAGAAATCAGTTCCCTCCCACCCATCCCTCTTTTGTCTTGTCTTTGTCTATGTCATTGTTGTGACAATGCCTCGAGGTATGACGTCAGTGCAGGGGGTTGGCTGCCTTGGGTATGGCCAACCCGGGAGGCAGTAGCTCTGGTAGCTAGCTGCACGGACTCCCCACGGGCTGGTCCCTGGGGAGTGAATATCAGGTGGCTACCGTGAAGGCATTGACGCCGGTAGACTGATATTTTTGGTTATGCCTACGTCCGATCCTCGGGTACCCAATCCTAGATATGCTACCGCTTAGTGGCTTATACATGTGGTACTCCACAAGATGGTATCCTTTGTACATGGTATGTATATGTTATATATGTTATATGTGTTTTTCATGGTTGTATACGTTTTTAGTATACGTTTAAGTTGATCCGTTACTGATAATAATACAAAATCTTTGTTACAGTATTTCTTAATAAATACTGTGACCTTCATATCCAGTTTGTTGTCCGTGTATTTTCTTGGGGGGAGGTTGCGTTAATTCGCCATACCTTGGTCATGGGTAACACCAGAGAAAAAAATCCCAAATGAATACTGTGCATGCACAAGGGGGGGGGGGGGGGGGGGGTTCGACTTGTATGCATAGTTGGGGGCTTGGCATTATCTTAGGGCTTTATTCATGAAAAGAGAGAATTGTGGGGAATTGAGAAAGGATTTTCAAACTTAAGGCCAAAACAGCCGAGTTTGGTAAAAATTCCCCCGTTCAGCTGAATTAGAGGTTATTTCTAACTCGGCTACTTTGTCCATTCCCTTGCAATTCCGGCTTTCTTGAATAAAGCCCTATGAGTGTCCAAGATAGGTGCCTGACGATTGCACAGTATTTAAATTAAAAAAAAATACATAAAGATGTAACACATGTAGTCGACAGATACTGTTTAAAACGATTTGTTAGGATTTGTTAACCCTGAAAATTATTATTATTATTATTTTGCAGGGATGATGTCATATTGTCACTTTTCCCTGTAATTCCCACACTTCTCATGTGAAAACGATAAAGCATCACTTGGCAGATAATAAGGTTTATTTTCTTTACATTGTGCTATAGATTAACGTAGAAACAGGTGTTCCCGGGTCCTCCTCACCAGCATGCCCCTAATTTGGCCAGACAGTGCGGATATCAAACGGAACTAGCATCATCCTCTGGTGACTCAAGCCACGCCCACCAGCTTCTCATGGAGCTAATAGGGCACTGTCCAAGGTATGCCTCATCATATGAGGCATGCTTAAAAAACAAGGGCTTCCATTTTAATGGTCATTTTGGAGGCAGTAGAATCACATTGTTAATGATTTCTCAAGCATGATGGGGGTCAAGTATAAACATGGCGCACATGCAGAGAGCGCCAAATTATGCCGCAAACGCCATGTGCACCTATGTATAAAGCAGACTCCCAACAAATTACAGGCGTCTGCGCAGGCTCCGATGAATACCTACTTTCTGTTTGTGGCACGCGCTCACTGTGCTGGCGCAGCTAGTGAAAAAAAAAAAAAAAAGCCGTTGAAAACGCCAGGGAATCTCCGTCAAACAGTGTTGGGAAAGGTCCCCCTCTCGCACTGCATATCAGGATTTATATAAAAAGGCACTTTTTCTACCTAACCCCCAATACATTACATGTCAATAGCTACCAGGATCTCAGCCTGTCACTAATCCATCTTATAAACGACAGGTTCTCTTTAATTGTATATATGTGTGTATAGGGGGGTGGAGGGGGTCACCTGTGATGAGATGTACACCCCTCCCTTTTATATAGCATGGCTTAATGGGCAATCCGTACACCGCTGGGAGAGTAGAGTGCCTTATTAAATGTTCACGTCTCATTTATAACTTAGCTTCTCCTGCAGCTTTCAAAGCTGTGCTCAAGCCTTAGTGCAGTACTTAGCGCTCGCAGAAATGGCTGGAACTTCCATTAGGACCGTGACTGTTGTCACAAGCCAATGGACTGAGCCGATAGCTTAAAAGCACATTAGTGCTGGCAGCATCTGCGCGGATGCTATACAGGCCGAGGCCTATGGAAGCAGCTCCAGAGTAGTCTTCCCGGGATTCTATTCTACATGATTTGTTTTAACCCTTGCTTACTAACAGGATTGAGGCATATATCAATATGTGTATATATATATATCATTAGTCACTGTTACAATCACAGACTATCACCTGTGGAATAACAAGGGATATAGATAATATAGATATATGATTTGTGTGCTGATGTGGATGATCTACCTGAAGATTACAACACTATAGTCAAGTACATCAATGGAAGTAGACAATCCCAGAAATAACTATGTTGTAGACAGCTACCTGTTGTAGCTATCATACACAGGGTTGTAAAAGATGTCTGCTAGCACACAATTCAACTCCTAGAGGGATCTTGAGAGAGCCGGGTTCACTGCTTGCCTACCGGTTTTGTGTCTCCAACTTGGTCGCGTCTGCATGCTTCTGCGGGTCACATCTTCACTCTTCTCCTGGTCACGTCTTCACTCTTCCCATTAGCAATGCTAACTGTGGAATTACCCTCATGTACAATGCAACAGTCACACTGTAGAAAGACACTGTGGAAGAGTGTGAGGTGTAGATATACCGGAAAAACAAGACAGACGCAAATAAATTAATACATTTTTTTTAATTAAAAAAAAAATGTGTCTTTTAAAAAAATAAAAAAATCATTTTTTACATGAGAGAGCAATAAGAGGGGGAGTGATTTTTTTTTTTTTATCAGAGGAGCAAATGGGGGTAGGAATGGTAAGTAACAAGGGGTCCTAGCACCAATACCAAGAGTTAACAGTATGATCTACTGATCATCAGCTGAGGAGGAGGATGATGAGCTTTGCAATCATCTAACACTGATCCTCTTCATCCTCACCAGCCTGACATTCAGTCACCTGTGATGATGGTTAGGTGTTGCAGTTGCCTCTGAAGAATTGGTAACCTCTATCTTAGCACGCTCCAAATTTGCACACCATGGTGAGTTGCTGCTTCATCCAGGCAAGGTTCTGCTGGATCCCAATGACAGAAGCCTTGAATGCTGTCATCGCTGGAGGGGTATCAGGTCGTGGATGGGCTCCTGATGTGCTGTTGTGACTCGGATCCACCACCAAGAGAAGAATACTTTCCTCCTTCTCCTCATCAGATATTACTGTAGGAAAAGAAGGACGATGCTTAGAACCTTACAGATAATGTTCACTGCATTTACAATGCATTCTAACTGTTGTACAGTTAGAATGCATGCTTATCTACCTCCTGAACTATTGTGCATTGACATTCCACTAATACTAAAAAAATCCTTTTTAATCTAATCTGTTTTTGCATTTATCATAGCTATTTCCTGAAATAGTTAACCTAGTTTACCTGTGATCGAACCTACAAACAGTTAAAGATTCTAATAAACTTCCAGGCACACCCTTACAGCAATATTCCCTATCTGTACAGTTGTAGCTATCCATGACACAACTATTACATGTGTTGAACTAGAGATGTTTGAACTATGTGTGTAGTGCAGTTTTACATGTGGCCTATGGTGTATTTAAATGCACTTACATTTTTTTCACCACCTCCACGGACCAGTTGTTCCCACCAACTTTATTGACATAATCCACGACCTTCTACCAGATGCAATTTCTTTTCCTTAGACTTGTCTTCTTGGCTGCTTCATCTATCACGTGTTCTCCTCCGCCAAAAAGCCCCTCCCCCCCATTGCCCTGCTTCTCTCCTTGTAATTTTTTTTTTTTTTCAATTATTTGTTTGCAACGTGATGCTATCTGCAGATACTGCTCTAAAATGGTGGTCTTGACATGTGCTCAGTATTTATACACAGATTCCTCAAATCGTTGGCTGGCTGTATGTTGATGCCATCAATATTTGGTATTTCTTCAAGGAACCTGTGCAGGTTCGGTTTATTTTGGTTGAATTTCAGATTATTTTCTGTATTTCTGGGCAATATTTTTTCTTGTACGAAATCTCCTGTAAGATATAATAGGGATAATGTGTAGGGTTGCCACCTGGCCGGTATTATACCGGCAGGCCGGTAAAAAAACTGGCATCAGGCCAATGTTAAGTCTATGGAGACAGTGCCAAGGTCGGTATTTTTTGGAAGAAAAGGTGGCAACCCTAATTATGTGGCTACCATATTGGTACATATTTGGAAGCACACTGGTTGTCACCGATGTGCCCCAAATACATCTATAATTTGAAGGCATTTTTTCGGGGGCCGATTATAAGTCCATATTGAGTCAACCTTTTTGTGTAGTTCGCCTTCTAGAACAATGCCGGTGTCTTTTAGGGGATAAATGAACATTTCAGAACATGTTTGTATAGCTGGCTTTCATATAAATAGTCAAATTGCCTTAACATGACACATGTTCTGCATTTTCTTCTGAAACATAAAACTCTGATATCCGCAATATATCTCTCACAGTAACGAGAATAACTTAATTATTCTTCCCAGAAAGACAAGATGTCTTAGGGTTGAAAAGCATTCTTCACATCAAAGCACTGTAAAAAAGGTAAAGATTATAAATCCTACGAACGTTTCGTCTCAAATGGAAATGTCAAGACTACTGGAAAAAAAATAAACCGTTTGCCGAAAAGCCAGGGTCTCTGACATCTGTGCTTGTGTTTTGCATCACCTGCAGATTAAGTATATATAATTAACTATATATGCCGTAATTTAGGGCATGACTGCAGGCAAAAAGGTGTAAAGAGATAGGATGACAATATTCTCACAGGCTCCACCCACATATACCAATCCCCGCCCACATTTCCCCTACATGTTGGGTTTGGAGGCATGCCCACATACTTTGCGCTAATGCCTCACCCACAAAGCACAAATATGAACTTTTATTCCATCACCACAGGGGGGCAGTGTTTTGGTTCAACTTAACTTTTGTGGTACACGCAAAGATAGCATCCTTGCAAACCTTAAATAATACCAAAGCTTCTTCTTTTTTTTCTTTTTTTTTTTTTAGCAGAGAGGCTACATAGTGTTATTCTCATGATTTATTTTTACTATTACCTAACTTAATGGTACTCATTTTACTGACCTCACTAGTAGAGTTGAGCGGACACCTGGATGTTCGGGTTCGGCAGGTTCGACCGAACTTCGAAAAAATGTCCGGGTTCGGGCTCGAACTTGACCCCGAACCCCATTGAAGTCAATTGGGACACAAATTTTTGGCCACTAAAATGCCTCTAAAAAAGTAATGGAAAGGCTAGAGGGCTGCAAAAGGAAGTAAAATGTGGGTAAGAGTAGGACAAGTGCCCTGCAAGCAAATGTGGATAGGGAAATAACTTAAAATAACATAAAATACATACAAATTACAAATACAGCTGAGCCATAAAATAGCACTAGATGGAATCTTTGATTTTAGCTTTGGAAGAACATAAATCTAAATCTAAAGCATGGCTGCCAGGAGGATCAACAGAATTATCCATTTGAGAGAGGGTTGGAGTGCAGGGTATTCTCTTTCAGTTTATACTAAGTGACCCATAGGTTGAGGAGGCGGTGACCGTGGCGGTGTAGGTGGAAGCGGCGCTGAAGGAGGAGGAGGAGGAGGTAGCCAACGTTGTTTTTTTATTTGTATTTTTTTTTGTTTATTGGACTGCAAAAAATGCACCGCAAGACGTAAATGTACTATTTAGCACAACAATTAGAATTTTTCAATATCTGACTCTCAGATATGAAGTGCAGGACGCAAATGTAATATTTAACACCAACAAATTGCAGTATTTAAAAATGCCTAGATGTTACCCACTGAGCTAATAGAACAGGATTAAAGTCATGTGCCTGGTACACATGTAGTTGCAAGTGCACTGCACTCTCTGTGGCACTGGGCTCAGGGCAGGGTACAAATATGTAGTATAGCACCCACTTAAATAATCACTGTAGTTTGAATAATCGCTGTAGTTTGAATAATAGCTGTAGTTTGAATAATCGCTGTAGTTTGCAGATTCAACACCAGAATTTTTTTTAATCTGTCCCTCACAGCTGCAGCATCCTCTCCCTACACTATGTATTTTCCTTTAGGAAAAAACGAAAAGCCTGAATATAAGACTACCCTATAGGAAAAAAAAGTTTAACTTGTATATATGTAAATTGCTTTTTAATATTTAATAAAAAAAAATTGATATTATACAAATGCATTTCTTGTTTTTATTTCCTTTTATGTGCCAATGCGGCCTCTCTCCCCCTCCCCCAGCTGTCTCTCTCCCCCCCCAGCGTTGTCTCTCTCTCCCTCCCCCCCAAACTTCTCTCTCTCCACCTCCCTCGAAGGGACCCGGCTTCATGAAAAAAACCTTGTCTTATGCTGCACTGGCCAATCACAGCCATGCCATTAGTAGGCATGGCTGTGATGGCTTCTAAGGGCAAACGAGTCAAACGCTTGTTGATTGGCTGCCCTGCAGCCTTTCAAAACGCGTCATTAAATCGCCGAACCCCGAACTCCAACCCGAACATACAGTGAAATGTCCATGTTCGGGTTCGCTCAAGACTACTCACTAGCAAACACCTGGCCTTTTATACTTTTTATTTAATACCTATAGGACTAGTGCAGGAGTCTGGGTGCAAGAAAAAATTCCGCCGACACACAAGTGGCTAGAAAGGTTGCAGGATTTTGATACAAAGATTTGCAGCAGGGTTGATGTTCCAGGAGGGATAAGTCAAATGGCAAATTATTTAGCTAAACTACAAAAATGGTCGGAGCAGTGGCAACTGACATTTAATGTGGACAAGTGCAAGATTAAAAACCCAAAAGCAGAATATAGAATATTTGGTACACTCCTAACCTCAACATTTGAGGAAAGGGATTTAGGAGTAATAATTTCAGAGGACTGAAAGGTAGTTAGATAATCTAATAGAGCAGCAGGAAATGCTAGCAGAATGCTTGGTTGTATAGGGAGACGTATTAGCAGAATGCTTGGTTGTATAGGGAGAGGTATTAGCAGAATGCTTGGTTGTATAGGGAGACGTATTAGCAGAATGCTTGGTTGTATAGGGAGAGGTATTAGCAGAATGCTTGGTTGCACAGGGAGAGGTATTAGCAGAATGCTTGGTTGTATAGGGAGAGGTATTAGCAGAATGCTTGGTTGCACAGGGAGAGGTATTAGCAGAATGCTTGGTTGTATAGGGAAAGGTACTAACAGAATGCTTGGTTGTATAGGGAGAGGTATTAGCAGAATGCTTGGTTGTATAGGGTGAGGTATTAGCAGAATGCTAAGTTGTATAGGGAGAGGTATTAGCAGAATGCTTGGTTGTATAGGGAGAGGTATTAGCAGAATGCTTGGTTGTATAGGGTGAGGTATTAGCAGAATGCTAAGTTGTATAGGGAGAGGTATTAGCAGAATGCTTGGTTGTATAGGGAGAGGTATTAGCAGAATGCTTGGTTGTATAGGGAGAGGTATTAGCAGAATGCTTGGTTGTATAGGCAGAGGTATTAGCAAAATGCTTGGTTGAATAAGGAGAGGTATTAGCAGAATGCTTGGTTTTATAGGGATGGGTATTAGCAGTAGAAAGATGGAAGTGATCATGTCATTGTACAGAGCATTGGTGAGACCTCATTTGGAGTATTGTATGCAGTACTGGAGACGGTATCTCCAGAAGGAGACTGATACTTTGGAGAGAGATCAGAAAAGCGCTACTAAACTGGTTCATGGGTTGAAGGATAAAACTTACCAGGAAAGGTTAAAGCATCTTAACATGTATAGCTTGGAGGAAAGACGTAACAGGGGGGATATGATAGAAACATTTAACCCCTTAGTGACAAGACCTTTTGACCTTGACTTTCCCTTGGTGACAAGGGCTGTTTTTACATTTCAGGGGTGTTTGTGTTTAGCTGAAATTTTCTTCTCTCTCACATACTGTACCCACACAAAGTATATGTTGTTTTTATCGTTATAAGAAGGGCTTTCATTAGATACCATTATGTTAATCATATCTTATAATTTACTACAAAAAAATCATAAAATATGATGAAAAAAATAAAAAAACACTTTTTCTAACTTTGACCTAAAATAATTTACAGAAATACAATCATTAAAAAAGACCCCATCTAAATAGTTTATAAATGTTGTCCCGAGTTCAGAAATATGCTTGTCTTTCTGCAGTTTTTTGCGAGTTATGGGGCAAAAAACAAAAATAGTATTTTTTGTTTTTTTCCTATATTGACCTTTTGACCCCAACTCCAACCCTACATTTAACCCTAACCCTAAACTTAACCTCAACTCTAACCCTTACGCTAAGCTTTAATATACTTTAATTTAATATTAACCCCAACAGCTATTTTAACCCTGCCACTGCTGCCCCTTCACTTGGGTCATTGCACTGATTATCCAACCGAAAAAAAAAAGCCTATGGAAGCCTTGCCCTCATGTGCGCCATATTGCATGATGTCACACACATTCCAGACCTGCAACAGGGTTAGAGGGAAAGATCTCTCCCTCGCGGCCTTGTTTGATTAAAGTGGGAGCTAACACAGGTACAATGCAAGAGATGGAGGATTTGGTTAGAAAAGAAATGATCTAGGGGTGATGGTGGGCCTTTATTCAGTGTTTGTTCAGAATATTCATTCTTGTAAACGCAGTGATTATCATGCTTGTCTTACGTCTGCTGCAGAATAAATACACACTCCCACTCGTCAATCCCGTCCACAAATAAACATTTCTACCACTGATCAATGAGCAGAGGAGATTGATATTTGCAATGTCAATATCTAGTCCATTTTAGAGGAAGTCTCTGATTGATTAGCATGTTATTCATATTTATTCACTGCATTAGTGGTACCGTGTATTCATCTATTCGGTAAGCTCACTGTATACACAAGGTTTTTGGCATTCCCCAGGGGAAGCTCTGACTACAAAGCATTGGATAGTTTTCATATCCTTTTCCAGTACAGGCTGGGCCATTATCGTATGTTCTTTTCCTAGTCCAGCTGTGTTTCACGCAGAACAGTGGCATAGTCAGCAACAGCCCCGGATCTGCCAGGACAGTCCTGTCTTTTTAGGTACTTTCCCAGTTAAATTCAGGCAGCATTGTGCTAAAACTATGTGTGACTGCCAGACATACATATGTAAAAATGGCAAGAAATGAGCTACAACCATCTCTGTTAGCTGTACGAGGGAGGCTGGAGATCAATCTCGCAACATCACGTGACTCTGCTTCTTTGTGACTCCTCCCCCCTCCCAGGACTGAGGATGTTGGCAGGTATCTAGTGGTGGCACGCTGGATCTGTGAGGCCTCTTGGTGGCATGAGGCTATTTCCTTCCGACCTGGAGGCCCATACATGTTTTAATGTACTCGGTTCCACGGCTTATTAGTTTAAATGCAACAACTGAGAACACACCACCTGGACTGGGGTAAAGGGATATTGATGGGGGAGAAAGATAACTGATAATATGGAGGAGTAGGAACTGTGCTGATATTGAAGAGCAAATTAAAGGGAAATCAAGCAGCCAAACACCAAACTGAACCTAGACAAAGCCAAGTTCCATCAAAAAGGTCCTGTTGATCTCTATTCAACTGCCCCGATATGTCCAGCTTTCCGGACTATTGTTTCCAGCAGATATCATGTATTCTGGTGTAATGACAAACACACATTATGGTCACTACGTGCATTGGCCGGGCCAGGAAAAGCAGCGTGTAACATTGCCGATGATCTTACAATGGTGGCCACAGTATTAGCAAATACGTACTTTTGTCATGGAGTAAAAACTCAAAAACTCCATCAGATTTTCTCACAGACATGGCCTTCCTTCCTAGAAAAGCAAGTGTTGGAGTGTTAAAAAGTGTTCCCACAAGCTTGGCACCCACCTCGAATGTCACTACAGGACAATCGTCCCCGCTTCCAGACCCATTAACATGAAGAAAACCAACGCAGTTCGACAAAAAGGGGACTGTCCAGTCCATACCCAAAAATGGAAAGGAACACGCAAAGGAGTCAGAGGAGCTAAAACAGACCATGAACATGGCTAGACCGGAGAGTAGTAGGAAAGTTAAATAGAGCTCGGGTGAGTGATGGGGCATGTTCTGGGGTGCATTTAAACCTCATTGGCATGATATACAAAGACCTGGATGTAATGACTTTGGGAGGGGGGGGGGGGGGGGAAAGTATGATATGGTGACATGACGGAGGGGGGGTGCAGGAAATGTTTTCTGTAAGGGGCCCCCGAAATTTCTGATGACTGCTCTAGCTCCACCCACAGTACACCACCCATAGTGCTTCACCCAGAGCAGACAAATTTCAAACCTGTATTTTCCAGGCCAAGCCCAGCAAGTTCTCAGGTATGGGATCACGTAGGTTTTGTATCATTTACTTTCTTCCTTGCTATGGTTATTTGCTTGAGTTTTATAACTCAATCAATCCTTCTCGCTGTGCGCCCCCAGATAATAGTTGGCTGACGTCGATAACACACTGGACAACATTAAGTAAGTCTGTCTTTGTCATGAGTCAACCCGTATTCAGGCTTATCCAAGCTGTATCCAGGCTTTTCAGTTTCATTTCTGCATTTTGCTATTCTGTCTTGCTTATTACCTATGCTCGTTCCTACCTTTGTTTTGCATACCTGTACCTTGTACATCTCTCTCTCGCTTGGCCACAGAGTGGCGCTCCCACAAAGTGGTAACCCTTCCCATGCTCGGCCACATAGTGGTCTCCCCCCCAGAGTGGCACCCCTCTCCAGCTCGGCCACATGGTGGTATCCCCCACAGAGTGGCACCCCTCTCTAGCTCTGCCACATAGTGGTATCCCCCAGAGTGGCACCCCTCTCTACCTCGGCCAAAGACTGGTTCTCCCCCAGAGTGGCACCTGGATACAGCAACTGCTCCACAGGTCCTGGTTGTGGCTGCAAAGACTTGGGGTCCCAAACCTCCAAGCAATTGCAGTTACCGAGCACCAGGCCCTGTGTCTCCACCCTGCACTGTAGCTCCTGATCTCGGGCGCTCAAAATGGTCACCTTGTTGCCTATACCACATCACTATGTACACGCTGGGGATCCAATGAAGACAAAATCATCACTTTGCATATGAGATTGTGGTCGTCTTCAAAATAAATTATTATGTAAGATAGAAGCAAACATTTAGCTTTAGAGAAGGCCCCCAATTTTATCAGGAACCACCTGTTCTGTAGAGTCTCCATGGGCACCCTTACCATCTTCAGGCCAGGATATTCCAACCAGATCCTTAGCTCAAGACTAATAAACAAGAAGTGGACTGAATTTTCATGAACGTTACGGAAGAACCCTGTGAACCAGCGTGCAAAGTGATGTAAGGTGCTGGCTTCGTCCCACATTGCTAACTTCTACTTGATCTCCAAGGCTAGATCATTATGCAACAGTCGAACAAGAGAGGGAGGGTACAATCAGTGGTTAAAGCCACCCACAGAAATATACATTTCGGAAATCGTTGGACAAGGAATCACGGCAGCTCAAAAAACACTTGTGTGCTTGGCACTCGGACATCTATAGCACTAGAGCAATGCACAGGGAATACCAGAGGGAGCATGTGATCTCCTCATGAGTGCCAGATGGGGAAATGTCAGTAAGAAGTTAAATCTCAGGAAATAATGCCTTAAAGAAAAAGCCTGTCCGGCCTGCAGGTAACAGAGAGGATTCCAAACTTCAACATGAGAGCCTATGTCTGGCCACTCTTTGGGGTTGGAATCATTTTATGTCTTGCTTTGGGGCCGGAATCCTTTTATGTCTTGCTTTGGGGTCGGAATCCTTTTATGTCTTGCTTTGGGCAATAGCATTCCCTTAGATATCATCCTAAAAACTGAGCTCACCTGGGGCAGCAGCTAGACCGGTAAACATCAACCAAACAATCATAGTTGAGTTGGAAACTATTGCATACCTCCCAACTTACCCGCTTTGCGCGGGACAGTCCTGAGCTATGTCCCGCTGTCCTGCCATGCTCTACCTCTGTCCCGCTCTTTGGGACAGAGGTAGAGCTCAGTGGGACAGCAGTACTCAGGACTCAATCCCGCAGTCCTGATCACATTCTCCGGTGTCCCAAATGCTTACTGGGCATGCGCAGCACTGTGTGCGTGCGCAGTAGCGTTCCTGGCTTCAGATGACAGGATCTAAAGTGGGTGACAGTGTTACCGCACATGAACGATAGCACTGACACTCCCCTCCCCAGACTCCACCCTCCTTGTGTCCCGCCCCCTTTACTCCGCCCTGGTGTCCCAACTCACCCGGGGGAAAATTTTGAAGGTATGCTATTGTTTTCACAAACTTATAGCGAGTAATGGCAAAAGATAAAACCTATTAATAAATGTGCTCAGGGCTTCACAAATTTTTGTAGAGCCAGACACACCAATTCAGGAGCCAGCCTGGTTATTTTTTAGTTAGGGAAATGTAACTTCCATAGAGTACTATGTAAAACAATCAAAAAAAGTTAGAAGCCAGCAGTAGGGATATAAGAGCCCTGGCTCCCTGAATCTGCTCCATTTTTTAAATGGTTATCTTCCTATCATGTCTTGTTTAGTAGATATCATTGCTATCACGGAGGTAACCTACTTAATACCTCTTTTCTAAGGCTATCATGGGGATTTCTGCAGTGCCATTGCTAGGTAGGTGAGAAGCTAGGACACTAAGTGGGCACAAACCTCACAAGACAGATTACAAAAAGCTTCAGCTTCGGGTCTATGATGTTTCTTCAACAGCATTTCAGCATGACCGTTTTAATGATGACAATTCAGCGTGACCCCTTAAACCTGAGCCCTAACACTAATGCCTAACCCAACCCCTAACACTAACGCTTAAACCAACCCCTAATGCCTAACCCTAATGCCTAACCCAACCCCTAACACTAACGTCTAACCCTAATGCCTAACCCAACCCCTAATCCCTAACACTAACGCTTAAACCAACCCCTAACCCCTAATGCCTAACCAACCCCTAACCCTAATGCCTAACCCAACCCCTAACACTAACGTCTAACCCTAATGCCTAACCCAACCCCTAATCCCTAACACTAACGCTTAAACCAACCCCTAACCCCTAATGCCTAACCAACCCCTAACACTAATGCCTAACCCAACCCCTAATCCTTAACACTAATGCTTAAACCAACCCCTAACCCTAATGCCTAACCCTAACCTTTAACACTCATGCCTATCACTAACCCGTAACCCAACCCCTAACACTAACGCCTAACCCCTAACAATAACGCCTAACCCAACCCCTAACACTAACGCTTAAACCAACCCCTAATGCCTAACCCTAATGCCTAACCCAACCCCTAACACTAACGTCTAACCCTAATGCCTAACCCAACCCCTAATCCCTAACACTAACGCTTAAACCAACCCCTAACCCCTAATGCCTAACCAAACCCCTAACACTAATGCCTAACCCAACCCCTAATCCTTAACACTAATGCTTAAACCAACCCCTAACCCTAATGCCTAACCCTAACCTTTAACACTCATGCCTATCACTAACCCGTAACCCAACCCCTAACACTAACGCCTAACCCCTAACAATAACGCCTAACCCAACCCCTAACCCTAATGCCTAACCTAACCCTTAACACTTATGCCTAACCAAACTCCTAACCCTCGACAAAGAATCGTTCTATTCAGGTACAGGTGAGAGAAGACAAACCTAACCCTAACTCTAACTCCTAGCCCAACCCCTAACCCTAACTGTTGGCAAAGAATCGTGCCAGTCAGGTGCAGGTGAGAGTAGACAGACTGATACGACTGTGGCAGGTACAACAGTGTGCTAGAACTATAAGACAGATAGAAGGAGCAGCAGAATAGGTTGAGATCGGGGCAGGCAACACAGGAGCAAGGAACTTTAGAGGAGAGAAGATTAAACTTCCGGGTCACAAGACCACTGCAAGGTCAGAAATGGACATATATTACCTGAAGAACACACTAAACCAGAACAGTCATACAAACACTAGCACAGGCAAATTAGATCAGATGACATTCTCTCACGGAACTGTAGGTTGAGTTCTTCTTTTACCTTCTTTACTTTACTTAGAGGGTAGTGGATGCATGAAATAGCCTTCCAGTAGAAGTGGTAGAGGTTATTAAAGGGAAGGAGTTTAAGCATGCAACCTCTGGCAAAGTGCCGCCCTAGGCGAGTGCCTTGGTCGCCTTGTGGAAGATACACTACTGGCATAAGGCTATCCTACATATAAGATAAGGCCAGGGACTGATGAAAGAATTCAGATTTTGTATTTGTCTTTAAATTTAGTTATTTTAAATTAGGCAGAAATTTGGGCAGAACAAATGGGCTAAACGGTTCCTATCTGCGGACACATTTTATGTTAGTATGGTGCTACATATGCTCAGATTTAAACCTGTACATTTGGAAGGGTTTCCCCATAACAAAAGTGTCTGATTTGTTGCCCATTACGTGGTCGGCAAGTCTCTAAATGGACAACAGGTATGAGAAGCTGGAAACACATGGAGATGTAATGAAGCAATGCGTGGCCCGGTTTTGGTAGAGGATGCTGAATTTGGGATTGGGTGAATAAAGATGTGCAGTGATCTGTCGTCTAGTTTGGTCAAAAGTCCTCAGTGACATGACCTTAGCAAGGTCACGGGGTCACTCTACAATGTATTAATGTGATAGGCCAGATCCAGGAACCAGGGTTCATTTATTCGTTGTCAGGCGATCTCCCATGCCGACTTCCTTGTGAGTGCAGTCGCAGGTAACAGGAAGTGGGTGGGTGGGTCGGTGGGGCTAGTAAATAGGCAAAACTCCAGAAACAAAATGTGAGGCCCCGTCTTTAAAGTAACAGACATTAAAAAACTGCTGCTAACTCCACACATGCTCCCATACAACTATGCCCCACAGAAGCTTCCATGCAACTATGCTCCACAGAGGCTCCCATGCAACTATGCTCCACAGAGGCTCCCATGCAACTATGCTCCACAGAAGCTTCCATGCAACTATGCTCCACAGAGGCTCCCATGCAACTATGCTCCACAGAGGCTCCCATGCAACTATGCTCCACAGAAGCTTCCATGCAACTGTGCTCCACAGAAGCTCCCATGCAGCTATGCTCCACAGAAGCTTCCATGCAACTATGCTCCACAGAGGCTCCCATGCAACTATGCTCCACAGAAGCTCCCATGCAGCTATGCTCCACAGAAGCTTCCATGCAGCTATGCTCCACAGAAGCTTCCATGCAACTATGCTCCACAGAGGCTCCCATGCAACTATGCTCCACGGTGGCTCCCATGCAACTATGCTCCACAGAAGCTCCCATGCAACTATGCTCCACAGAAGCTCCCATGCAGCTATGCTCCACACAGGCTGATGAACATGCCTTCACATACACGCTGAGCATACCAGACATGGGGAGAATTTAAAGGTTCATTGAAAGATAATATATTATTATTTTCTAATAAAAACATAACATGCCACAGAGTATTCAGAGTCGTGAGTAAAACATATGAAAGAATGATAATTTCTGATGTTTTCAGGATTTTGTCAGGCAGAGCAGAATTAATCAGACATATCAGGGTTTTTATTCTGCAATTAAATGGTTATTTCACTTATTATACATTACGGCTCATCATATTCCATGTTTAGGAGATGTGTGGTACACAGAGCTGCACTATCGGTTTCACATTGCACATATAACACATCCCTGGTACAATACAGTATCACTTGACCATACACACAGCCTGGGAGAAGAGATTAGTGGATCATTCCTGCACGTGGAAAGCTAAAGTGTTAATAGCCCCAGCGGTGAGATATCAGTAGCAAATTAGTGGAAAGACTAATGCTTTTCTGAGAGGGTAGTGGATGCCTGGCCCAGCCTTCCAGCAGAAGTGGTAGTGGTTAATACAGTGAAGGTGTTATAAGGTAAGGCCAGGGGCGATTGAAAGTATACAGATTTATTTTTGCCACAAATAGGGCAGACTTGATGAGCCAAATGGCTCTAACAGGTAGCACTCCGGCAAGAGTTTAACTACAACCCCCACGATTCCGCCAGTGATTCTGACTGAGGATCATAGGCATTGTAGAACAACTGAATAGTGTATAATAGAATTAAAGCAATTTCTAAGCATATATGCTTGTTATTATAGAATTATCATTACACGCACAATGTAAACACTGCCTGACAGTTGTTTTCGTCCATTCAGAGAAATAACGACCTGTATAATTTAGCAAATTATTAGGCCATCATAACAAATATACATTCTAATCGTCTTACCTTTGTTAAAAAAAATAATAACAGATCAATCACTGAGCCGCAGAGCTTGCACTCTAGTAGCCGGAATGCAAGGGACAGGGAGAGTACAAGTTGTGCAAACTATTACATGGAGAACCCTAGTGCAAAAAGCACAGATTATTTCTGCAGTGTACAGAGGGAGAGTTTTAATATGTGTAAAGTGTTGGATACCTGGAGGATTTGAACCATAAGATTTACCAAAGAACATAAACACAAGCCGAAGAACTTCTAACCTGATCCAACCACAGAAAATAACAATTCGTCCAAAATCTCCCCCAAAAGGCCGACTCTTCACATGTAGTATACACTATAAGGGACAGATCTGCTGTATAATATGCATCTCACAGGGTACACTACCACTGTTGTCCTATCATGTACATTTTCATTGGCTGTCCCCCTTTTAAGGATCCACTGGTCACTCTAGTATACACTGTACTTTGTACACATCCTGCCAGGGATTTAACCCTGCAATTTTACCTCAATACATTATTATCATACACCACTTTCTAAAACTCAGGAAAACACATCTGTCTGTCTTAACCCTGGTGGGGTCTGCATTGTATGTAGGGGGTCCTCCATTTTACAAACCCCTGGAGTGTCACAGGCATGTAGTGCTCAAATTGGCCCCTATTGTAATACTTCTGCACAGCCCCTGGGATGGGTGTCCCTTAGAGGTCACGGAGCACGTGCTGCTGCATTTTAGGAAAGGGGTTGGGTACTCTACCTTATCAAATGTCTGCTTCCAGCAGTGGAAGGAAGGGGTTAACAGACAGCCTATTCTGCTTGGCAATGGATGTAATACTCTGCTGTGCCAAGCCAAGCAGTCTGCAGACTGGACACATGTGCTAAACAGCATCACATACAAAGGTGTGTAGTAACAATAGTGTGCAAGTTCCCTTTTTGGGGATTGCAGCCACACACACCCCTCTCCCAGGAACTCACCTGCAGAGATGCTGGTGTCAAAGGGGGGGTCAGCTGCTCAGATCTGCAAATCAAAGTCCTTCTTCAGACACAAGTGTGATGGGGGGGAAGGGGTGATAAAAATAAATAAATAAGAATAAGTGGGGTCCCAGTGCTGTGTCCTGCTCCTGTCTGAGTTGGGATGCAGACTGTCTCTGTATTGTATCCTCTGTCTTCCAATTCAGAATCTTGACTCTTCTGCCATCACATTTCTCTCCCCCACCCCCAAAATATACAATTAAAAAAGAAAGGGTTTTGCAAGCTGGAGAGAGACTGGTGCAGAGTCTGTACCCCCCAAATCCTGCCAGTCTGTTATTCTTGCAGTATCTTTCTGCTCCCCCTCTTTCTTCTGCAAAGCTCTGTTATTACACAGCAATTTCCTCTCCAAAGCCAGGCTTGTTCCCCACGCGTGTCCCTGTGTCCGATGTGTGTTTATATTCCTGTGTCTCCCCTCCTGTGTGTCTCTGTGATCGGTTTATCCTGCGTCTCCTGGAGGCTGCTGATACTCTGTCTCCCCCTGTCTGCTCTGGATTCTGTCTATATGGGGTTTTTTTTCATGCTAGTGAGCGTTTAGTCTGTGATATTGTGTCTAGACCGGCTCGAAATTATTTATCAAGTCTGTGCCTGTATCTTTATTTATTTCTGCTAGTGTATCGCCCTTGACATATAAAGGATGTTTCTGTAGAAAGATGATTTCTGGGGTAAAGTTCTAAAAGTGATGTAATCAGCAGGAACGGTCTATTGGTTTCCATGGTGACTGGAATACATACATACACACACACACACACACATATATATATATATATATATATATATATATATATAACCCCCATGTTTATGACATCACCCTGTGGCTTGATATGCAAATGAACTGGGAAATGTGCAATTTGCATATCAAGTCACAAGGTGATGTCATAAACAGGTAGGGTTGCCACCTGGCCGGTATTTTACCGGCAGGCCGGTAAAAAATTGGCCTCAGGCCAATGTTAAGTCTATGGAGAGAGTTCAAGGACACCTCTGACACATTTAAAACACATTGGGGGTCATGTATAAAAACTCGTGCACTGCAAAGTGTCGGGCGTTTTATAAACAGGCGCCATCGCCATGTGTTATTTGTAACAGCAATTGTGTTTTTTTTTATAACTCCTGACACTTTGCAGTGCGGGAGAGCACTGAGCGCCCGGCACAAACAAAATCCACGCATAGACGCCCGCGATTTGTTGGGAGTCTGCTTTATAGATTGGCGCACACGCTGATTGAGCCAGTATTTTTGCCCATTCTGTGCTTGTTTATACATGACCCCCATTTTGCTTCCAGTTGTGCTAATACACATTCCTCCTACATTCACCCCTTGAACAACACTTTATTCACGAAAGAGGGAATTGAGAAGGGAATTACAAACGTAAGGCCAAAATAGCAGAGCATAGATGACTGGGAGAATTATACAAGTAGTTTGGCCTTAAATTTGCATTTCCCTTGTCAATTTCCTGCAGCTCCCTATATATGAATAACGCCTTTAAATAATCATCTCTGTTGTTATTGAAGATCCTGGTATAATTCAGTGTTTTAGTGATCCTCTGAGGACTGTCTTCAGTAATGATCTTTAAAATGGTACTATGTGCCAGCTCAGTATGATGGGCAGTAGTGTATCTTCCACAAGGCAAACAAGGCACTCGCCTAGGGCGGCACTTTGCCAGAGGGTGTTAAAGCACACTTCAAACATTATACCTCCCCCAACATTCAGCAAGCTTTAGCTCCTTCCAATGATGGGGGCATGTAATGGACGTGGTGGGAGTATGTAATGAGGGTGATGGTGGCATGTGATGGGGCATTTAGTGTGTGTGCAATGTGGGTGATGGGGCATGTAATGGGGTGATGGGGCTTGTCGTGGGTGTGCAACGTGGGTGATGGGGCATGTCGTGGGTGTGCAACGTGGGTGATGGGGCATGTTGTAGGTGTGCAACGTGGGGGGGGGGGGCGAATTTAGTCTGCCTAGGGCAGCACAAAACCAACAAACACCACTGATGATGGGTAGAGGCCTGACACACCTGGATTCAAGCAGGGAAGGGCTAGATAATCCCCTTGTAATTTGTTAGCCCCCACTTTCAATCTGATGAAATTAAATGTAGACGTCAGCAGTCTGAGGACTTGTGAGTGAGTCGCTGGGGAGCTGGGGCAAGTTTATCTACCCGCTCTCAAAGTGGGAGCTTTTTACCCACACCCAGTCCCTAATGAGGCTGGAGGTGATACAAGGGGGAGCATGGAATGCTGGGGACTCCCATGATTCACTGTTTCTTTGTAGTAGGGGTGCAGGGCACCAGGAGAGCTCCCCCCAGCTTTAAAGGGAATCCACACCCCAGACACATTTAAAGTATTTAAAGGTTTAGACAGGTGTGAAACATGCTGTGAAGTAAGAATACTTTCACAAGTAGAAGCCTTAACCCCTTTGGCGACACAGGACGGACTAGGTCCGTCCTGTGTGCCGAGGCGTTAGTGACACGGGACGGACCTAGTCCGTCCTGTGTCAAAACGAGCACTGAAAGCGGAGTTTTTCCGCTTTCAGTGCTCTGATGGTATTGTAACGATGCTTCCGTGTGGAAGCATCGTACAATGCTAAAAAAAATGCCCATCGGCATTTCGATCGCTCCGGAGAGCGATAGAAATGCCGGTTTTAAAGGCACAGCGCCTTTAAAACACGTGCATTTCCAAAACGAGCATAGGAAGCGAATTTTTCGCTTCCTATGCTCAGCAAGTGTTTCTTATTGCCTCGCAAGTCGAGGCAATCAGAAACACAAAAAAAAAATGCACGATCTTGGTCACTGGGTGACCAAGATGGCGCTGCCCTTCTAAGGACAAGAGCACAGGAGGCAGGAAGTACCTGCTTCCTGTGCTCTCTGGCTGTCACACGATTGCCTCTTCACAGTGGCAATCAGTGACTGCCAGGCACACTGACAGGCAGTGGGGATGTTCTGCTGAACATCCCCACTGACTGGTCAGATCAATATTAACCCTATATTGATCTGACCAGTTATGATCTGCCTCCCTCTCCTCACATTTTTTTTAGTGAGGGAGAGAGACAGATCAAAGTTATAAAAGTAAGTAAAAGTAAAAAAAAAACAATAAATACACAACACACGAACAATAATACAATAAAAAAATTTTTATTAAAGCAATTCCCTGCGTTTAACCCTTTCCCTGCCACTGATCTTGCGTAAGCAGTGCACATCAGCGCATTTATTTTTGCTGTTTGTGCAGTTTTTAGGGGTTAATTTTTTTTGTACTGTAATTTATTACAGTACTACAAAGGCTCTTCTAAGAGTTATTAACCCCTTCTTTGCCGTCGATCACTGCTTACGCAATGATATTGACGCCAAAGCAATTTTTATCTGTCTGCATATTTTTTTTAATTTTATTTTTACACATATCCGCTAGGGGATTACATGTAAAGTAAAAATATTTGAGATTTTTTTTTTTAAGCTGCCTGAGCGCATAGCGATCAGTAACAACGAATTAGTGGCAAAGGCGGTTTGGTGATTTCTCAATTAAGCTCACCATTCGCCCTGGTCAGATCAAAATTGGTCGGATCAATATTCACAAAAATTGATCTGCCTCCCTCTCCTCACTTACTTTTTTGTGACGGAAAGAGACAGATCAGTATTAGTGATATAAAATAACATTTTATAAAATTGTCAGGTTTTATGACACTGTGTATTAACCCCTTCCCTGCCATTCATCACTGTATAAGCAGTAATCTTGCACAGCAACAGTATGTTTTGCTGTCTGCACTGTTTTATGGATTAATTACTTTGAACTGTAATGTATTACAGTACTAGATAGGCTCTTCTAAGAGCTATTAACCCTTTCTTTGCTCGAGATCACTGCTTACGCACTGATTCTGAGGCCGCGGACTCAGGGTTCGATTTTGACCCTGGTCAGCTTTCTGATACATCATCTAGTGATGTATCGGTGGCTGCTGAGCCGTTTCCACAAGGAGTGATGGGGGTCTACCGTTAAAAAAATATATGGTTTGGTGGGGGTAAATTACATTGGCTGGCTTAAAGGATATATCCCATATAGGACACGGACGCAGGTTGACTACATGTCAAAATTCCAAGTTGGAATTTTGAGATGCGCATCTCACAAATGTTGCCTTCTAGCCAAAAAACAAACCAACAAACCTATGCATGGGTGCTATCCCTGTACTCGGGAGATGTTGCTGAACACATATTGGGTTTTTGTTTGGCACTGACATATACTGGAATCTGTGAATTCATGCCTGAAGTACAATGTATGTGGAAAAAAACCTCCCAAAAAAGTACTACCACAAATTTTTACAAAGGTTGGTGGTAGAATTAGTACCTATACAGTATTAAAATACCACCATTTGAAATACCTTAGGATGTCTATTTTCCAAAAATATATGGTTTGATGGGGTACAATTCATTGGACGGCTTCAAAAATGTTCCAAATGGAACATGGGCGCAGGCTGACCACATGTCAAAATTCCAGGTTGGAATTGCGCACCCCCTAAATGTGGCCTTTTAGCACCAAAACAAACCAACAAACCTATGCATGGGGGGTATCCCTGTACTCAGGAGATGTTGCTGAACACATATTGGGGTTTTGTTTGGCACTGACACATAATAGGATCTGTGAATTCATGCCCGAAGTACAATGTATGTGAAAAAAAAGTACTATCCATAACATTGACATAGGATGGTGGTAGAATTAGTGCATGGAAAGTGTTAAAATACTACCATTTGAAATACCCTAGGGGATGTTGCTGAACACGTATTGAGGTGTTGGTTGGCAGTAGCAAATACCAGAATCTAAAAATTCCTGCCTGAACTACAATGTGTGTGGGGAAAAAATGACATCCCAACCCTTTGACATAGGTTGGTGGTAGAATTAGCACTTGGAAAGTGTTAAAATACCACAATTTTAAATACCCTAGGATGTCTAGTTTTCCAAAATATATGGTTTGATGGGGTAAAATACTTTGACAGGCTTCAAAAGTGTCCCAAATGGAACATGGGCGCAGGCTGACTACATGTCAAAATTCCAAGTTGGAAATGCACCCCCCCTAAACGTGGCCTTTTAGCCCCCAAACAACCCAACAAACCTATGCATGGGTGGTATCCCTGTACTCAGGAGATGTTGCTGAACACATATTGGGGTTTTGTTTGGCACTGACACATAATAGGATCTGTGAATTCATGCCCGAAGTACAATGTATGTGAAAAAAAAGTACTATCCATAACATTGACATAGGATGGTGGTAGAATTAGTGCATGGAAAGTGTTAAAATACTACCATTTGAAATACCCTAGGGTGTCTAGTTTTCAAAAATATATAGCTTTGTGGGGTAGAATACACTTTTTGGCTTCAAAAATGTCCCAAATTGGACATGGGCGAAGGTTTTCTGCACGTCAGAATTCCAAGTTGGAAAACCAAAAAGCGAACCTCTCAAATGTGGCCTTTTAACCCACAAATAACCTAACCAACCTATACATGGGGGGTATCCCTGTACTCAGGAGATGTTGCTGAACACATATTGAGGTGTTGTTTGGCACTGACATATAACAGGATCTGTGAATTCATGCCCAAAGTACAATGTATGTGAAAAAAAATTACTACCCAAAACATTGACATAGGCTGGTAGTATAATTAGTGCATGGAAAGTGTTAAAATACTACTATTTGAAATACCCTAGGGTGTCTAGTTTTAAAAAATATATGGCTTTGAGGGGTAGAATACACTTTCTGGCTTCAAAAATGTCCCAAATGGGACATGGGCACAAGTTTTCTGCATGTCAGAATTCCAAGTGGGAAAACCAAAATGCGCACCCCCTAAATGTGGCCTTTTAGCCCCAAAACAAACCAACAAACCTATGCATGGGTGGTATCCCTGTACTCAGGAGATGTTGCTGAACACATATTGAGGTGTTATTTGGAAATATCCCTTCACATTTTAAGGTAATGTTTACCTAAATTTCAATATATGTGAAAAATTAAAAAAAAAGATTTTTTGCTGCAAACTTTGGCATAGATTGGTGGTAAAATGGCTACATGAAATGTGTCAAAATACCCCAAGTTAAATGCCCTGAGTGGTCTAGTTTTCAAAAATATGTACATGTTGGGGGTCATTCATGGATTTAGTACAGAAATCAGTGTTACAATGTCACTATCGCTAATTTTGAAAGAAAGGATTTTAAAATAGCTTTGCACCACTTATAGTTCTGGCCCTGTAACATGAATAAAAAAGCACAAAAACATAAAAACATGGGCTATTTCTGAACTCAGGACATATATTAGAAACTTTTTAGCAGTGTTTTTTTGTTGTCTCTTGTACATGAGTATACGATTTTTCAAATAAAAGTCATAAAAAAATTTTTTTTTCAATTTTTTGGCCATATTTTATTATTTTTTTTACATCAAATTATATGCTATTATCAAAATAATGGTATCAAAAGAAAGCCCTTCTTATAACGATAAAAACGATATATAGTTTGTGCGGGTACACTAAATGAGACAGAAATAAATTAGAGCAAAACACAAACACCTCAGAAATGTTAAAACAGCCCATGTCACCAAGCGTCGGACAAGCCAAAAAAGTCATGTCACTAAGGGGTTAATAGTTTACTGTTATCAATTAATGTTATTGTTTGCATTGTACAAGTTGTTTAAATTATCATTGGTAAACATATTTGGGGTTTTTTCCAACATTTTCCTCCTTTCATACACTCCTGAAATGGATTTAGATCAGGCATGTTACCCGTATTTCACAATATCCCTGAATTTGGTTCTGAATTGGCTCTTTATATATTAACCCTAATTATATATTAACCCTAATTAGGACCCTAACCCATATGTAACCCCAAGCTGCACTCTAACCCTAGATTTAGGGTTAATAGATCTAGGGTTAGCTTTGTCCTTTTTTCCCCTAAATGCAATGTTGCCAACTACCTCTAGGGGCAGTCAAGCAACAGAGCAACTGTAGTGAATTCTGATCATCGTCACTCTTGCTGTTCATTTATTTATTTTTGATTTTAGATTTTAAAAAAAGGCTAGAGGCAACCCTGTGATCTGCTCATCATCAAGGAGGAGGAGGAGGATGTGCTAGCTAACTGTCTATCATTGTTAGCATCCTCATCCTCCTCACCAGACTGACTTCTGATCTCCTGTGCTGGTGGAGGGAGGTTAGGGGAGTTGAAGGAGTTGCCTCTGGAGCAGTGGTACCCTCTAACCTAGCAAGCTTTAAAGCCAATTTAGCGTACTTGTATCTCAACAGTTGGTTTAGTGTTCAGCTTTAAAAAGACGCTCCCTCTGGTAGATCACATGACCCCTGATGCTCTGACCTCTGAACATGCGCGAGGAGCAGATTAGGTATCCTGCTCCCCAGCCAGCACATCTGACTGCAAGCTTTTACAAAGAAAAAAAAAGAAAAATATATATATATATGTACAATACTCCATACATCGGAAGTCTGCTTGAGTGCTGGGCAAGATGCAAAGGCGCAGGGTAGAAAAGGTAACTGTACCATGACTTAGGGAAACCCACTGGGAACATATTACCCCCCCCCCCCCCCCCCCCCAATAACAGACTCAACACACAAGTTGGAGTTCAAAGGCCACAGTGTTTATTTCAAAACACACTGTAATTACTTATTATACCTTAATTAACTTTATAACAAATATAGTAACAAATATGTAAACATATATCACACTCATAACAAACATCATACATAATGATATAACATGAGGCTAATATTAGCAGAATAGTAGCAAATTCCTTCTTGGAGAGATCCCATGAGAATTGGCCCCAGGCGCAATAGTACCAGTGTATTCCGATGATAGTAAAACCACCAGCCACCTCCTCCTAGCTGGTGGTACAATTGGCCAAATCCTCAGGGCCCAGCCCTTGAGGAGATCATGCACTGACGCCCACTGGGCAGTGTACCCAGCATAGACCTCCCTGTGCGGCCCACCTTCCGTTCAGGAGCCAATTATCTTAGGACCCCCTGCCATGCTACGGGAATGCCTAACCCAAAAACAGGGGAAGGAGGGAGGGAAATCAGCTTGGGTAAAACTGGTGTGTTGAGCTGATTACGGGAAGACTCTAGCTAGTATAACAACTTTCTCCCCACCTCTATCGGGGATACCTTAATGGGTATCCTGCCTGTCACTCAGGGAGAACCCATGACTTAGGTTAATGTTTAGCACACATTCTCCATTGTAACTGTCTAGGGGAAAATCCCCTGCTTTGGGCCTAGTCATAGAACCCTTCCTGTATTACTTAAATCCAAATCACTGTCTGTTTTTGCACCACCATTCTGTGGGCCACATTTAAAGGGACTACGTGGCCTTCACCAGAGAGTGATCATATTGACGCCGGAGCCCCGATTTTGGTGTTTCTGAATGTTCTGACTTTGAGGTGTGACAGTAACACCGGCTGAGCAGAGGAAGCGATCATTGATTGCTTCCGACGATCACTTCGACACAGGACAAGTCTTATGTCCATAAGGGGGTCCATGTTTCTGTTTGATATGCAAATGTACTACTTTCAATGGGAAATGTGTACCTTGCATTTCAAGGCGGGTGATGTCATATACAGGGGCCGCCGCAAACACACATTTCTCTTATAATGTATACATTTGCTAACAAAGCCAGGGGCTAAAGCCAGGCAGAATCTCAAACACTCAGCAAGTTCCCAGTTATGTCGATTACTGTAGAATGCATTGCTGGAAATGTAGCCTCTGTGTTCAATCTATCATACCTTCCTATCTTGCTGGTGTTCTTCCTACACTCTCTGGCCTTTCTGTGCAGTGCATTTGAATGACCGATAATGTGACAGCATACATGACTCAAGTAATCAACCTCTTCCTTTTTGACTGGCCTGCAATGGAGGTCTTGGAAAGGTAAACAGTCCTACTCACAAAAAATAATGATGAGAACATAGCCTTAGAGAATATTTTATATTGTTACCTAAAAATATCTCTCTCTGCCTGTCTCTCTCTCTCTCTCTCTCTCTCTCTCTCTCTCTCTCTCTCTCTCTCTCTTCTCTCTCTCTCTCTTCTCTCTCTCTCTCTCTCTCTCTCTCAAAAAACAATGTATTTTTAATCATAAAATATATTATACAAACTCAAATCAACCATAGCAAGATACATCAAAAACGTTATTACATAGCATATAGTTTTTCAAAGAGATCATAATCACTTGGCTTCCTTAAAAGTATAGTTTTTTTGCGGAAAACTTCTCTCTTTTTTTTTTTTTTTTTTATAAGGATGCCAAATCGGACAAATCCTAGCCATGTATATTGGGACAGAACTCCAGTGGTTCTGCTAAAATGATTTCATATGCACTTTCTCACCAAAGTGGGAGAATCTGCCCAAAAGTATCAAGGAAAGGGTGGAGCTAAACACCAATCCCACTTCTGGGAGAAGAGAGGGTCACAATCATGCTTTTGGTCAACTATATCAGGGGCGAGATGTATCTCGTGTAATTGGAAATATATGAGATACATCCGAGGGGCCGACGGCAGCTGGGAAGTCGGCATCAGAATCTCTCACTCTGTTGCCAGTTCGACCACCAATAAAAGTATATGAATTTTCGTATACTTTTCACGCTGGTCGAATTGGCAACAGAGTGAGTGACTCTGAGGCCAAATTCTCAGCTGCCGCCTGTCTCCCGGATGTATTTCCGAGGTTTTTGTGCTCTTTGTGAGCAAACAACCCCCCGGACATATAGACAGCGAGGATGTGTGCGGCGCACACCTAGCACTTATTGAGCATCCGCGCCTGAACTATATCACCTGTAAACCTGAGCCCCTCCGAGCTTCTTCTTGCCACACTACCCCTGATTGTAGGAATTGGGGTCCACTAAGAGTTGCGAGTCCCCTTCTGTAAAATCTTGGATCAATGGAACGCCCTAATACATACTCTCCGGGGTGTATTTATCAGATAATTCTTTTTATTTCACTTATGATGATATCACTTCATGGGGCTGGCTCATCCATCGTCTACTGAATTACTGTCATTTGATGGATCCATCTCATAGTTATACAGCATTAGGAGCTAATCGTGTCATAAGAAATAAATACATCTATCTCTGTCTTTTTCTACCTATTTCTTCAACATGTTTGTTTTTTTATTTATTTTTTTGCCATCAGGAAATATTATTATGTGTTGTACATTTTGAGGGGGGAAAAGGGGGGGCTGACTAAGCATCACCTCTGTCCTCCTCTCCTGCCTGTGTTATATTTATTTGTCTGGTTGGGGTCCTAATAGAAAATAGTGGATAACCAGGATACACCTGGTATACAGAGAAACACACTCCCAGACTAACACACAAAAAGAGAAAAAAAAAAATAGGACATAGAAGAAATAATAATACAGTGAAGCAAATAGTGGCTAATATAAATAAAATACTATAAATGTGAAAAATAATAATAATGAAAATAGATAGCAAATATTGGCTGAATACTCCAAAAAAATAGGCTAAAAAAGCAAATAGAAGTGCAAACAAATGACTAAATAATTAATTGCCAAGCATAAAAGGAAAAAGTGTCCATACAAGTAGGAATTAAAAATAAAGATGATAATAATATTGCAGCCAAAGCAAAAAATAGAATGTGTAAGGATATGCAAAGTAAATGCTCAAAAAGATAGCTTTAAGCAAATGTAAGTGCAAATAACTGCCAAGCATAAAAAGAAAAATGTCCATAAAATTACAAATAAAAAATAAGATGCAGCCAGGAAGAAGTAGTCAGAATATGACGACACACAAATCTTCTTAAGGAATGTAATCTGCAAGAGAAAAAAAGCAAACCCAAATAGTGCAAAAACAAAATTAAAAACAGGCTGTCAGGGGTAGTATGAAACAAGCAACCAAACCGCGACTTCCTCCGTGGTAAACGGAGATCTTGTGATGGAAAAGCCGGCAAGACTGTCTCCGAACCTTTCACCGTCGGTTTCTTTTCAGGTAACTAGGGACGAGTAAACAGACAGGTATCGTTCAACAATTACACTATATATTCATTCATTATCTCTGGTTCCCTTTTCGTTCCATTCATATATTCTTTTCTTTATTATTTTTCCTCCTTAAAAAGGAGCTTATTACACCTGCCCTATGCCTGGGACTATTACCTAACTTTTATCTGGGAAGGTCCTCATATTCAATTAACCTCCCATTTCAATTGACATTCAGGCAGTGCTCCTTGGAACTTCAGTTCTTTTAAGATATATGGGTTTTATAACAATGATTAACCACCTTCATGGATATTGATATCCAGATAGCCTTGACCAGTGTTGTCACTGCATGTTTGTCTTGATCTTATTATGTATATGGTTTGTTAACCTAAGTGGGCTCTCTTTGAGGGGTCACCCCCTTATGGCATCCCTTCACACTTGGTGTGTTTTTTAATATATTATTAATTAAACATTGTGATTTTCAACTGGACTTATTTTTTTAGCCGTGGCAGTTCTGCAGCCACCAACTAATTTATTATATACACTTTATTTAAAGTTCTTATCTCCGCGAGTTCGTGTGCCATGGAGCAACCCTCGCTCCTAATTATTTTTAATGTAAAACTACAGTATACCATATTTGCTCAAACATAAGACGATCCTGATTATAAGATGACCTCCCCCAAACTATGGATTTCAATTTAAGAAAGAAAAAAGAAAAAATCCTAAACATAAGACGACCTATAGGAAAAAGATTTTGATAGAAAATGTTTACCAAAGCACCCCCAGACTTGCCAATGATTCTCCAGGCTTTCCAGTGCATTCCTCGATTTGTCAATCTGCCCCAGACTTGCCAAACTGCTCCTCAGACTTTCCAATTTGCCCTCAGATTTGTCAATGCATCCTCACTTGCCAATCTGCCCCCAGACTTACCAATCTGCCCCCATGTTTGCCAGTCTGCCCCCAAACTTACCAATGTGTCCCCAGACTTTCCAATGCTGCTCCAGACTTGCCAATGGATCCCAGCACACTCCACCGTGTCTAGAGGGTCAGCAGGAAGATGTCTGTGCGCTGCTCGGTGCACACAGGCATCCTCCGATGCTGCCCAACACTTCAGCCGGCACTTCTAAAACAGAACGCCAGGAGGTCTTGTGTCTCCCCGATTTTCTATCCTAAAAGTCTCGGTGGAGTTTTATAATCAGACCTCTGCTTGAGATCTTGCGTCACTGTCTATCCGTTTCTGTACATTGCTTGTCTCACTTGTTAAATAGGTGGCAAATTGCTCTAAAAACAAACTTGACTTATATTTGAGCAAATACGGTAGTAAACCCATGTTCGACATGCAGACAATAAGCAAGGTGGGACTGCCCCTTTAAGTAAACGGAAGATAGAACCTATCTGTATTCCCCAGAAGCAGACATCACTTGACTCCGAACAAGAGAGAGGTCTGACAGCCTTGTGCGGACTCTAGCAGCTGGACTACGTCTTGGCTGTCAGGAGAGTACAGCTAATTTCCTTATCTCAAGGAGACTACTTGAAGACCTCACAAGCCATACATGTTTAATTATGTGAAATCCCAGAAGCCTTGGAGAAAGGAACACATAAATCAAACCACATATCCAACAGAGATGCTCTGAGATGTTTTCAAAAATCAGATCCAGATAAAGGTCTTTCACACTTACAAGGACCAAACGAGCAAAGTCCCCGCTCTAAAGCTCTAACGGAGCTCTGAAAATGTCAGCCTTCCAGAAAATATTAATTACATTAAATACTCTGTAAATATCAATCTCCTTGGGTTTGAAAAGAAGAATTTGGGGAGGGGGAAGAGAGGGGGGAGGGGGGGGGGATTGTTATAAAACTGGAATAATCAGCCCTGAAATGGTGCGTCTGAATTGTGGACGGATTAGGGGAACATCAGTAGCACGTTTTTACCCGAATGTCTCCAAACATGTTCACAATCTGGAAATCATAGTCGATTCAATACTGATATTTGCTGGAAGCCGGATGCAGCCAAAATGTGTCCGAAGTGCAGTCTCAAAGTCTCCATTATATCATCCAACACTAATGAGTAGGAGCTGGGGCTCTGCAACCTCATGGCTCCAGCAACTACCTGTGGATTTGAAGAGGCAAACACTGCACTGCACTGACAATCTTTTGGGTCAACAGCGCCACTGACCTGGTGTTTGGGGGTAAAACTAGCACTGACAAGCGGGCAAAAAACACTTTTTTGGGGCGAAGCTGTTTGGGTGGTACTAACTGACAAACTGAGTAGCACTGGCAAGCTGTTTGGGTGGTACTAACTGACAAACTGAGTAGCACTGGCAAGCTGTTTGGGTGGTACTAACTGACAAACTGAGTAGCACTGGCAAGCTGTTTGGGTGGTACTAACTGACAAACTGAGTAGCACTGGCAAGCTGTTTGGGTGGTACTAACTGACAAACTGAGTAGCACTGGCAAGCTGTTTGGGGGCAATGCTAAAACTGTGTAAAGTGAGGGTGTATGACACTGGTGCTTGGTGAACTTGGGCAGTTAGCACGGGGCAACTGTCACATCAGGTACTCATGATTTCTAGTTACACTCCTTCATCTATTATAAGCTGAATAGAGCTGACATTAACTCCTCCTACTTAGGATTCTATATGTTATGTGTGGTCAGTCATTTTTAAGGCAGGCGTATAACTATTTCCTGGTGAATGTGTAATTTATATGTCTTCAGAATGAAGGCAGGTCCTATGGGATCTCCTCCTTAATTAATTCACTGGTTACTCATTGACGCCATTGCATTCTGCAGGGAAGCAGGTAAATGTTATATGGGTGCACACAGCACGTACCAAATCCCATACATTGCTTTTTTTTTTTTCTTTTGAGACACTGTAAAATGTTTCTCCTCCTAGACTCCGACCAGATGCTGGAGATCTGAGTTGGGAGTAGGGTTGCCACCTTTTCTTCAGAAAAATACCGGCCTTGGTACAGTCTCCATAGACTTAACATTGGCCTGATCCCAATTTTTTACCGGCCTGCTGGTAAAATACCGGCCAGGTGGCAACCCTTTGGGGGGGGGGGGGGGGGGCTGGGTCAGCAGGAGCAGAAAAACTGAAAATTATCAGTACACTAAACATATTTAAAATACAGAAATACAAAATGTAATGGCAAAATTGTTTAAATATCTTGAATACGCATAAAAGATAAAGGTTTTTTTTGCGTATACATGTGTCACGCACTGTAGGAGTTTAGTCCTCGCCACGAGAGAAAAAAATGACACTTTTCCTGCATAGCCGTGTAATTCGTGTATCTCTGAGGCTGCTGAATGGGGCCTCATCTCACCCGTTCAGTACTGTGACCTCTGCTAGCAGATTAGTGTTCGATCTGCCGTTACATACCTGGCAGGAAGCTGACCCACCACATTGCCAGCGATGTCACATGATTTCATCCACTACTTTATGGAAAATAATTGTCAGGCATTATCTGATTGGAACCCAGCTCCGCACTTACAGGATCGCAATTTTATACATAGAAATATACATGAACAAAAAAAAAGTGCAGTGTAAACATATAAAATAAAGTATAGGGATTGACTGATACCAGCCTGGCTCGCCGAGAAAGGTTTGATAGAAAGTCCAAGAAGACCTAAGTGGGAAAATATTTACTAAAATAAGGATGTTTAAGGGATTTAGCAAGTAGAAGTGTGTAGTGATGAAGGGTAATTAAGGATCTATGTTTGGCACAGCCTTAACTATGTAACTATATGGCTGCTTTCTAGTTGTCTAATGGAAGGGAGATCTTTACTTTCAGAGATACAGATCTCCCTGCTCCCCTGTGCTCCAGCATATTAAATCATATTATATTTATTATTATTTTATCATATGATCGGCTTTCAGTCACACTGACTAAACGTGCATTTTGTTTGTATGTTTGGACATAGAAAAGGGATATAGCGTATGATCTCAGGGTACTGCCAGATGTTTTTGACCCAAGGAGACTGAAAATAATGAAAATCATTGACTTATAGCCCTGACCATATGCTCCTCACCACTTTCCACAGTGCCATGTCTGCCCCCTTCACTCTGGTAGGGTTTTTTTTTCTGGCCCATGTGGTGGAAGCGTAGCCAGCTGGTGTGGTCGGGCCCGCCACTGGGGCACGGTTATGGCTACTGCAGAACGCAAAAAACATGTTGGGGGCGGTAATGGGCCCATGGCTGTGTCCTGTGGAGTGACGTACCCAGGCAGCCGCGTGGGGGCACGTGATTTGGGAGGCCCACGCGCCTCCAGAAAAGGGGGGGGGGGTTTCAAGGCCAGTGGACGCCCCTGGATACCCCAGCGGCCTTTGACAAGTAAGGGCTTTATTTATGAAAGGGAGAACAGCGAAGGGAATTGCAAACTTAAGGCCAAAGTAGCCGAGTTTGGAAAAATTCTCCCATTCAAGCGATACTTCAGACTGATATTTTTGGCCTAAAGTTTGCAATTCCCTCTTTCATGAAAAAAAAAAGATCTAAATATCCTTGTAGACTCTGTGTTTCCTCTGTTGGCAGCTTGTAATCCAATCTAGAAATTAGGAGCGCCGCCTCTCCTCCGACTCTATCTCGCAGGATCTTTATTAATTCTAGATAAGTCAATAAAATGGAACTAGCGGTTCTGAGGTTTGGTGCTTTCTTGCCGGATTAAGATAAAACTCATCAGTGGACGTGCAAGCAGTGCAAGCGGTGACCGACACTGAGCTGAAGGAGTTTTTTTTTTAAACCTTTTCAGCTGGAGAAACCGCTTACTGATTCCTATCATTTCATCTCAAGCCGAATACTGGCCAAATGTTATAGTCCTTCCAGGAACAAGACGAACCCGATGGAAATCCTGCTTTTTAAATCCTTTTAAAGAGAAAATATAAAATATATAAAGTTGCCGAGCAAGCTCATCCTGTGGACGAACAAAGGAAAACCAGCCAGCACGTTCCCCAACAATGATTACAACTGAGGTGCAATTAGACAGGTATTGAAGAACTGGGGTGTGGACTACACCCCCCAAAAAAGAAATCAGAATTGGTGGAAAAATGATGTTATGTTTAATCGAAAGAGTGCAAATGTAACCCCTCAGTGACATGACCTTTTGACCTTGTCTTTCCCTTGGTGAAAAGGGCTGTTTTGACATTTATGGGGTGTTTGTGTTTAGCTGTAAATGTATTCTTTCTCACATACTGTGCCCACACAAATGATATATATATATTTTTTATCGCCATAAGAAGGGCTTTCATAAGATACCATTGTGTTTATCATATCTTATAATTTACTACAAAAAAAAAATTATAAAATCTGATGAAAAAAAAAACTTTTTCTAACCTTGGCCTAAAAAAAATTGTACACATATACAATTTGTAAAAAAGTCCCCATCTTATTTGTTCCAAAAATTTTGTCACGAGTTTAGAAATATGATTGTTTCCATGTTTTTCCTTTGTTTTTTTGCTAGTTAAAGGGCAATAACCAAAAATAGTTTTACTTGTTTTATAACTATTTTCAACTTTTGACCCCAACCCGAATCCTAAATTTAACCCTAACTCTAACCCTTATGCTAATCCTTAATTTATTTTAATCCCTTATTCTAACCTTAACCCTAGATTTTTAGCTAATTAAGTCTTTTATTTTTTAATTGCAATGTTGCTGACTGTCTCTAGGGGCAGTCTAGCAACAGCATCAGAGCGATGGAAGTCGATTTTTTTTACTTCCCACGCTCTATCCACAAGAGGGCAGCAGCCATATTGGAGGAGCATGCTGCTCTCCAATGTGGTGCCTGCGAGTGGGTGCCCCAGAAGAAAAATGTCGGTGCTGCATAATGCCTCGACATTGAGAGAGGTTTTTGCGATCGTCGAAAAACTCTTGGTCCACTGCAGGACATACCTGACATGTCATTTGTCGTGAAGAGGTTTATGAAAGAATCGAAATACAGTACCTTATTACCTTATTGAGCCCTCTTTGATCCATATCACTCTATTGGGGTGGACATTTTGTGTGTGGGTTCTGGACCCCGTCCCCAAATCCCTTACCTGCACCCGCTCCCGTTGCTGCCCGATGGAGGGGAAGGGCGTCGCGGTGTAGGCCGCATCCTTGGACTCCAGTAGCTCGCGTCCCGCGAGTTGCTGGTGCTTCTATTATCCGGATGGCGGGGGGGGGGGGGGGGCATGGCCTTGCGCGCGATGCTGCCATTCCAGCGGAGGCGTGGAAAGAGGCTGACACTCACCTTAGTGAGTGTCAGGCTACTCTATGAGAGTAGGTGGACTTCCCTAATTGGAGGAGGCGGGGAGGTTCAACTGAATCAATCAGTGCTTGTGTATTGAGCTGCTAAGTGGTGTATACCCTTGGTTCCTTTTCAGAGTCCTTTCTCCCTGTGATTCCTCCTTTACCTAGTGACCTCCCATATTTTTGACCTTGGCTTCCCTCCTGGATATTCTAACCTCTCCTGCCCATTGATCCTGGCCTGATCTGTTTATTCCCTGGGGATTCTACCTTGTATTTCTCTGATCGCTGCTCCCCTATGGCCCCTTGCTACCTTCCTGCCATAAGCTCCCAGCCCCAAACCTTACATTTTGTTTCGAATATTTGGTCAGATCTTCTTTCATCCAACCCAAGATTCCAAACAACATGTCCACTCTGAAATAAATCTATACCGTCATGTCCGGTAAGCTTTTTTGGTTCCAAACACTCAAAACTTTGGTTTTTCCACGAAAAGATATACCATAATACAGACATGAAAGTTAATTTTGAACTCTCCTAGTAGCCGAATCTCCTATCTTGAAAGAGAGTCAAGGCGTCTGTCTGCCCACCATAGAGAATCTGCCATGTCACATACTAGCTGCAGATCCATAACTCGGCCTCCCCCTCAGACTGAGCTAAGTTAAACCATATTGACCGCCCCATAAAATGTAAAACACACAATGGAAAATCTGCTTATCAGCTGAACTGCAATATTATAATTTATGTCTGTGCACAAAGCAAAAAGATAAAAAAGATTATTAATCAAAATGTACAAATCTAATGATAAATACAAGTCAGTTGCACCATCTGTGATGGTGGGATTTATGAAATATCTAGGGGGCTAGGGCGATCCCCTCCAGCCACGCGGCTTCAATAATGTTTATAAAAAATTTTAAAAAGTGACCAGAGTTTCCCTCCTGCACAGAGGAGGGAAACTCTGGTTGCATTTTTTTTTAAAACAAACTTTATTGAAGACGCGTGGCTGGAGGGGAGCGCAGAATGCTTCCCTCACAGCCACGGACAGGCAGAGCACCGGGAGATAGAGCAGCAAGGAGGTAAGTACTGGAGAAGGGGGGAGGAGGGTGGCATATAACGAGCATAACACTGGCATACTGAGGGGCAAAATACTGGCATATTAAATGGCAAAATAACTACATATTGAGGGGCAAAATACTGGCATATTAAATGGAATATTGAGGGGCAAAATATTGGCATATTAAATGGCAAAATACTGGCATATTGAGAGGCAAAATACGAGTATATTGAGTGGCTAAACACTGGAATATTGAGTAGCAAAAGAATGGAATATTGAGGGGCAAAATACTGGCATTTTAAATGGCAAAAGAATGGCATATTGTTTGGCTAAATACTGGCATACTGAGTGGCAAAATACTGGCATATTAAATAGCAAAAGAATAGCATATTGAGGGCAAAATACTGGCATATTAAGTGGCAAAAGAATGGCATACTGAATTTCCTGTCTCCCTAGTTATGTCATCAGGCAATTTGTTGCAGATATCCCACTGTGTACAAGAGCCATTTTATCACAGTCCACACAATGTACTCTATTCTAGCAGCACAGGAAGTAACTAAATGAAACAAAGCTTTAGTATGTTATTTCACCTGCATTTTTACAAAGGTATTGTTTCATACCAGCTCAGTTGTATGTCCAGAATGTGTTCTTTATGGTTCATTACAAGTAATGTGTATCTGTTTTACAGACGGTGTTACTGTATCAAGGCTTTGTATCATTCACTAGACAGTAATGTTGATTATTCTGTCTATTATAATGCACATTTTATTTATATCCCAGGTCCCAGATTCCCTTCTCTTGTAATCACTGCCTTCCAGAGTTAGGATTGAATGACTCAATTAATGATTGGTCTCTCTCTATTTTATCTGAATATTCTTTTTCTGCTTTACATAATGTTATTAATCACCTTGTCAGAGCCCCAGGCAGGATGCTGAGGGAGGTGGAAGGTATAATGTTCACCTTTGATAACCGTAGGGTTTTATACAAGAAAGAGAAACTAATTTATTTCCTTGTTTTCCATGAAACTGTACATCAAAAGAGTTGTAAAATCAATAGGAAATACAGTCAAGATGCTGATTTTTCAAATGAGTAACTTTGATTGGCTGACATAACGAGCCAATGGAACACAGGAGTGATGCCGCAGATAATGGTCCTCTGTCGGCTATGTAGATCTTCCATTAAACATCAGTCGTTTCCAGCTACTATAATTATCAACGTCTGCACTGTATTTCTGATCCATTTGATGTTATTTTTTTTAAAGTCTTTTTTTTTAAATAAAATGTTTAGCTTTACACAAAAAAATATGATCCTGTATCGGACCCATCATGGTCACAATACCAAATAATTTCAGGCATTGTACGTAACAATTCTTACAGCAAACTCTCAGATTTACGCAGATCAATAGTTTCGAAACTTATAGTAACCACTCACCTATACACATTAAGATGGGCCCTAGGCAGTGGTGTATCTGCCCAAGGCAGACAAAATTCGGGCACCCCCCCACTAACGTTGCACACCTATGACATCCCCCATCACCCATGTTGCACACCCATGACATGCCCCATCACCCCATTACATGCTCCCCTCACCCACATTGCATACACACAATGCCCCATCACCCTTCTTTCGTACCCCACCACGTCCATTACATTCCTCTATCACCCCAATTAATTGGAAGGATCTAAAGCTTGCTGAACAATGGGGGAGAGAGCGAAACTGTTTGAAGCACTTGAAGTGTGCTTTAACACCCTCTGGCAAAGTGCCGCCCTAGGCGAGTGCCTTGTTTGCCTTGTGGAAGATACACTACTGGTTCTAGGTAATACAATAGGATTCATCTATAGCAAATAAAGACAAGTTTAGAAAAACTCTCCCCCCTCCCTCCCTTATGTGTGCTGCCAGGCCTCCTTTGTTTGTTGCCGGCCCAATTACATGTCTAGTGATTTATTGTAGGGCTGGAGCGGAGGGAGTGGAGGGCAGGGAGTGGAAGATACTCGAATTTGGTCACAAAATCCAAAGGCATCACAACAGAAGGGAATGGTCCGGAAGGTCGAGGCAGGCGGCAGAGTGTTGAAAGGCGGGTAGGCAAATCCAAATCGGGGGTAAAAGAGATATGGGAGGTCAGAACAAAGCCAAAATATTGGTACACAGGTAATTAGAACGTGAAACACAAACTGCAACAAGGAAGGGATGGGACTGTGAACAGACATAACAGCTCAACAAGTAAGCATAGTCTGGAGGGCTTGCAGGGGTTTTATAGAACCATCAACAAGGAACCCCTCCCCTGTGCACCTGGGATATGCTCCCATCGCATAGAAAGCGGGAGTGGTGAAGATTCCACCACCCTCTCCACCCACTGAGGCTCCACCAATCACGCAGCGCTATCTGCGAGGAGAACATGTCCCTTGAGCCTAGCATGGACCGTCACCTTACCCGCGACCGTATTCCCTGCTACTCGAGGCTGGGGTTGTGGCCTACCCAGAGCATGACGGCGGCACCTGTTAGTGGGAGCTGCACCCGGCGATGGGGACCCCTTGCGCAAGGTAAGCGGGGGGGAACCTGAGGCCTGACATTTATACTGAGACCTTTTGAGTGACGAATACCAAACCTAGACCATCATTGTAAGTTTTTCCCAATGGACCCAATGCATGGACGGGATCCAGACCAATTTAAACATTAACAAACTTTAACTACCCCCATCGGTATTCCGATAACGTATTAATTTTGGTTCCGCAGGGACCTGTATTAAGCCAGGTAAGTATTTTATTTAGACTCATTCCTGAGGACCACTGGAGGTCAGTAGAGGCAGGTTAACTAAGGGCAGGTATATAAACCAGTGTATGGAAAGAGCACTGAATCTCTGCTTCTAGGGTTAATACTTGTAGAAGCTGCTGCTTAATTAACCCAGCCAAGCCCTATTTTAGCCTTCTGTGATTTTCTCATTGTGCTGCTGATCACAGACACAGAGAGAGTGTGCGGAAGTGAACCTGAATGGTAAGGAAAACTTTGCACTGTTTAAACCTTTGTTTTGTGACTGGGAACCAGCCCAGTCCGGTCTTCTGTTGCATTTTAAGCAGACACTCTGCTTAGGATTAGTGTCTATGATTAAGCCTCATGGCGAAACGCGTATGACTGTTCCTCTCCGACGGTGCTTTTTATTCATTTTCAAAAAAATCTCTATTTTTTTTAACTTACGCTCCATTGATCTGTGGGCAGGTGCGCTGCATTGGCTTGCTGAGTTACCAGGCAAATCCCAGATTCATTTATTTACTTATTCTTCCATTTAACAATGTGACCAATCAGACAGTATAATGTTTTTTCACAACTAGCTTAGCTGCCGGTACAGCTAGAGAGGAAACATTTCTGTGTAGGAAGAAGGAGTAGGTTTTTTTTTGTTTGTTTGTTTGCTTGTTTGATATATGTTCTAAGGCAAAACAAAACCAATGGGGTTTTTCTTTCAAAAACAAGGACATTTGTAAGTGATGCCCAAACTTTTGAGCGGTAGAGTAGATCCAAACATGCTCTACACTGGCTACCATGTGTGGTGCAATAAACTCTTTTATTTCACCACTTTGGAGTATAGAGCATTTTTTGGATCTATATTATTCATAAAAGAGGAAATTGCATGGAATTAACAAGGGAAAATAAACATTCTCCGATTAAGCTGAATTTGGCCTTAAAGGGTCTGTCTAATGCCCAAAATGCATCTTCCAAATGTTAATGAATATTAATGTGCTTTCAAAGAACTTTAAAATGCATGTTTTGCATTGCTTAAAATTTAAAATAATTACAGCTAGATGAAATTGTAAAATCATAGCAGTTTGCAAGAAACCAGGACTGCCCACACTAGCTGAGTAAAAGTCAACTTACTTTTTTTTTTCTCCTGCTGCAGGAACCGGTGAGAATAATTTCATTCAAATGCAGTGATGTCATCAGACAATAATAATAATAATAATGACAGTGGTGAACCAGTTAAGATTTTTTTCCCCCATTCCACAAGCCTTTTATCACCATCCCATGTATTTTATTTTTCTATGTATTCACCCCTGGCCCTTTACATCCATTTTTGAATCAATTAGGACCCTTTTTACAGTGGGCCCCAGGCAAATACCGACATAGGCTCTCAGATAAAGCAGTATACAGGTTGCGGCGCTCGGACAGCTCTGCCCAATTTCTGCCAAATCCAGCCACCTCTCCCCAAATTCTGCTCTTGTTTGTGATATGCGCTACCTGCTCATGACCAAAGCCACACAAAGATTGGTTCATTTTTTTTTCACTGTGTGTACATAGGGTTATGGGCAATAGGTAAGCACACTGAACCACATTTATCTGAGATATGTCTTTGCTATAAAAATGGCCATTTTCAGGGGTGTGAATATTTTTATTGCTATACTCCATTCTGCAGGAATTTGCTGTGCCGTCTGTAAATACTCCAATCTATCATACTATAAACATATATTCCTTTTTATAGGCTCTGCCCATTGTATTCTGTAGACATTACACAGCTTCAAACTGAAGTGTATGCTCTGAGTAGGTCTTTCAAGATAAATAGTCCTGCAGACTGAAACTTAATCCAAGAAGAATAAATCTTGTCATTACTTCGGAATCAAAACAGGTCTGGTACAAATACAATGAATATGAAGTCAGTGTCTAAAGTTCTGTTTAATTTAGATTGTGTCAAGTGTACACGTTTGAAATAGAAATGCTTTAATGAAACTAACTCTAGTTAGCCCTCTTTAATTTGCATAGCTCTATCAGGGGGCGGACATGTTGGTTAGAATCTTTGCTCTGTATAGCTCTATCGGGGCGGACATGTTGGTTCCAATCTTTGCTCTTTATAGCTCTCTCAGGGGATGGATATATTGTTTATAATCTTTCCTCTGTATAGCTCTATCGGGGGCAGACATGTTGGTTAGAATCTTTCCTCTGTATAGCTCTATCGGGGGCAGACATGTTGGTTAGAATCTTTGCTCTGTATAACTCTATCAGGGGGCAGACATGTTGGTTAGAATCTTTGCTCTGTATAGCTCTATCAGGGGCGCACACGCTAGTAAGAATCTTGGGTCAGATCTGTCAATTGTCCCTTCATCCCAAGATTCTGATCAATTTGTCCAGAAGAGGGCTGGCACCTCTTGGTCTGGGGTGAAAAAAATGTATTGCCCCATTTTGCAATTGCATCTGCCCACCCGTTATCAGAGGCCAGGGTCGGATCCAGAGTAGTCTGACCTTGAGGCAGCAGAAAATACTGTGAGGCAGGTGGGCTCATCCTCTCATGGCCATTGGAGGTAACTAAAAAACCTCCATTTGTTTTAAAAATACATAGGGATAAAGGAGAGAGGGCAGGTAACTTGTTTTTCTTTGGTTTTTAGAAAATACTGTGTTGCTTACAAAACTGACAATATTTTTTTCTAACATTGTTTTAAACAGTATACAGGGCCGGTTCAAGGATTTTTTTCCACCTTAGGCAAAGATCATCTTTGCCTCCCCATCCACTGTTTCGTTCATTGTGGTATAGTAAACATCTGTATATGGTTAGTAAGGCAAAGGAGTGATAAACAGTTAAGTCACAGAAGGTGGTAAAGCATAACTCCCATCAATGTATAGTTAGCCAGACAGAGAAGTCTTACAGCATAACTCCCATCAATGTATAGTTAGCCAGACACAGAAGTCTTACAGCATGGCTCCCATCAATGTATAGTTAGCCAGACACAGAAGTCTTACAGCATAACTCCCATCAATGTATAGTTAGCCAGACACAGAAGTCTTACAGCATAACTCCCATCAATGTATAGTTAGCCGGACACAGAAGTCTTACAGCATAACTCCCATCAATGTATAGTTAGCCGGACACAGAAGTCTTACAGCATAACTCGCATCAATATATATAGTTAGCCAGACCCAGAAGTCTTACAGCATAACTCCCATCAATATATATAGTTAGCCGGACACAGAAGTCTTACAGCATGGCTCCCATCAATGTATAGTTAGCCAGACACAGAAGTCTTACAGCATAACTCCCATCAATGTATAGTTAGCCGGACACAGAAGTCTTACAGCATAACTCCCATCAATATATAGTTAGCCAGACACAGAAGTCTTACAGCATAACTCCCATCAATATATATAGTTAGCCAGACACAGAAGTCTTACAGCATAACTCCCATCAATGTATAGTAAGCCAGACACAGAAGCCTTACAGCATAACTCCCATCAATGTATAGTAAGCCAGACACAGAAGCCTTACAGCATGGCTCCCATCAAAATTTAGCTATGCAAACACAGAGGTACATCTTAGTTACCATCACAATATAGTTATACATACACATACATTGTAAGTTATAGTCTTCCTCAGTACAGTATATAATGAGGCAGACATGGTTCAGCATAGCTCCCATGAGTGTATAGTGAGCCAGACATAGATTTGGTACACTGTAGCTTTGATCAGTATATAGTGAGCCAGACACTTGATGCAGCATATATTAAGTAACTGTGCAAAGAAAGGAAGAAACCAACAGGGGTAGAGGATCATCCGTCAATGAATGAAATAATTCTGGATTCCAGGTAAGTGCTGTGTAGAAACATTTAATATGCAATCCATCATACAAAAGGCTGAAATAGAGAGTAGGATATACCCGGGGGGATGGGACACTTCATCGCGGCTGCTTCCGCGCAGCCGCTTCACCGTCGACTCTGCACCACAAGACAGCTCGTCGCGGGAGATTTCATCGCGGGACATTTCATCGCTAAAGGTAAGTTTATGTCAGTATTTTAGCTATTTTAGTTTGGGTGGTTAGAATTAGGGTTTAGAGGGTTAGAATTAGGGTTTAGGGGGTTAATTTTAGTATTAGGGTTTGGGGTTAATTTTAGTATTGGGGTTTAGGAGATTAATTTTAGTATTAGGGTTTAGGGGGTTAGTATTAGGGTTTAGGGGGTTAGTATTAGGGTTCGGGGGTTAGTATTAGGGTTTAGGGGGTTAATTTTAGTATTAGGGTTTAGGGGGTTAGTATTAGGGTTCGGGGGTTAATTTTAGTATTGGGTTAATTTTAGTATTGGGGTTTGGGGGGTCACTTTGGGGGGGGGGGATCATTTATTAGGGGGGTATTTTCTTTTTACTTTTACATTTGTAAGAGCCGACAGTTCAGCGCTGAACTGTCAGCTCTTACATGGCCGCGTCCGCGATCAAACGGCCGCGTTATTCTTCATTGCTGACAGTTCAGCATTCTAACTGCCACACTGAACTATCAGCGATGAAGATGCGTCGAAGAAGTGTCCTAGACCCATACCTGGTGGGATAAAGTACTCTGCAAAGAGCCTTGGTACTCTTTTGTTGAGGTTTTTCATATTTATTAAATATATAAAAATCCAAAATGTTATGTACTCCGCCAAAAGGAGATATCAGATGAATGGCCTGAGTGCTGTGCAGCTATATCGATAGAGATCCAAGAGAAAGCACTCGGTCACGGGGCTTGTATGCAAAAAAGTCAATGTTTTAATTACTCACAGTAACAATGTATCAGCATGAGCATACGATCAACGTTTCGGTCCACATTGTGGACCTTTATCAAGACACTTTGATCACGACACTGTCTTGATAAAGGTCCACAGTGTGGACCAAAACGTCGATCGTATGCTCATTGATACATTGTTACTGTGAGTAATTAAAACATCGACTTTTTGTGGCAAACATAGCACTAGGGCATTCAGAAGTAAAAGATGGTGCAGCCCCGGCCCATTGACCTAGGGTAGTTGGCAGCCTGGGGGGCAATTGCTTCTCTGCTCACTTGCCAGCCCACCCTGAGCTATACAGATCAAACAGGGCTCAATAAGGTACTTTATTGATACTCTTCCATTAAAGTATTTCTAGTGACGGCACTTGATGCAATCTTTCAGTTAAACTGATGTCCGTTGTTTTGCTGCCAGTTGTCTTTTAATATGATGCTGATGTCACCTTGACACTTGCTCAAGTAAGAGGAATCTGGGAGCTGCCTAGATCCGGAGAAACGGAGCCTGCCCTGGAAGGAAGCTGCAGACTTTCTACATAGAATATTGTAGCAAAACTAAAATAATAAGAAATGAGTAGCAGAATGTGAGCTTTTTAATCAGTGCCCCTTTGAATATCAAGGGTTTTAGCTCCATTATTATCAAATCTTCTTCACCCCTCTGTGTTTTTTAATTCTTTCGATCGGTCCTGCAAGATCCAAAACTCTATGTTATACAAACATATCAAGTCCCTATAGATCTCGGAGAAAAACCATACTAGCCAATTTCCCCTCTCGTTCTTATCCGCCCGTCAGGCTAGATGAGAGGCGCCATCACATTAGAGAGAGACGGCACCGTCTGACCCCCTCAGCAAATTAACAACACTTGTGCTTAATTAGAGATTATACATGAATCCACATCGTGTCAAGGTGACATACGGTATATTCCACAGCACGGAACAGGCAGATGTTGAAACTCTTTTCTATACACAGCGACTATTTATATAATCCGTCACACTTACATTGTGTGTACATGGGGTTGATCAGAATCACTAGATGATATATATATATTCATTCTTTGACTTTTATGTAGACTGTGCAGAGATATTTACAGTGTTTTATAATATACTTCCAAAAAGGTACTTTTGATAGTACGTGGCAGTTTATTCTCTGACCGGCAGCTGCCATGCTTTCCTGGGAAGAAATCAGCTCAGTCCAGTCCGGGACTGTCTCTTTCTGCGAGTCCAGAGACAGAGACCCTCGTTGAAAGTGCCCCAGCATAGTACAAGAAACTGACTGAACGTCGATGGCAACTTTCGTTGTGGTAGCAGATGTTGTACGCAGTATGGGAGACCTCACTTGTAGTATTGTACAGAGCACTGGTTAGACCTCACTTATAGTATTGTACCGAGCACTGGTTAGACCTCACTTATAGTATTGTACCGAGCACTGGTGAGACCTCACTTGGAGTAATGTACCGAGCACTGGTAAGACCTCACTTATAGTATTGTACAGAGCACTGGTGAGACCTCACTTGGAGTATTGTACAGAGCACTGGTTAGACCTCACTTATAGTATTATACAGAGCACTGGTTAGACCTCACTTATAGTATTGTACCGAGCACTGGTGAGACCTCAGTTGGAGTACTATACCGAGCACTGGTGAGACCTCACTTGGAGTAATGTACCGAGCACTGGTGAGACCTCACTTGGAGTACTATACCGAGCACTGGTGAGACCTCACTTGGAGTACTGTACCGAGCACTGGTGAGACCTCACTAGGTGTATTGTACAGAGCACTGGTTAGACCTCACTTATAGTATTGTACAGAGCACTGGTGAGACCTCACTTGGAGTATTGTACAGAGCACTGGTTAGACCTCACTTATAGTATTGTACAGAGAACTGGTGAGACCTCACTTGGAGTATTGTACAGAGCACTGGTGAGACCTCACTTGGAGTATTGTACAGAGCACTGGTGAGACCTCACTTGGAGTATTGTACAGAGCATTGGTGAGACCTCACCTGGAGTATTGTACAGAGCAGGGCCGGCCTTAAGTGTTCCGCGCCCTGTGCGGGCTTCCCCCATGGCGCCCCCCGTCTCTTTCACCCCCTATGTATGTGTCTCTCTCCCTTCCCATGTTTGTCCCTTTCCTCTTCCTTGCCATGTCTGCCTCTCTCTAACTTTCCCATACCCGGTTTTTCTCTCTCCCTCTGTTTTGTCTCTCTCCTCCCCTTCCTCTGTTCTGTCTCCCCCCCCCCTCCCCTGTTCTGTCTCTCCTCTCCCCGTCCCCTGTTCTGTCTCTCCTCCCCCCGTCCCCTGTTCTGTCTCCCCCCCCCTCCCCTGTTCTGTCTCTCCTCCCATCGTCCCCTGTTCTGTCTCTCCTCCCCCCGTCCCCTGTTCTGTCTCTCCTCCCATCGTCCCCTGTTCTGTCTCCCCCCCCCCCCTCCCCTGTTCTGTCTCTCCTCTCCCCGTCCCCTGTTCTGTCTCTCCTCCCCCCGTCCCCTGTTCTGTCTCCCCCCCCCTCCCCTGTTCTGTCTCTCCTCCCATCGTCCCCTGTTCTGTCTCTCCTCCCCCCGTCCCCTGTTCTGTCTCTCCTCCCATCGTCCCCTGTTCTGTCTCTCCTCCCCCCGTCCCCTGTTCTGTCTCTCCTCCCCCCGTCCCCTGTTCTGTCTCTCCTCCCCCCGTCCCCTGTTCTGTCTCTCCTCTCCCCGTCCCCTGTTCTGTCTCTCCTCTCCCCGTCCCCTGTTCTGTCTCTCCTCCCCCCGTCCCCTGTTCTGTCTCTCCTCCCCCCGTCCCCTGTTCTGTCTCTCCTCCCCCCGTCCCCTGTTCTGTCTCTCCTCTCCCCGTCCCCTGTTCTGTCTCTCTCCCCCCGTCCCCTGTTCTGTCTCTCTCCCCTCCCCCTGTTCTGTCTCTCCTCTCCCCGTCCCCTGTTCTGTCTCTCTCCCCCCGTCCCCTGTTCTGTCTCTCCTCTCCCCGTCCCCTGTTCTGTCTCTCCTCCCCCCGTCCCCTGTTCTGTCTCTCCTCTCCCCGTCCCCTGTTCTGTCTCTCTCCCCCCGTCCCCTGTTCTGTCTCTCTCCCCCCGTCCCCTGTTCTGTCTCTCTCCCCTCCCCCTGTTCTGTCTCTCCTCTCCCCGTCCCCTGTTCTGTCTCTCTCCCCCCGTCCCCTGTTCTGTCTCTCCTCTCCCCGTCCCCTGTTCTGTCTCTCCTCTCCACGTCCCCTGTTCTGTCTCTCCTCCCCCCGTCCCCTGTTCTGTCTCTCCTCCCCCTGTCCCCTGTTCTGTCTCTCCTCCCCCCGTCCCCTGTTCTGTCTCTCCTCCCCCCGTCCCCTGTTCTGTCTCTCCTCCCCCTGTCCCCTGTTCTGTCTCTCCTCCCCCCGTCCCCTGTTCTGTCTCTCCTCCCCCCGTCCCCTGTTCTGTCTCTCCTCTCCACGTCCCCTGTTCTGTCTCTCCTCTCCCCGTCCCCTGTTCTGTCTCTCCTCCCCCCGTCCCCTGTTCTGTCTCTCCTCCCCCCGTCCCCTGTTCTGTCTCTCCTCCCCCCGTCCCCTGTTCTGTCTCTCCTCCCCCCGTCCCCTGTTCTGTCTCTCCTCCCCCCGTCCCCTGTTCTGTCTCTCTCCCCCCGTCCCCTGTTCTGTCTCTCTCCCCCCGTCCCCTGTTCTGTCTCTCTCCCCTCCCCCTGTTCTGTCTCTCCTCTCCCCGTCCCCTGTTCTGTCTCTCTCCCCCCGTCCCCTGTTCTGTCTCTCCTCTCCCCGTCCCCTGTTCTGTCTCTCCTCTCCACGTCCCCTGTTCTGTCTCTCCTCCCCCCGTCCCCTGTTCTGTCTCTCCTCCCCCTGTCCCCTGTTCTGTCTCTCCTCCCCCCGTCCCCTGTTCTGTCTCTCCTCCCCCCGTCCCCTGTTCTGTCTCTCCTCCCCCTGTCCCCTGTTCTGTCTCTCCTCCCCCCGTCCCCTGTTCTGTCTCTCCTCCCCCCGTCCCCTGTTCTGTCTCTCCTCTCCACGTCCCCTGTTCTGTCTCTCCTCTCCCCGTCCCCTGTTCTGTCTCTCCTCCCCCCGTCCCCTGTTCTGTCTCTCCTCCCCCCGTCCCCTGTTCTGTCTCTCCTCCCCCCGTCCCCTGTTCTGTCTCTCCTCCCCCCGTCCCCTGTTCTGTCTCTCCTCCCCCCGTCCCCTGTTCTGTCTCTCCTCCCCCCGTCCCCTGTTCTGTCTCTCCTCCCCCCGTCCCCTGTTCTGTCTCTCCTCCCCCCGTCCCCTGTTCTGTCTCTCCTCCCCCCGTCCCCTGTTCTGTCTCTCCTCCCCCCGTCCCCTGTTCTGTCTCTCCTCCCCCCGTCCCCTGTTCTGTCTCTCCTCTCCCCGTCCCCTGTTCTGTCTCTCCTCTCCCCGTCCCCTGTTCTGTCTCTCTCTCTCCCCCTCCTCCTGTTCTGTCTCTCCTCCCCCCGTCCCCTGTTCTGTCTCTCCTCCCCCCGTCCCCTGTTCTGTCTCTCCTCCCCCCGTCCCCTGTTCTGTCTCTCTCCCCCCGTCCCCTGTTCTGTCTCTCTCCCCCCGTCCCCTGTTCTGTCTCTCCTCCCCCCGTCCCCTGTTCTGTCTCTCCTCCCCCCGTCCCCTGTTCTGTCTCTCTCCCCCCGTCCCCTGTTCTGTCTCTCCTCCCCCCGTCCCCTGTTCTGTCTCTCCTCCCCCCGTCCCCTGTTCTGTCTCTCCTCCCCCCGTCCCCTGTTCTGTCTCTCTCCCCCCGTCCCCTGTTCTGTCTCTCCTCCCCCCGTCCCCTGTTCTGTCTCTCCTCCCCCCGTCCCCTGTTCTGTCTCTCCTCCCCCCGTCCCCTGTTCTGTCTCTCCTCCCCCCGTCCCCTGTTCTGTCTCTCCTCCCCCCGTCCCCTGTTCTGTCTCTCCTCCCCCCGTCCCCTGTTCTGTCTCTCCTCCCCCCGTCCCCTGTTCTGTCTCTCTCCCCCCGTCCCCTGTTCTGTCTCTCTCCCCCCGTCCCCTGTTCTGTCTCTCCTCTCCCCGTCCGCTGTTCTGTCTCTCTCCCCCCGTCCCCTGTTCTGTCTCTCCTCCCCCCGTCCCCTGTTCTGTCTCTCCTCCCCCCGTCCCCTGTTCTGTCTCTCCTCCCCCCGTCCCCTGTTCTGTCTCTCTCCCCCCGTCCCCTGTTCTGTCTCTCTCCCCCCGTCCCCTGTTCTGTCTCTCTCCCCCCCGTCCCCTGTTCTGTCTCTCCTCTCCCCGTCCCCTGTTCTGTCTCTCCTCTCCCCGTCCCCTGTTCTGTCTCTCCTCTCCCCGTCCCCTGTTCTGTCTCTCCTCCCCCCGTCCCCTGTTCTGTCTCTCTCCCCCCGTCCCCTGTTCTGTCTCTCCTCCCCCCGTCCCCTGTTCTGTCTCTCCTCTCCCCGTCCCCTGTTCTGTCTCTCCTCCCCCCGTCCCCTGTTCTGTCTCTCTCCCCCCGTCCCCTGTTCTGTCTCTCTCCCCCCGTCCCCTGTTCTGTCTCTCTCCCCCCGTCCCCTGTTCTGTCTCTCCTCCCCCCGTCCCCTGTTCTGTCTCTCCTCCCCCCGTCCCCTGTTCTGTCTCTCTCCCCCCGTCCCCTGTTCTGTCTCTCTCCCCCCGTCCCCTGTTCTGTCTCTCTCCCCCCGTCCCCTGTTCTGTCTCTCTCCCCCCGTCCCCTGTTCTGTCTCTCCCCGTCCCCTGTTCTGTTCTGTCTCTCTCCCCCCGTCCCCTGTTCTGTCTCTCTCCCCCCGTCCCCTGTTCTGTCTCTCTCCCCCCGTCCCCTGTTCTGTCTCTCTCCCCCCGTCCCCTGTTCTGTCTCTCTCCCCCCGTCCCCTGTTCTGTCTCTCCCCCCGTCCTCTGTTCTGTCTCTCTCCCCCCGTCCCCTGTTCTGTCTCCCCCCCCCTCCCCTGTTCTTTCTCTCCTCCCCCCGTCCCCTGTTCTGTCTCTCCTCCCCCCGTCCCCTGTTCTGTCTCTCTCCCCCCGTCCCCTGTTCTGTCTCTCTCCCCCCGTCCCCTGTTCTGTCTCTCCTCCCCCCGTCCCCTGTTCTGTCTCTCCTCCCCCCGTCCCCTGTTCTGTCTCTCCTCCCCCCGTCCCCTGTTCTGTCTCTCCTCCCCCCGTCCCCTGTTCTGTCTCTCTCCCCCCGTCCCCTGTTCTGTCTCTCTCCCCCCATCCACATTAATGTCCAATTCAGTAGCAGTTTTACATTTAGTTAATAAATCTCCATAAATAATATTTCTCTCTTATTCTCTGTCCTGGCTTGCATAGTCGTGTGTATTTATCTGTGCTTAGCGCATAATAGTTTTTTGATTTGCATGGTACATTTGGAATTAGTTATATTTTTGTAGCATGTTTTTTGACGTTGCCCTGTTTGCTGTTGGTGATACCGCTAGTCTTTTTTAAAAAAATGTTTCCCCTTATCCTTCTGGCCGAGATACAGCAACTTGGCCTAATCAGAAGTATATTGTGCAAATGCTAAGCTTTTGTTACAGCGCTGAGCTCCTCTATCTCCAATCAATCATTAACTTAGTCATTTTACATCTCACTCACTGTGCATTAAAAGCACATTAAATAGACATTCCCAGCACTGTTTCTTATTCCAACCCTTTGGGGATTAGCAGTCGGTAGGAATCAGTCCTTCACTTTGTGGCAGAAAAAATGGTAACTTAACCCTTCAAGTGTCCTTATTCCTTTTAATTTCAATTTGTGCATTGAATTGAGGCTGCAGAGTATGGCAGTGAGAGGGCTAGACTCCACTTTAATTTACTTTATTACCCCCCTCCCCTTGCTGTTTGGTTTTTGGTTTTAATGTGTAATTCTGGTTGGGTGAAAGTCGCTGCTCAAACCTCTCCCCCCCCCCCCCCCCCCCCCCAAATAAAACCTGGCCAAATCTAGCCACAGTAGCATCAAATACTTTTTGGTTCCTGTCCCATCAAATTCAGGGCTCTTGGCAACAATACTATTCCGCTGAGATAGAGCTTACCTTAGCTCCACCCACTGCCTATATCGGCAAGATTCCAACCGTACAGCTGTACACCATGTGTAGGAGCCTGCTGATGAGTGCTTTTCATAGGCTCCTGTGGCCATTGCAAGTACAGGTATCATTTGAGACAGCTTACCAGTATAGTAACATCTATCGTGTCTCAATATATATTATTAGATAAAAGCTGCATTGTGTAAATGCTTCCTTCATGGAGGCAGCCATCTTGGTAGTTTTACTTGATTATCTTTTCCTGTTAATACTTTTCTTATTCCTTTTTGTAAAGGATAATTCCTGGAAGATTTAGATAGAGAATTGAGGGAAGAGGAAGTTAGATCAGTACGGGGAAGTAAATAATCATGAGGCATTTGCAAAAATGCCCAGAAAGGCACAAGGCAGACTTTGGAGCGGCAAAATAGCCTCTCTAACCTTTACAAACCTACGCTGTTTGAAAGCAAAAACACACACACCACTGTAGACAGCTTTGAAAATTGAAATTTAAAAGCTCAATGGCTGTTTTAAGCACCGAATAGAAGGATACAAGGCAGTTTCTGGATAATTACCTCTCACTGGTGAGTCCAAGCCAATGTAAATTGGTCTTTTGCAGACCTGGGAATAGATATGTCATTTTAGACGAACATGTTCCTGGAAGATCAGATTAACGGTTTCGTCTAATAGCCGACTTGCTTTTCTGAGTATTATTGGAGCCAAACAATGGTTTATTTAATGGAATACAAAGAGTAGAAAAAGCTAGCGTGTGTTTGATAACAGTACACCCTGGATAATAATATCGCTAAACCTGTGTTTCAGTTTTACTCTTGGCCAACTAAGCCAAGATAAATCTTCTTAATACCGGCTCGATTAATCATTTAAACTACTGGAATATCTAAACCTGCCAGATTTAAGAAGGGGGGCTATTCTTCACGCTGTCAGTAATGGATTACTTTGTTACAGATTCCCGTTATTCCTGGAAACGTGGAAGAGAATTCACTACGACAGAATACGGAGAACATCTTTTTGGCGGGCGGTGGGGAATATCTTCCGTTGGCCTGCTGACTGGGATATTTTTTTTTTTTAAAGGGACGGTAAAAGCATTAGGTTTTATTTGTTTGTTTGCAAAGCAATTTCTCCTATTTCTACAGATGTACGACATTATCTTTGTAACTGAAATTTTTTAAATAAAATTTGCTCCGCTATTGAAAAATCTGTTTTCAGTTACCATGTCCTGGGGGGCATGCTTTGTTCCCCACTATACCTGGTTATTTGGCTTCATGGAATGCAGGCCTTCCCTATAGCGTCGCTGACTCCCGGATCCTTATTTCCAGCAACTCCCTCTTAACCTGTCCTTGCAGGGAAATAGTAGAGACAATTCCCTGGTGGTTGGGTGGGTTGCAGGGATCTGTAACACCCGGTGCTTTGATAGGTGGAGGGTGGGTACAGGGTGCTACAGTATGGGATGTTTTACACACTGATTCATACAAGTGACCCCCTCTTGCCATTCCCTGGGGAGATATTACCAGTTTACAGTCTTCACTGTAATCAATGAAACCATGTAATGGACCCCACTGTTTCTATAGGGTCCAGTGCCCAATATTCTTCACTTGCTCCTCCAAGGTGGGCAAACTAGGCACCTCTCAGAAGTGTCATTCCTGCAGAAACACCAGGACTGGCAGAAGGGCCCGGCCTTATCAATATCCCTAACCTCTCCGGCCAAACTTCACCCATTTTCTTCTAAAAACGTCTTTAATTTTACTTAAAAACAGATTATTTTGCAATGCCAAGCCCACAAGACACAGTAATTAAGTTTGTAAGATACCCCTCCAACTCCCAATCAAAGCATAATATGTCACCAATTGACCAATACACCTTTGTTTACCAGTATAATCATGGTAGAGCCTGATATCCTTATTTCTGTGTCAATAAAAATAACTCAAGAACATACAAAAGATATTCCACTTATAGGGTCCAAATTTAGATGGACTTCATAAAACAGGGGACAGAAATATCTCCCGTCATCTAAGATAGGTAGCTTATTACTAAGACTCCTGACACAACCGTCTTAATCTTAGGCATTACCGTTTCAACCCGGTGTTGGAGCCCTGTATCCACTACAGCCTGTAGCAGTATCAACAATCTGAATATTTTGTTGAAATAACTCTAATAGCACAGCTACTGTATGTCATTCCTTTGTTCGGCAAACACAATACCCATTGTATAGCATGAAAAAAATAAAAATAAAATCAGATTCTTTTACTAAAAAGGATATTGACTAAATATATTCACCTACTGGACCAGCCAACAGATCCCTATGTGTACAGACTGATTATTACAGGTTTAAAAAACCTTTAGATTCCCTGCTGCCTCGGTGTCTGAACAATAGAGTAACTCACTCCACAACATCCTTTGTTCTCCGCAACACTGAAGGCTGCCATTGTATTGGTGATGAGATTATCATCTTGTCTCTGTGTTCTTCCATTGTCTTGGTGTCTATGTGTACAGGAGACAGAAGACATGGGTATGACATAACACACCGCCACTAGAGAGTTGAGATTTAAGGATTGAACCTTATTTGCTCTCAAAATGCTGCTGGTATGTTAAAGAGACACCAAACTTTAGTAATTTCTTCCCCATCATTTAGTTTGGTTCTTCGTTTGCCAAGCCAGAATTAGTTTGAAGACCTTATGCATTGATTGATTTCTTTTTGGCCAGTAGCAGCATTCCCTTGATCTATACCCAGGATAGTTGTTGTTACTTTTTGTTTTGCCAGAGGATATAGCTGTAAAACTCTGTTTTTCATTTTTTTTTGTTGAGCCTTAGTCAAATATATATTTATAAACAGGGCTTTTCTATTACTATATGATGTTTCTACCCTCTGGTTCGCATTAAGGACGGTGTGTCTATGTGTGATTTTTTTTATATTTTATTCCTTTTTTTTTTTTTTATCTACTTTTGGACCCGTTTTTCGCCCAGTTTAGTGTTTGAGATTTTCTTTACTTGTCATTACTAGAGTTGAGGGGACACCTGGATGTTCGGGTTCGGCAGGTTCGGCCGAACTTCGAAAAAATTTCCGGGTCCGTGCTCGAACTTGACCCTGAACTTGACCCCGAACCCCAATGAAGTCAATGGGGACACAAACTTTTGGCCACTGAAATGCCTCTAAAAAAGTCCTGGAAAGGGCTAGAGGGCTGCAAAAGGAAGTAAAATGTGGGTAAGAGTAGGACAAGTGCCCTGCAAGCAAATGTGGATAGGGAAATAACTTATAATAATGAGGGGGGGACCTAGTGTCTCCCCCCTGGACCCCACCCATTGCCGGCGGGTGGGGACCCTAATAATAATAATGAAGGGGGGACCATGAGCGATGGGGGGGGGGTATTTTACTAGTGACTGGGCAGCAATAGCTGTCCAATCACTAGTAATTTTAAATTTAAGGCAATATTAATAGCCGAACCCCGAACTCCAACTTGGACATACAGTGGAATCTCCGTGTTCGGGTCCGGGGTCCAAAAATCGCAATGTTCGGTACGAACAAATGTTTTTGCTACCTGCCAATAGAGCGACTGCAATTTATTGTATTATATTGTCTTTTGTGTACTCTTTAGGGGAAGGGTTACTTGTGGTCACCTCTCCTATATTTTACTGTGTTTCTCTCCTGAGAGAGAGAGAGAAACACAGTAAACGTAAGGCCAAAGTAGCAGAGTTGGAAAAAAAAAATCTCCCATTCAAACTTAAGGCCAAAGTAGCCGAGTTGGAAAAATTCAATGGTCAGAGGAGAAGCTGGCATTAGATATAAATGCCAATTTATTCTCTTACTAGAGCTACTAAACATTTCATTGTGCATCTATATGCTGTGTCTCTTTAACTCCCCCACGGATGCCAGGACAAAGGGTTAGGGGGGTAAACTTTAAATCTAGCAAGATTAAAGTGTGTCTGTCACCTGGAAAAGCTTGGCATTAATCAGTGGATCGTAAACATTGGCTTGCATGTTGGGTTAGCAGTTTTAAAAGGTTCAGATGTTTCAAAAGCCTTGTGGATAATAAATCTCAGTGTGGTTTGGTATGTGAATGCATCTGTGGATGTTTGCTCTCTGCATTGCAATCTACTGAATTCTAACCAAAGCCAAAAGTGAGATGTCCTACGAAAGGAATAGTTTTGTCTACAATGCAACAATAATGAAAAATAAACAGATCTGTCTCAACACTTCCTGTCTCCTAAAAACTCCAGATAACGTGTAACAGCCCTATCTCCCCACGCCACTCCTTGTCGGATCACATATTTACAAAATGGATGTCGATACCTGAAGATATCTGTAGAGGGCACCAGCCTCCCTCCTGTGTGGTCCCTCCCCACCGATGTTGCTGAATTTAAAATCCCCCGGTGAAATTACTCAAAAACTACAGGAGAGATGTAATTTGTGTTAAAATAGGACTATAGCCTGCAGCATCCAGTCATAAAGGTCGCTGTTGGTATAATGGTCAGGTGTCCAATATTATTGTCCTTTATAGTGTATGTTGAACACCAGTAAAACATACAGAAAATTAGCTAGGTGGGTCTGCCGCTAAATTATAGTAATTAGGGGTCTCTGTATGGTTTTTGTCTGGCGGGTCACGGTGAACCAGTAGCATGGGATTCCAAACATACTTTGGAGAGATTCAGACACGGAATAGAGGTTTATTCCCGAAACCAGGAACAGGCAAAAGATTTGCAAAAAAAAACCCCAAACCTGATGGGTAAGTGGGCAAGTAGATCCAGTGGAGAAATAGATCCAGTGGAGAAATAGATCCAGTGGAGAAATAGATACAATGGAGAATTATATACAATGGAGAAATAGATCCAGTGGAAAAATAGATCCAGTGGAGAAATAGATACAGCGGAGAAATAGATCCAGTGGAGAAATTGATACAATGGAGAAATAGATCCAGTGGAGAAATAGATCCAGTGGAGAAATTGAAACAATGGAGAAATAGGTCCAGTGGAGATTTTTTTTGACTTTGGTTTTGGTTTGATTTGGTTTTTGGAATTGGGTTTTGCAATTTGGTGGAGGAGCTTAAAAGCAGACATGTTTAGTTGTTGGGATCACTGGCAGTGCCATACACAGCTTTTCAGAGAACTGTATAGAGACTGACAAAGAAATTCCAAACTTTCACTCCTTCCTGCGGTCACTAGTTCAGGATTTTTATCTCTGAATGGAGACCTGTATGACAGGCTACAGTCCTGATATCATAAATTACCGGAGAGACAGAGATCTGGAAATTATTTTAAATATGCCACAACGTCTGCTTACATGAAAGGGAGGGCTCATCCAAACCTCCTTTTATATCATGCAACCGTGCAAAATATTTCCTGGGCTCGACTGTGCAGATAGCGCAGAGAAAGCTAGAAACCATCCAGCCACTGAAATAAAGGTGTTAAATCTCTGCTGCCCCCAGTGGCCATCTGTGACAATGCAAGTAAATAACATACAGGAAAAGTTACTCAACCCAAAACTTGACAAATTAGAACAGCATGTGATCTCCCACATGCCAGTCTCCCTTTGGCAGGTATTCTGCATGTAATAGAGTAGGTATACCACTACAGTATATTTATTACCACAACAAGAGTATTAAATTAGACGGCAAAGGATTTAAAAGTAATGTCAGGAAGTATTACTTTACTGAGAGGGTAGTGGATGCATGGAATAGTCTTCCAGCGGAGGTGGTTGAGGTTAGTACAGTGAAGGGGTTTAAGCATGCATGGGATAGGTATAAGGCTATCCTAGATATAAGATAAAGCCAGGGACTTATGAAAGTATTACTTTACTGAGAGGGTAGTGGATGCATGGAATAGTCTTCCAGCGGAGGTGGTTGAGGTTAGTACAGTGAAGGGGTTTAAGCATGCGTGGGATAGGTATAAGGCTATCCTAGATATAAGATAAGGCCAGGGACTAATGAAAGTATTACTTTACTGAGAGGGTGGTGGATGTATGGAATTGTCTTCCAGTAGAAGTGGTAGAGGTTAATACAGTGAAGGAGTTTAAGCATGCATGGGATAGGTATAAGGCTATCCTAGATATAAGATAAGGCCAGGGACTAATGAAAGTATTACTTTACTGAGAGGGTAGTGGATGTATGGAATAGTCTTCCAGCAGAAGTGGTAGAGGTTAATACAGTGAAGGAGTTTAAGCATGCATGGGATAGGTATAAGGCTATCCTAGATATAAGATAAGGCCAGGGACTAATGAAAGTATTACTTTACTGAGAGGGTAGTGGATAAATTGAATAGTCTTCCAGTAGAAGTGGTAAAGGTTAATACAGTGAAGTAGTTGAAGCATGCATGGGATAGGCACAAGGCTATCCTAGATATAAGATAAGGTCAGGGACTAATGAAAGTATTACTTTACTGAGAGGGTAGTGGATGCATGGAATAGTCTTCCAGTAGAAGTGGTAGAGGTTAATATAGTGAAGGAGTTTAAGCATGCATGGGATAGGTATAAGGCTATCCTAGATATAAGATAAGGCCAGGGACTAATGAAAGTATTACATTACTGAGAGGGTAGGGGATGTATGGAATAGTCTTCCAGTAGAAGTGGTAGAGGTTAATACAGTGAAGGAGTTTAACCCCTTAGTGACCGAGTGCTATGTTGCATTTGACGTGCCTTGAAGACCAGAATTCCATTATTTTTGTCATACGTTTACTGAACTGTGAATTTCTTTCTTTGTGTTCAGTCCACGCACACAAATTATATATCATTTTTTAAAGGACAGATAGGGCTTTCATTTGATACTATTATTTTCATCATATGATATCATTTACTATTAAAAAAATAGAAAATATGATGAAAATATGCCATAAAAAACACTTTTTCCAACTTTGACCTGATTTTTTTTTTTACACAATTACAAATGGTAAAAAAGACCCCGTCTATATATTTCTATTATTTGTCCTGAGTTTAGTAATATCAATGTTTCCTTGTTTGTCTATGTTTTATTTCACGTAATAGGGCAATAAACAATATTAGTGTTTTTTTTGTTTTCTAACCATTTTCTTCTACAGTGATTTTTTTAACCCGAACCCTAAATTTACCCCAACTCTAAATTTAATCTAACCCTAAATTGACCCCCACCCCTTAATCTAACCCTTGTAATCATCCGAACCCCCATTTAACCCTAATTATTACCCTATTTGGACCCTAACCCTAGATCTAGGTTCTGTAGATCAAGGGTTAGCTTTTTCCATTTATTTATTTATTTAATTTATTTATTTAATTAATTTTCTATTTTGAACTGTAATACCGCCTAACTGCCTGTAGGGGCAGTCAAGTAGCGGTTTCAGAGCGACGGAAGAGATTTTTTTTTTCTCTCTTCCGTCGCTCTCCTCTGGGCACGCTGTATCGGAGGAGCATGCTCCTCCGATACAGCACACACCCGCGATCACCGGGTGATCGCGGTGCCCAGGAGGGCACAGATTGTGTTGCATGATGCCTCGATAGAGGCATCATTGCAACACTCTCACACATAGGCAGTGATAAGCTTTCACTGCCTATGTGTGTTAGCGCGCATACGATCACATTCGCGGTGATCGTATGCGCGCGGGGGGATCGAGGGGGGGCTGAAAGCCCTCTCAGAGGCTGCTTCGGATCCGAAGCAGCCTCTGAGAGTAGCTTCAGACATGTAGTGTTGCGCTAATGAGCGCAACACTACATGAAAACGGAGGACGTATATATACGTCCTCATGGTCCTTAAGGACCATGCTTTTCAGGACGTATATATACGTCCACATGCGTTAAGGGGTTAAGCATGCATGGGATAGGTATAAGGTTATCCTAGATATAAGATAAGGCCAGGGACTAATGAAAGTATTACATTACTGAGAGGGTAGGGGATGTATGGAATAGTCTTCCAGTAGAAGTGGTAGAGGTTAATACAGTGAAGGAGTTTAAGCATGCATGGGATAAGCATAAGGCTATCCTAGATATAAGATAAGGCCAGGGACTAATGAAAGTATTACATTACTGAGAGGGTAGTGGATGCATGGAATAGTCTTCCAGTAGAAGTGGTAGAGGTTAATACAGTGAAGCAGTTTAAGCATGCATGGGATAGGTATAAGGCTATCCTAGATATAAGATAAGGCCAGGGACTAATGAAAGTATTACATTACTGAGAGGGTAGTGGATGCATGGAATAGTCTTCCAGTAGAAGTGGTAGAGGTTAATACAGTGAAGCAGTTTAAGCATGCATGGGATAGGTATAAGGCTATCCTAGGTATAAGATAAGGCCAGGGACTAATACAATATTTGCAAAATTGGGCAGACTAGACAGGCCAAATGGTTCCTATCTACCTATACATTCTATGTTTAAATTAATGATAATTATGGGATTCATTTCCCCTTATATGCACTAGTCACCTTAGCACAATTAGAGCAAATCCATACACAGCATTGTGAATGTGTTGGTAAATAAGGGGAGGTCTAAAAGGTATTTTCACCTCATTCTCTGTATGTTGTATACGTGTTTAAAGGGACAGTATCGCCTAGACGTAACATACTGTGAATGAAGAGAATACAAAAAGATTGATCTATACATTGTGTTGGCAGAATAGCCAGCAAATGCCTAAATTAGGAGAAACTGTGTTTTCAATGTGTCTGTGGAGTCTCCTGCATATGGCTAGGGTTGCCACCTGGCCGGTATTTTACCAGCAGGCCGGTAAAAAATTGGCATCAGGCCAATGTTAAGTCTATGGAGACAGTACCAAGGCCGGTATTTTTTGGAAGAAAAGGTGGCAACCCTACTTATGACATCACCTGTGGCACTGTGTGCAAATGAACTGCTTTTCAATGGAAATGTGTAATTTGCATATCAAGCATAAGGTGATGTCATAAACAGACAACACCACAGACACTTTTTAAACCCACTGTTCTCCTAATTTATGCCTTGCTTGCAATTTTGCTATAACAATGTATAGATAATTTGCAATATTTTTTTTATTCTCTACATTCAAAGTATACGTTACGTCTAGGTGATACAGTCCCTTTAATACATGTGAAATGCAGTTATTTTTACTTTTAGACAATTCCCTGTTCTCCTGTAGTTTCACATTGAAAATCATTTCACCGGGGCTTCTGAATTCAGTGACATCAGTGGGAGGGAGTACACAGGTGGCGGGCTGGCCTCCTCTGAAGCGGTTTTCATACTCCCCTCTCAGAGGGGCATCACATTCTTTTTGGCTGAAATCAGCAGTTTCAAGTGCATGGAATACATCGGGGCATGGTGCTTGAAGAGAGAGGCTGTATATCTATAGCAACGCTAAGAAGAGCTGGGGTTAAAAATGAGTGGATAGATCTCTTTCTATGTCTTTATGTTACAAGATGCAGCACTGTAGGCCGGACCTGTCCCTTTAAGGCCTTGGAATAAATTACTGCCGCCGTCTTAAAGTAACAGCGACGGACAATTGAATAAAGGCCGTCTTTGTGTGAACTTGGCATAGCAATCCTTTCTATAACATTCGTTTAAGAATCGTTTCCCGACCTGAATGGAGATTGCATTGTGCCAATGATAATAAAGGTGACATCTCTCTCAATGGCCCGTGCGACAGCAATAGCATCACTTAGCGGATTGCTTTCAGCCTGGTCACAATGATACGTTTATTCTCTCCCTGTGCTTCCTGTGACACTGTTTGATGCTAATCATCCCATTTAACTCTCCCGCTGTAAATATTGCAGCACAAACGAGCCCCCCTTTACCTCAGAACATTATATCATTACAGAATCTTTCACTGCGAATGGAGATGTTAATGATTTAATGTTACAGATTTAAACAGTGCGTGCACACTGAAACATGCGTGTAGAAAGAAGTATTGAGTCTTTTTTAGGGAATATAACAGGGCCTGGAACGGTAGGGTCACAGACGCAAGGTGCAGGGCTTTTTTTTGGTGCCCTGGGTGGGCGTGGCTATATAATGGATTATAAGCAGTAAATAGATTAATGCACTAAATAAAACCAGCAAAAAAAAATAAAAAAATAACGTATTTGTTATTGTAAGTTTGCATTAAGTGTATATGTTTATATAGAAAGTGAAAGAATATAAATAATGTATCTTTTTGAGCTGTCTATGCTCCAGGTAACTTTAAAGGGACTGTCTAGTGCCCAAAATGCATCTTCCAAATATTAATGCATATTGATGTGCTTTCAAAGTACCTTAAAATGCATGTTTTACATGTTTTATTGCTTAAAATATAAAATACTTACAGCTAGAAGAAATTGTGAAATTACAGCAGTTTGTAAGAAACAAGGACTGCCCACACTAGATGAGTAAAAGTAACTTCCTTTTTTTTTTTTTTTGCTGCAGGAACCAATGAGAATAATACAATTCAAATGAATGGAATATCCTGTCTCTCTAGTAATGTCATCAGACAATGTGTTGCACTGTTAAGAGATCCTACTGTGTACAAGAGCAAGCTCACTCATAGGCCACTCAATAGACTAAGTTTGAGGAGGACAGGAAGTGACTATTTGAAACAAAACTTTATATGCTTAGTGTCTATAGAATCAGTGCTGCTGCACCTGCAGTAGACATGCAGAGTAATCACTGGGGGAGGGCTTGAGTCAAATATTAAAAATGTAATTTATGCAGAATGCCTGCATCAAATCACACAGGGATAAAAGCCTGTGCACTATACAAGCAGTGATCTTAATCTTGCACCAAAGTGAGTTTGAGGACTAGACTGTCCCTTTAACAGGGGGCAGACATATTGTTTAGAATGTTAGGTCAGGTGGGTCAGGTCTTCCTTCATCTGACCCGGGATTTTAAAAAATATGCCTTCCCCTGGGGAGGACTAAACAGAGAAATTGTATTGTTTCATTAAAGCATTTCTATTTATAATACCTCCACTTGATTGATTAACTATTTCAATTAAAAATGTTAATATTTTGCAGATAGTTGGCTTTAATGTTACCTGTTGAATGTATTCTCATAGTTAATTTAACAAAAACACATTTGGATGCAGATGGGAGAATATTCTCTACATAATCACAGTAATAATAATAATAATAATAATGTAGTAATAATGTTCTATACTAAGAAATTGGGAATAAAGCAGATTTATCTTTTCTTGCCCTGGTGTCCCAATGTTATCATATGAATGCAATATAATTAGCAAATGCGTTCTGTGGATGATATAACAGTGTAATAAAGGATTTAGAAATTCATTATGGGAATTATTGTACTGCTAGAAAATCAGAGAGTTAAATCAAACAGAAAACGGCGTCACGCAAATGTATTCATGCCTACGATTTGAATATTCATGGAAAAAGCCTCTGAAAATCATCTGGGATCCGACGTAAGTAAAGTAAAGATCTTTATTATGAGTATTTAAAGGGACACTGTTGTTCACACTAGACATGTGCAAAACTAAAATTTTCGTTTCATTTTCGTCCATTCGGACGAAAATGTTATTTATTTAGTCTAAAACGAATTTCGTTCATTACTGCATTAGTTTCAGACAAAATTCGTTCATTATTTTTGTTTCGTTTTATTCGTTCGTACGAATCAATTGACCTACACATTCCATAAACCGAAAGTCTATAAACCGAAAGACATATCGGTTTATAGACTTTCGATTTATGGAATGTATGTAATGCTATTGGCTTTCTATAAACCGACTCTATATCGGTTTATAGAAAGCCAATAGGATTACATGCATTCCATAAACCGAAAGTCTATAAGCCGAATGTCTTTCGGTTTATAGACTTTCGGTTTATGGAATACATGTAATGCTATTGGCTTTCTATAAACCGAAAGTCTATAAACCGAATGTCTTTCGGTTTATAGAATACCAATAGCATTACATGTATTCCATAAACTGAAAATCTATAAACCGAATGTCTTTCGGTTTATGGAATACAATACAATGTAATGTTATTGGCTTTCTATAAACCGAAATAGAGTCCCCATTCATACGAATAGGTCAACTGACCTATTCGTATGAATGGGCACTCTATTTTGGTTTATAGAATAGCAATAGCATTACATGCATTCCATAAACCGAAAGTCGTTCATTATGTCGGTTTATGGAATGTATGTAATTCTATTGGTATATTCTATAAACCGACTCTATTACGAATGGACAAATGGACGAATGTTTTTCATTTATTAACCATTCGTTCATTCGGCTTTCGTTAGTTTAGCATTTTCGTTATTCGTTTTTCGGACGAATGGACGAAAATGCTATTTTCGGACGAAAATGCATTCGTCCGAAAACGAATGCACATGTCTAGTTCACACTGTGAATGGAGGGATTAAAAGTCCTCAGAGTTCATGGGAATTACGGGGTCTAGTACCCACAACAACAGGAAAATGCGGGAGAGGGGAATGGGGGAAAGGGGTAAGGAGAACGACAAGAATATGAACTCTGTGTATATATATATGTATATTTATGTGTAATTATATATATGTTCGTGCAAATTTAAAAAAAAAAAAAAATGATATTTTAGTGTTTTAGTAGAATTGCTATCAAATGTATCAATTAAGGGCTTTATTCGGGTAACTCGCAATTTTTTTAAGGAAATTCGGAGCGCTGAGTTTCCCCCTAATCTGGTCACTCCAATGATCCAAATGACCCTTTAAAATCATTCATTTAGGGATCCCCAGAAATGGCCAGAGTTGTGGTAAAAAAATGAATCTGGAATTTTGCTGAGCAAAACTACCTATTATTTCCTGAGGAGAGATCATAGCTACCAATTCGGATTTGTTTTTTGTTTTTTTAGCGAAAGAGGTGGCCACGAAAACTCCCCATTATTTCCTGTGAGAAGATAGAAGCAACATTTATGGTAAAAAAAAAAAAATTAAAAAAAGCCAACATCCCATAGAAAATGATAACAAAATAACAATTTCTATTAAATAAATAATAAAATATTAGTTAAAAAAAAAATAACCATTTATAAACATTTATGACATCACCTTGTGGCTTCAAATGCAAGTCATGCATTTCCCAGTGCCAGGGGTGCCAGAGTCCCTCTAAACATGCCATAAAAATTTGAATGCGCCAACTAAAAAAACATGGTTAGATTTTCTTTCTTTCTTTGAGTTCATCATTAAATGGGATAAAGATTGAGTCAGAGAGACATTATTATCTGCTTGGAAAAACGGTAACGATTTGAAGAAAGAAGATTAGTTCTGCACAAGTGAAAAATACATTTTGTTCAATTATGATAAATTACTGGAACAGCGCAGGGTTCAGAGAAGTCATTGCAAAAGAAAAAAAAAAAAGAATAAAAAAAAGATATATAGGGATAGAAAAGGCATAGAAAAAAAAACGAGCTGGCATGTACTTTTAAAGGAAAAATGATAACATATGTTTAATGGAAAGTTTGCATCAAGTGTTGGGCATTTTAAATAGAAATGTTTTAATAAAAAAAAAATACAAATATTGAGTCCTCTCTGTTTGTCATCAATGTACAATAATAAACAGGGCTGTTTGTGTCAAGTATTAAAAGATCCAATATCCTTTGTAGCTTTAAAAAATTATAACTTTCAGTGGGACGCCCCATATATTTACAATTTATTTTTTTCTTCATCACCATATTTTTTTTTGCGTGCCCATCTAGTTTGATATATATAAATTTTTCCATTCTGTATCCAAATTCCTTTTTCCATTTTATATTGGTATTGAATTGCGGGGATCCAGGTTGAAGGTAGTGGGTCTAGCCATTTCTCAGCGATAATGATGTTGATATCAATACTTGAATTGCTAGGTTATCTTTTAGCAATGGATAAAGTTGGCCAATTCAAGTTCAACGGTGTCAAATCTCCTAATATCTCTGATAATTCAGAAAACATGGTCCCACAGGGTCTTAATTAACCGGCACTCCCTACATATATGTAGATGGTTTCCCAAAATATTAATTGTTGATGGTTTTATTTGATGCATAATTGTAGGAACTAAATTCCATGTATACAATATTTTATAATGGAATTCTACCAAATGTAAACAATATGCTACCTTTTTAAAGTTTCCATTGATTTCTGCCATAGGTTGGGATATAGAGACTTCCCCAAATCATTTTCCCATTGCCAGCCTTTTAGTTGCTGAATGTCTTCCCAAGTACAGTGCCTGTCAGAGGCGTCGCTAGGGGGGGACTAATGGGGCTGAAGCCCCAAATATAATCTCCATAGCCCCGGATGGAGACTCAGCCCCAAGTTGCCAATTCTGTTTGTTTGTTTTTTCCTTGGTAACTGTTTCCTTGGTTCCACCTGTCTGTCACCCAGCATTTACCTGGACTGCGCCGGATATCCGGCGCGATGTTCAAGCCCTCACGCAGCCCTGTTTGTTTCTGTGTGTGTAAAGGTGTCTGTGTAATGGTATCTTTGTGTGTGTGTGTGTGTGTAAAGGTGTCTGTGTAATGGTATCTTTGCGTGTGTGTGTGTGTAAAGGTGTCTGTGTAATGGTATCTTTGTGTGTGTGTGTGTAAAGGTGTCTGTGTAATGGTATCTTTGTGTGTGTGTGTAAAGGTGTCTGTGTAATGGTATCTTTGTGTGTGTGTGTGTGTAAAGTTGTCTCTAATGGTATCTGTCTGTGTGTGTGTGTAAAGGTGTCTGTGTATTGGTATCTGTGTGTGTGTGTGTGTAAAGGTGTCTGTGTAATGATATCTTTGTGTGTGTGTGTAAAGGTGTCTGTGTAATGGTATCTTTGTGTGTGTGTGTGTAAAGTTGTCTCTAATGGTATCTGTCTGTGTGTGTGTGTGTGTGTAAAGGTGTCTGTGTAATGGTATCTGTGTGTCTGTGTAATGGTATCTGTGTGTCTGTGTAATGGTATCAGTGTGTGTGTGTGTGTAAAGGTGTCTGTGTAATGGTATCTTTGTGTGTGTGTGTGTAAAGGTGTCTGTGTAATGGTATCTTTGTGTGTGTGTAAAGGTGTCTGTGTAATGGTATCTTTGTGTGTGTGTGTGTGTGTGTGTGTGTGTAAAGGTGTCTGTGTAATGGTATCTTTGTGTGTGTGTGTAAAGGTGTCTGTGTAATGGTATCTTTGTGTGTGTGTAAAGGTATCTGTGTAATGGTATCTGTGTGTGTGTGTGTAAAGGTGTCTGTGTAATGGTATCTTTGTGTGTGTGTAAAGGTATCTGTGTAATGGTATCTGTGTGTGTGTGTGTAAAGGTGTCTGTGTAATGGTATCTTTGTGTGTGTGTGTGTGTGTGTGTGTGTAAAGGTGTCTGTGTAATGGTATCTTTGTGTGTGTGTGTGTGTGTAAAGTTGTCTCTAATGGTATCTGTCTGTGTGTGTGTGTAAAGGTGTCTGTGTAACGGTATCTGTGTGTTTGTGTGTGTGTGTGTAAGGGAGTCTGTGTAATGGTATCTGTGTGTGTGTAAAGGTGTCTTTGTGTGTAAGGGTATCTCTGTGTCTGTGTGTAAGGGTATCTGTGTGTAAGGGTGCGTGTGTGTCAGGGTAACTGTGCAAGTGTGGATCTGTGTGGAAGAGGGAAAAGTGGAGGAGGGGGTCTGAATATCTCAGCCCTGTTCAAAAAAAGAAAAGAAAAACTGTTTGTGCATGTACTGTGTGTATGCAAGTGTGACTGTATGTAAGTGTGTATGCAAGTGTGACTATGTCGTGTCGGTCGGCAGCAGGGGAGGATGTCTGCGTCACGCAGACATCCCCTGCTGTTAGAGAGGGGGATCCAGGTCACCTCCAGCTCTGCTGGGGACCTGGATCCATGTTTTAAATCTGATTTGAGGTCAGATTATAAGACGACCTCGAATATAAGACGAGGGGTATTTTTCAGAGCATTTGCTCTGAAATAAACCTTGTCTTATATTCGAGAAAATACGGCATATACAGTCAGTAATATACAGAAACACAAATATATTCAGTAACATACATACAGACACAAACATTCAGTAAGTAACATACAGACGCACACACATACAATCAGTAACACACACACATACAGTCAGTAACATACACATACAGTCAGTAACATACACATACAGTCAGTAACATACAGACAGACAGTCACATACCCACACATATTCAATCACACACTTACAGTCGGTCAGTCACACACGCAATTACACACAAGCCAGAAGTTGTTTTGTTGTTTAAGATAAATAAATAAAAAAGTACATCTATAAATATGTCCCCCATCTTGCTGGTCTACCTCATTCCAGTCTGGTCTGTGCCTCTCACACAGGCACAGACCATCTTTGTTTCTAGTAATGCTGAGCACACCCGGCAATCGGACACTATAGTGTGGTGGGCATGGGGACATACCAGGAAGTAGGTGCACACACTTCCCCCTCGTGCTCCACTGGATAATACAAAACCAAAAAATTATCCCATGTGGGGACAATAATACCCGGGTGCCAGGTCTAATTTTGTGGTGCCCAGGATTTGTTGTGCCCTGATATATACCCAAATATACTTTATTGTTAATTGGCATCAGATATATTCATCTGTACTTCAATCAAATCTGCCCCGGGCTCCAGCCCCAGGTCTTTTGGAGACCTAGCAAAGCCCCTGGTGCCTGAGCACCCTTATTCAGCAGTCAAATTCCAGATAAGGAGACACAGGGCCTGGAGCAGGGTAATTGTAATACCCTGAAGACTTGATGTAGCAGGCTGGTGCGGCCACATACCAGGGCCCTGAGATAGCAGCAGCTGTATCCAGTATATGACAAGGCAGGAACTGATGATACCCTGCAGACACCCTGTAGGAGGCATGGAACATAACACCGCTGACAGAACAAACACGAAACAAGGTTCAGGACTAAAGGACAATACAGGGACAGGATTAAGGCATGGCAGGGCAAAAGCAAGAATCGTATAAGGAATCCAGGACACTTGGCTAAAACATGAATCTAGGGCAGAGACAGACAGGGCACATAAAAAGGGCATGGTAACAGAACTTAAAGAAATACACAAGCACACATTTAAACAATGAAAAACAAAAGAATAGGACTAAAGTAGTACATATACAGGAAGTAGCCTAGAACTCTGAGATGGTAAATGGTGAGGGTTTAGTTACACCAAGTGGCCATTAGATGATAAGCCTGCCTGAAGAAACAATGAAAAACCAGGAAATGGATCAGAACATAATAACAGGCAGAAATTAACAGAGATGAATCAGAACAGGAGAACAAAAGAACAAGGAAGCACAGAACAGGGAAAATCTCTTACAGGGCTTAGAACAGGGTTTAGGACAGCCCCTTAACAGGGCTCTAGGACAGGACAGACCCTTAATAGGGCTAAAACAGCGAATCTCCCTAATAAGGCTTCAGGACAGAGCAAGTGCCCATCTGTGCAAAAATAGAAATGCCCATCTGTAGCTAGACTTGGTGAGGTGCCACTCTGTGGCTGAACTGGGAAGGTGCCCCTCTGTGGCCAAACTGGGAAGTGATACAGGACACAGTAATACAAAGAAAAGACAGGAATAAGCCCAAAACATAAACAAGAAAGCAAAGCCCAGAAAGATAGCAAAATGACTGGCTCCAGTCTGGATAAGCCTGCATACAGGTTGATTCTTGACATTTCCAAACCATTCTCTCCTACATTAAGCTTTTGACCCCAATCCTAACCCTAACTATAACCCTTATGCTAACCCTAATGTTATTCTAATGTTAACCCAACCCCTTTTAACCTTGACCCTAGATCTCAGGCTAATTTAGCCTTTTTTTTTGTAGTGCAATGTTGCAGAATTTCCTCTAGAGAATTGCCTCTAGTCTATCAACAGAGTGACAGAAATGATAACTGATCACTTCCAAAGCTCTTGCCCACATAAGGCAGTGCCATATTTGAGGAGCATGCTGCTCTCCAATCTAGTGCCCATTTTCACACCAAAAGAGTTGACAACTGGATGTGCCCGACACATCCAACATCATAAAAGGAAAATGGGTTTAAAAAAAAATACTGTGGCCTTAAAATCAGGCGTCTGTCTTTACTGGAATTTATAGATGGGGTTGGTTGGTCTACAATGGGTTTAATGGTGAGGTGTAGTTACAGGTTACGCTCCAGCATACCCTCTACCTTTGCACATACACTGAGTTACACAACGGCGACCATGTACAAAAGTAATTATCTGGGGCAGAGTTCTAAAAGTGATGTAATCACCAAGAACATTCCATTTGGTAGCATTGGCGACTAGAAGTTCCCTAGAACTGACCTGCATCCATAAGCCGCAATGAGAGGGCCGTATAGCACAGGTCCATTGAAAGTGTGGGGAAAGCAAACAAAATGGTGAATGGTGGTCATAATATGTCTACCAGTGATTGTACCTTTTTTTATACATACCGTAATTGTCTCAGGAATAGCTCCTGTACCGCCAGTGGGAGGGGGAGGGTGCATAGATTTACCGCACAGGTTCTTCTGCACCTTTTTTATCTTTGCCCTTGTGCAAATATTGCTGGAGCAACCAAGAAGTTTGAGACCGGCACAGATAGCGCCAACTCACAACTTTGAAAGTGTTTAGGTGACACAGTCCCTTTAACCCCTTCCTGCCAATAGGTTGTTCTACACCATCCTCAAATACTGGTCTCATGCCATGGCCCAGAGTCTCCAATGTTCCAATATGATTTGCAGATATATATATATAGGCTGAATGTCTTGGATCTCAGTGAGGATTCGGGGAAATCAGTGGAAGGCAAACTAAAGAGAACAGTAGGATCCAGAGTCACGTCAATAAAACTATGAGATTTAATGGGATTATCATCTTTGCTCAGTTTCCAAAAATGTAAGACACTTACACTGACTGAGATGATATCATAATAGCACAGTGCATGTCCCCACAGCTGTGAGCATCACAAAAAGCATCAAATCAGCGAAATCATGAGAATTTGAAAATAGGGAGAGGGTAGCACCAAGGCCTGCCCAAGACATTGTGCTTCCTGGGCGAAAAAAGAAATGCTGCCCCCCACCCCCCAAAAAAAGTCAACAGTCATGATAATTCAAACTAAAATGAAACTTATCTGGAAGTGATAATTTAGTGCAAGAGCACCTTTCTATATGCAAAATTATACGAAATACTGTATTGACTGGCCATGATTAAAACGTGTACCCTAAATGTTTGCGCATTTAAACTTAATGTACAATGTTTGAGTCATGTTATGGGTCAGTGGTCACGTATTATGTTTTGGGAAATTGCAAAGCCTATTTTACCATTTTTTTCTTTTCACCTCGTGGGTGAGCTCTTAGAAAAAAATATTTTATTTTTATATGCCCACTAAAGCACTTCTTATATAACTTTTAAAATAATTGTTTCAAAGAGCTCACCTTTAAGGTAAAAATAAAGTAATGGTAAAACATTATTATGATAATAGGCTGTGCAATTCCCTAAAATATAATGTGACCAGTGACCTATAACAAAATCGACATAGATATAGGCAGTGTCAGAGGAGTTAACTCCTGTGTGGCTAGACAGATATAGGCAGTGTCAGACGAGTTAACCCCTGGGTGGATAGACAGATATAGGCTGTGTCAGAGGAGTTAACCCCTTGGGTGGCCAGACAGATATAAGCAGTGTCAGATTAGTTAACTTCTTGTGTGGATAGACAGATATAGACAGTGTCAGAGGAGTTAACCCCTTGGGTGGCTAGACAGATATAGGCAGTATCCGAGGAGTTAAGTTCTTGTGTGGCTAGACAAATATAAGCAGTGTCAGATGAGTTAACCTCTTGAGTGGCTAGACAGATATAAGTAGTGTGAGAGGAGTTACCTCCTTTATCCACACACTTGCTCACTCACTCACACTGACACACACTCTCACTCACACTGACACACACACACTCCCAATGACACACACTCTCACTCACACTAACATACACACACTCACTGACACACACACACTCTCACTCACACTCTCACTGATACCCACTCTCACTCACAATGACATAAGCACACTCACTGACACACACACACACACACACACTCTCACTCTCACTGACCCACACACACTGACATACACACACACACTCTCACTGATACACACTCTCACTCACACTGACATACATACACACTCTCATTCACACTGACACACACCTACTGTCAGTTTTAACCTTACCTGGTGCCGGCATCTCTTGCTTTGAGGTCCTTGTGTCAAGGAGAGACTGAGCCAATCACAGGAGGCTTCTGAACTCTCCTGCGAGGTCCGCCCCCACCCCATGAAGCAGAACAGCGGAAAAACCAAGGAAAAATCAGAGGAGGGGGAGAGAACAGGGGTGGGGGGAGAGAGCAGAAATTGGGGGAGGAGGGGGGATAACATAAATTGGAGGAAGAGGGGGGAGAGAACAGGGGAGGGGAGAGAAAATAAATTCGGGGAGGAGGAGTGGAGAGAACATAAATTGGGGAAGTAGGGGGGATAGAATGGGGGGAGAGAACGGGGGGGGGGGGGGGGGAGAACGGGGGGAGAGAACAAGGGACGGGAGAAAACAGAGATGGGTGGAAGGGGAGAGAACAGAGGAGGGGGAGAAAACAGAAATGGGGGAAGAACCAAAAAGCACTTTCGCCTGTGTAGAAAAAAATCCTTCCGCAGGCCCTGGGTAGCACTGATATGAAATAGAGTCGATATATTAAAGAGAGATGCTGAAATGACAATATCCAAGGAGAACGGTGCACACTCACCAGGTACAGATTGTTTTAAAGCTACAAAAAAAAAAAACTTGGTTTAAAAAAATTGGAGATTTAGTTACATTACATGCTTAGATTGTGGCTGGATTGGTGGGTCTCTTTAGCATTGCAAGTGACATAGAAACATAGAATGTGTCGGCAGATAAGAACCATTCGGTCCATCTAGTCTGCCCAATTTTTTTGAGTACTTTTATTAGTCCCCCGTTCCCGGTCTTATATCTAGGATAGCCTTGTGTCTATCCCACGCATGCTTAAAATCCTTGACTGTGTTTACCTCTACCACTTCTGCTGGCAGGCTATTCCATACATCCACTACCCTCTCAGTAAAGTAATACTTCCTGATATTACTTTTATATCGTTGCCCCTCTAATTTAAGACTATGTCCTCTAGTTGTGGTAGTTTTTCTTCTTTTAAATATACTCTCTTTGTCACCTACCTTGTTTCACCTCCTGATCCGCCGCCATCGCGGATCAGGAGGACGCCATCCCGTCGGCTGGGGCTCATAGTGAGAGCCCCAGCATACCTTGATGCTGAGACGCGCGTCCAGTAAGACGCGCGCTCAGTGACATCACGCACCCGTTCGCGCATGCGCGAACGGGTGTTTCATGAATATTCATGAGCCCAGTTAAAGGGCTATTTATTAAATTAACCCCTCCCTTGCCAATTGATCAGAGGTGTGTCCTGATCAATTGGTAGTGTATTTAAACGGTCATTTCACAGGTTACCTTTGCCTGTGATAGTGCCTTGAGTATCTCACTAGCGTTTTGACTCCTGATTGACTCCGTTTATCTGTTGCTGACCCGGTTCGTCCCTATATACTCCATCCGTTTGTTCCTGCATTCCTGATTATTCTGTGTATGACCCTGCTGTTCCTGACTATTCTCCGTCCGCCGCCTGCCTCGATTTCTGCAAGTGACCTGTTTATCCGTATCTCTCCTGTCCGTGACCCGGCCTGTCTCCTGACTCTCCGTTTGCCTGTCTTCCTGTACGATCCTATACGGGCTCCACTTGCTGAATATCCGGTAGTAAGGTTTGTTCCAGCAAAATCCTTGGTGACATACCACCGGCGGCTCAACCAAGGGTGTGTAGTCATTAAGGTGAAGACCAATACTTGCTACCTACGGTACTTAGTGAGTGTCCCTATAGCCTCATCTACACTTGTGGTCCATCTCCTGAACACGACCGTTACATTTATCACAGGCCATTAAATATGGATCCCGTAGATATGGCGAGGATTTCGTCCAGACAGGACACGCATGATCAAGTCCTGATGACCCATGCTACACATCTCCAGTCTCTTGAGAGGAAAGTGGATGAAGTTGCAGATCTTCTACGTCAAATGACTAGTCCGTCTACGTCCTCCAGAACCATGGCCGAGACCGCTACTCATTCTGCTTCTTTGGTGAAACCACCAAAAATGCCACTTCCTGAGAAGTATTCTGGTGAACCTCAATTATGTCGGGTTTTCTAAATCAATGTTCTTTACATTTTCGGACACAACCACAGACCTTTTCTTCACACTTCAACAGAGTTTCCTTTATTATCAACCTGTTAAAGGGAGAAGCTCTTGCCTGGGCCACCCCACTTATGGAACAGAACTCTATACTTCTGGAAGATGCAGATGAATTTACAGCTGCCTTTCGCTCGGTATTTGACGCCCCTGGTCGACGTGAAGCTGCAGAATCAAATCTGATGGAACTTCTCCAAGGGAGAAGAACTGTAGCTCAATATGCAGTGGAGTTCCGCACCTTGGCCTACGAGACCGACTGGAATGCTAGCGCTTTACGGGCTGCATTTCGCAGAGGTTTAAATGAATCCATCAAAGATGCTCTCACATATAGAGATATACCACACGATCTAGAAAACCTGATTGCCTTATGCCTAAGATTAGAAGCTAGAGATAAAGAAGATTGGAGAAAGATAGAGACAGAGAGAGAAAACCTTCTCGTCCATTTCGTTCACCTTACCCCAAACCCACAACCGAAAGTAACGTTCCCGGTGCAGAACCTATGGAGATAGGCCCAGTCCTTCGGTTAACTCCAGAAGAAAAACAACGCCGACGATCTCTAGGGTTGTGTATGTATTGTGGCCAAAAAGGTCACTTGGTAGCTCTCTGTCCTAAAAAATCGGGAAATGCCTAAGCTTGGTGGAGTCAGGAGGTTCTCCACTGAGCGTTTCTATGATCATGCCTCCATACAACCAAAGAATGTATGTACCCATTACTCTCCAGTGGAGAGGCCACCAAATGGCCACACAAGCCTTCATAGATTCAGGGGCCGCTGGGAATTTTATTGATGAGACATGGGCTCTTCGTCAGGGGATCCATCTAAATAACAAAACCCAAAAGACAGCTGTCGCCACATTAGATGGGACTCCGCTGGGTACAGGAATCATTTCTTTACAGACTGAACCTCTGGGAGTTGTAGTAGGAATATGTCATACTGAAGAATTACATTTTGATATATTGCAGAGTCCTCACATACCTATCATTTTAGGGATGCCATGGTTACAACTCCATAATCCTTGTATTGATTGGGAAAACAAACAAATTACTTCCTGGAGCAATCGGTGTAAAACATCCTGTTGTATAACCCTCCATAAAGTCAATCTTGTTCTTGATTTACCTACCGAAGATCCCCGGAAAATTGTACCATCTCCATATTGGGATTTCTTAGATGTATTTTCTAAAAAGAAAGCAGAGTCCTTACCTCCACATCGGGCATATGACTGTGCTATTGAATTATTATGTGGATCCAGTCCTCCCACAGGTCATACTTATCCTTTATCAAGTCCAGAAAATCAGGCTTTAGCCCAATACATAGAAGAAAATCTAAATAAAGGATTTATCAGACCCTCAGCATCCCCAGCAGGAGCAGGTTTTTTCTTTGTGGCTAAAAAAGAGGGATCCCTCCGTCCCTGTATTGATTACAGGGGACTTAACAAGATCACAGTCAAGAACAAATACCCTCTACCGCTCATCACTGAACTGTATGATCAATTAAGGGATGCCACGATTTTCACTAAATTAGATCTTCGGGGGGCCTATAACTTGATCCGCATAAAGGAAGGGGATGAATGGAAGACGGCATTTAATACCCGATACGGCCACTATGAGTACCTGGTAATGCCGTTTGGGTTGTGTAATGCGCCAGCTGTATTCCAAACTTTCATGAATGATATCTTCAGGGACTTACTTCTGTCCCACGTAATGATTTATTTGGATGACATTTTAATATATTCCAAAAACCTTGAAGAACATCGCAGTCATGTCAGACAAGTGTTGCAACGTCTTAGGGATCACTCCCTTTTCGCCAAGGCAGAGAAATGCGAATTTGAATCCAACCGAATAAAATTTTTAGGCTACATTATCTCTGCTGGTCAATTAGAGATGGATCCAGACAAGCTTTCAGCTATTAATGATTGGAAGGAACCCACTGACCTCAAAGGGGTACAAAGATTCGTAGGTTTTGCCAATTACTACAGACGATTTATCCATAACTTCTCTCGTGTCATAGCCCCCATCATTGCACTAACCAAAAAGGGAGCCAACCCCAAACATTGGACACCCGAAGCTACTGCCGCCTTCAAAAAATTGAAATTGGCTTTTACCTCTGCACCCATACTTAAACGACCAGAAACCAACCAACCATTTGTATTGGAAGTCGATGCTTCGGAAATTGCAGCAGGAGCTATATTGTCACAAAGGGATCAGAAAACCAATAAACTCCACCCTTGTTCCTATTTTTCAAGGTCATTTTCTTCCGCAGAGAGGAACTATGATGTAGGTAATCGGGAATTGTTAGCCATTAAATTAGCTTTGGAGGAATGGCGTCACTTACTTGAAGGTACAGAAATCCCCATCACCATCCTCACTGATCATAAGAATTTGCTTTATATTGAAAAGGCCAAAAGACTAAACCCACGTCAAGCTAGATGGGCTCTATTTTTTACTCGTTTTAACTTCATAATTTCTTTCCGTCCTGGTTCAAAAAATACTAAGGCAGATGCCTTATCCAGACAATTTGAGACTCCGTTAACCGAGCATCCTGTAGAAACCATCATACCCTCGTCCAAGATGGTAGCTACTGTACAAAGTTCCTTAATATGGTGGATATCCAAGTCACAAGGAAATAAACCAAAGAACTGTCAATCACCTCCTGGCAGATTATTCGTTCCGCTCCGCTTCAGAAAAAGAGTACTATCCTGGGGTCATAAATCCCCTGTGGCAGGTCATAGGGGCAAACAGAATGTACGATTCTTACTTCAGAGATATTTTTGGTGGCCCTCTATGTTGAAGGATATTTCTCTTTTCATCCACTCATGTCCTGTTTGTGCTCGTTACAAAATTCCTCGTACTCGTCCTTCTGGATTACTACACCCTTTACCTGTACCCGACAGACCGTGGACTAATATAGCCATGGACTTTATTACCGATTTACCTATATCTCATGGGTACACTACTGTCCTGGTCATCGTCGACTTATTTAGCAAACAGGCTCATTTTATCGCACTCCCCAAGTTACCCAACTCCAGCACGCTTGCTAATATTTTTCTTAAAGAAATCATTCGTCTGCACGGAGTCCCGCAATCGATTGTCTCTGACAGAGGTCCTCAGTTCGTCTCAAAATTTTGGAGGGCGTTATGCAAACTTCTACATATCGAACTTCATTTTTCTTCTTCTCACCACCCTCAATCCAACGGTCAGGCTGAACGTACAAATCAAGCTCTTAAACAATATCTGAGAATGTATGTGTCTGCCGACCAATCTGACTGGTCTGACCTTTTATACCTAGCCGAGTGGTCATATAACAGCTCTTACCATGAATCTCTCCGGATGTCCCCTTTCAAGGCCGTTCATGGATATGAACCCACCTTATGGCCTCAGGATCGCATTCTCACTGAGGTTCCTGCCGCTGACCTCCAAGTTTTATCTATCCGAGACCATTGGTCTCGCCTGGCCAATATTTTGCGTCAAGCCAAGGTCAAACAGAAGACAGCCGCAGATAAACACAGGTCGGTGGGTCCTGTCCTTACACCTGGTACACTGGTCTGGCTGTCTACAAAACATCTCCGCCTTCGTCAGGCTGCCAAAACATTGGGGCCAAAGTATATAGGACCCTATAAGATTCAATCTCGACTCAACGACGTTTCTTTCTCTTTGTGTCTTCCCAAATCGTTACGCATTAACAACTCTTTCCATGTGTCCTTATTGAAACCTACCATTACTAACAAATACTCTCATATGCTCAAAGTTCCCGAATCCGTTTTATTCCAGGGGGATGAAGAATACGAAGTTCAGTCTATCTTGGATTCTCGGTTCCAGCAGGGCTCCTTGCAATATCTAATTAGATGGAAGGGTTATGGTCCTGAGGAGAATTCCTGGGTACCGGCTAGGGATGTTCATGCTCCTGTGAAACTCCGATCTTTTCACTCCAAGTTTCCTCTCAAGCCGGGTCTTGGTAGCCAGTATGTCTCCCGTCGGGGGAGGGGTAGTGTCACCTACCTTGTTTCACCTCCTGATCCGCCGCCATCGCGGATCAGGAGGACGCCATCCCGTCGGCTGGGGCTCAGAGTGAGAGCCCCAGCATCCCTTGATGCTGAGACGTGCGTCCAGTAAGACGCATGCGCGAACGGGTGTTTCATGAATATTCATGAGCCCAGTTAAAGGGCTATTTATTAAATTAACCCCTCCCTTGCCAATTGATCAGAGGTGTGTCCTGATCAATTGGTAGTGTATTTAAACGGTCATTTCACAGGTTACCTTTGCCTGTGATAGTGCCTTGAGTATCTCACTAGCGTTTTGACTCCTGATTGACTCCGTTTATCTGTTGCTGACCCGGTTCGTCCCTATATACTCCATCCGTTTGTTCCTGCATTCCTGATTATTCTGTGTATGACCCTGCTGTTCCTGACTATTCTCCGTCCGCCGCCTGCCTCGATTTCTGCTAGTGACCTGTTTATCCGTATCTCTCCTGTCCGTGACCCGGCCTGTCTCCTGACTCTCCGTTTGCCTGTATTCCTGTACGATCCTATACGGGCTCCACTTGCTGAGTATCCGGTAGTAAGTGTTCCAGCAAAATCCTTGGTGACATACCACCGGCGGCTCAACCAAGGGTGTGTAGTCATTAAGGTGAAGACCAATACTTGCTACCTACGGTACTTAGTGAGTGTCCCTATAGCCTCATCTACACTTGTGGTCCATCTCCTGAACACGACCGTTACACTCTTCCTTTACTGTGTTGATTCCCTTTATGTATGTAAATGTTTCTATCATATCCCCCCTGTTACGTCTTTCCTCCAAGCTATATATGTTAAGATGCTTTAACCTTTCCTGGTAAGTTTTATCCTTCAACCCATCAACCAGATTAGTAGCCCTTCTCTGAACTCTCTCCAAAGTATCAATATCCTTCTGGAGATACGGTCTCCAGTACTGCGTACAATACTCCAAGTGAGGTCTCACCAGTGCTCTGTACAATGGCATGAGCACTTCCCTCTTCCTACTGCTAATACCTCTCCCTATGCAACCAAGCATTATGCTAGCATTTCCTGCTGCTCTATTGCATTGCCTACCTACCTTCAAGTCCTCTGAAATTATTACTCCTAAATCCCTTTCCTCAGATGTTGAGGTTAGGACTGTACCAAATAGTCTATATTCTGCTTTTGGGTTTTTACGCCCAAGGTGCATAATCTTGCACTTGTCCACATTAAATGTCAGTTGCCACTGCTCTGACCATTTTTCTAGTTTAGCTAAATCATTTGCCATTTGGCTTATCCCTCCATGAATATCAACCCTGCTGCAAATCTTTGTATCATCAGCAAAAAGACATACTTTGCCAACAAGACCTTCTGCAATATCGCTAATAAAAATATTAAAGAGAATGGGTCCAAGAACAGATCCCTGAGGTACCCCACTAGTAACAAGACCTTGCATCGAATATACCCCATTGACTACAACCCTATGTTGCCTGTCACTCAGCCATTGTCTAATCCATTCAACAATATTGAAATCCAAACTCAAAGATTTCAGTTTATTGATAAGCCTTCTATGTGCGACAGTGTCAAAAGCCTTACTGAAATCTAGGTAAGCAATGTCTACTGCAACACCCTGATCTATTATTTTAGTTACCCAATCAAAAAAATTAATAAGATTAGTTTGGCATGATCTCCCTGAAGTAAACCCATGCTGTCTCTGATCTTGTCAGTTCAGGAACCTTTATTGTGGTTACAAAGTGGTACATGGGATATGTGTGTGTTTTATTATAGGACAGGTTGATTCGCGTGGTAATCGCACCTGTCATGCTGTAATAGCATATGTTTGAAAAGTAATTCAGTCATTAATTTTTGTTATCAAATAGGCTATTATGGCATACATTTTGAATTTCAATTAACCACACAAAATTGAATTTCTTTTCTTTATTGTTTGGCCCTTACGGTTACATTTTCAATTTTTTTTTTTTTAGAATCAAAAATCCTGAAATTCTGTTATTTTTGCCAAATTTGGTGTGTCCTTTAAGAATTGGGGAAACCCAATGGCCAGGAAGGGAAGTGTATAGCGAGTGACATTACATGACAGGTTGGCTTAGTTTGAACTGCGATACTGATGCGCATAGGAGTGCGAGTGGAAGGGAAACTTGGAACCAACCTGAACATGCGCAACTCGTCCAAATGGAGATCCCAGTTCTCTCTCTCCATCCAAGGAGGAGGTATCTTGTCAGGGGCGTCACTAGGGTTGGTGTCACCCGGTGCGGAAACTCATGGTGTCACCCCCCTGGATTTCCTCCAATACAATGCCAAACAGATTCCTTAGTAATGCCAGTTAGATGGCCTATTAACTATGCCACACACTGGAGCCCCATAAATTATGCCACACATTTCCCAGGAATATTGTGCCATGCAGAGCCCAGGAATATTGTGCCAGTCAGAGCCCAGTAATATTGTGCCAGTCAGAGCCCAGAAATATTGTGCCAGTCAGAGCCCAGTAATAGTGTGCCACTCAGAGCCCAGTAATAGCGTACAATTAAAGTGCTCGTTTTCAACCAATCTCCTCCCCCCCCTCCCCATCACTTACCGAGTAGCTGCTGCTCCGTGTCTCCGAACGGATGCCTCCTCCGGGCAGTCTTCCCTCCTACACAGAGGAGGGAAGCACAGTCACCGGATGTGACGTTACGTCACATCCGGTTGCTGTGATTTTTTTTTTCTTTTTTCCTGCGGCCGCAAAAAAAAAAGAAAAAGTTAAACAACGCTGTGCTGCGGGTGCCGGCAGCACGAGTGTCACCCCCGCTGGAGGTGTCACCCGGTGCGGTCCGCACCCCCCTCCCCTCCCTCGGGACGCCACTGTATCTTGTATTCCCTGGCAAAAAACAGATGGCAGGTATGGAGCCAGTGCAGGGAATAATACAGATAGTCTCTTCAAATGTGTTTTCAACCCAGGGAAAAAGAACCTACCCTGTAAAATAAAAAATGGAGGGGTCTGTCTGGGTAGGGTGCCCCAACACGTTGCTTTGGTCCGAGCCTATAACAGCTCAGGGGAACTACACCATCAACTATACAATATTTAAATCCATGACTATTCAAAACATGCTTGAGAATAGTCAGGAAGATTTAAACCAATACACCTCGTTCTTATTCTTTGGTTCAATCTTGTATTTTTTATTTTAAAACACATGTTTAATATCCGTCATCACTTTCTGCAGAATTCTATTTGTTCTGGTGGAAGATTGGATTTTTTTCTATGTATCATTGGGGAGCAGGCTTCCATCAAAACCAATCATGGTTCCCATTGATTGACGAGGGGTGTTATTTTTAGTTAACGAGCGATCTTACGTAAGCGATAAAAACAAGTTAACATGGAAAAGGTGTTGTTTGTCAGAGAGAGAGACTGTGCTTTGTGATTATTATCATTTAGTGGAGGGGTTTTTTTTTTTGCAATGAGGCCTATGATTGCCTTAATTTCTTTTGTAGTTCGATAGTTGGATTAGAACCAAACACAACAGGTTGAAATGACTGATCCGCTAACTTTTTCTTCTTTTTTTTTTTTCTGACTTGGCTTATGATGTATCGAGTTTTCCTGCGGTGCTAGTGGCTGTTTTTAGGATTTTAAAGGGTCTGGCTTGTAACACGGAGAGGGGCTACCAACAAATAGCTGACTATGCGAGTGTTACCAAGCTAATTGTACGGCCTCATTGTACCGTAACCTGGTATCAATGGGCCAGATGGTAGAGATCAGGCTGAAGGGGTCAGAGTTGAATGTAATGCACATTTCTGGCCTTTTTCCATAAAATAAGTCTGTTCAGAGTGATGAGATGATAATGCTGCCAAACAATTTCTCAGGCCTTTATCCCCACTGTTGAGCCAAATGGTGTTAACCCTTTCTATCCCCCCTTGCCACTCAGTGCATCACAGTTTCACCATATTGGTGAGTCCCCCCTTGGCACTCAGTGCATCACATTTTCACCATATTGCTGAGTCCCCCCTTGGCACTCAGTGCATCACATTTTCACCATATTGGTGAGTCCCCCCTTGGCACTCAGTGCATCACATTTTCACCATATTGGTGAGTGCCCCCTTGACACTCAGTGCATCACATTTTCACCATATTGGTGAGTCCCCCCTTGGCACTCAGTGGATCACATTTTCACCATATTGGTGAGTCCTCCCTTGGCACTCAGTGCATCACATTTTCACCATATTGGTGAGTCCTCCCTTGGCACTCAGTGCATCACATTTTCACCATATTGGTGAGTCCCCCCTTGGCACTCAGTGCATCACATGTGCAGTTCCTCATGTGTCCTGCTCCAGAAAATGTTTTTTTTTTACATATACATTTATTCAGAGTGTTAGGTTATTTGGTTAATAGTTTTGACAGAGTGTATATGGCAGGGTAACCCTGTGAGCTTGAGCCCCAGCCTCTCTTCATTTAGGAGGTGTACATCCAATGGACATGCATGGTTTAAATCACAATGATTGCATTGTGCACAGGCAGCAGGCAAGCTGGGACAGAAGGGGCTTTGCTAGCTTTACAAAAGATCAGGGACTAGAGCCCTTTGCAAAAGCTCACATGCTTGGGCAAGCATATAAATGAGCTGTATGATGCCAATGATCAATAAATACATATAAATGATTTATATGATGATGCTATAAGCAGTTCATGCATAAACTCAGTGCCACCAAAGCAACCTGTTTGTGCCATCTTTGAACAGCTTGTCAGTGCCCCAAACAAACTGCTAGTGCCATCTTTTCCCCAAACAGCTTACCAGTGCCATCTTTGTTCCTTAAACAGCTAACCAGTACCATCCTTGTTCCTCAAACAGCTTTCCTGTGCCATTCTTGTCCTCCAACAGCAAGTCCCGGGCCTTTGAGTGCCTAGATGTCGTGTGACAACTGTCCCTCCTACTTTGTGCAGCAACCAGCACAGATTTTACCCCCTCAAGCTGCACTCTCTTCCTACAGCTTGTGTGTGGTCCCTGGTGACATGGGACCGCATGCTAAATAAAAATAAAATGGACTTATCACAGCTAGGCCAGCACTTTCAAATTGGCCAAGCAAGAGGGGCACCAAACAACCAACCAGGAAAGCGCAATGATAACATGTGGGTGGTCTAATGACACAGCAAAAAGCTGGCAATGAAGGGAGTCATATACTAAACAAGTGAAGTGGGGAAAAAAGTAGGTAAAACATGAGTAAGGAGCAATTTGCGACTATTTGTAACATTTTGCACTTTTTGCCCCCTGATTTGCGCCTCTTACGCGTGCTTTTTTTCGGTTGCGCTAATAAATGGCGATTAAATTTGCGCACGCTAAAGAGCTTTGCGAATATTTTGTGAAAAATAATTCTTATTTGCATGTGAAAATTACACCAGCTTTTAGCGAGCGCTATCAAAAGAGGTAGAAACAATATTCGCAAAATTGCCTGTTTTTATTCTCAATTATGCTGGTTTTTATACGCAATTTGCACGTATGAAATATTTGAGTGTTAAATGTTTAGTATATTGCAATAGGAGCAAAGCGCAAAATTTTTTTTGCACATAAAATATATATGCATGTTTTAGTACATGCCTCTCTAAGTAGCGCACACAGAGTGTAGACCTACCCTGAAATAATGACATTTCCTGGTGCTTTATAATAAATAATCAGTAACAATATTACTATTACTGCTTTTTGGGGGATCAAGGTGGAGATCTCTGACCTGGCACTCCCTCAAAAGAGTGCACATCCTCATTATTGCTTTTTATAATAAATAATGACAGAGTCCACTGTGTCCTGGTGTTTATTGTACTGTGTGCAGAGTCCCTTTATTGCTTCAACAGCACTGTCTTATTCCAACCGTAACTTGTACCAAACACATTTTATTATCTTTACCACTGTATCATAGCTTCCAACATCAGACATTCACAGGATCAACCGGATCTGTGTGCCAGTGTCTTCAAGATATTTCCAGCCTGGTAGGGTATTATTAATGATAGAATGAGACCTTGGAAATAAAGTGTATTCTAACAGTAACATAGCTTTTATCACTCATCGTCTCACAATTACTGAAGCTGGACGTCCAGTGACTAAACACAGCTGGTGGCAGAAGTAGGATTATGGATACCTTTGAACTTTCACCTGCTGTTGCACAGGGGAAACAGCCATTACGCTTTTTTAGGTGCAATCTCTTAAGCACAAATGTAACTTCCACTTCAAAAGAGATCAATGTCAATATGTTTCAGTTTGATTTTGGCAAGTGGTGAAAGGAGAACTTTGATACCTTTCCACATGCTTGAGAAATGGCAAATGTTTAATGTCCACAGTTACTGTTTTCAAGATTGTCAAGAAAATGTTGGCCATTTTCCTAATCCTGCTGTGTTTTTAGTCTCTGTTTTCTGTTATGCGCTTGTGTTTAACAAAAACAAAAAAAAACCCAGTTCTCATGTAAAGGAACGCCGCAATAGGTCAGGCATTCTGTATACACGCATATTTTCTATTAACTTTCACTAGAAAGAAAATCTATCATGATTACTAAACAGATGCATCCAAGAACATTCCTTGACAATAGGAATTAGCTCAAAGAGTCAGAGTTAGCCACAGGTTTTAAGCAACTGTCCCTCTGGGATGCATTTAAGCCTAGCTGGATCTCACACCGTAGCCTTGTTCTCATGAGTGTATGTATTGTTTAATAAAACAGAGAGAAAATCAAGGATTGTTGATGTTTCATGTGTTTGATTTTTTAACGTTTCTGGGCCAGTCTGAAAATCTACTGACCTAGATAGATAAAAATAAACATACCAGGCGCAAATCAGGAAAAAAGAGCACAAAATGTTACAAATATTCGCAAATTGCTCCTTACTCATGTTTTCCCTACTTTTTTCCCCACTGCACTTGCTTAGTACATGACCCCCCCAAATATCCTAGTTTAGAGTTGCTACTACCTCTTAAACCTGGTTTTCCTGAACTGCCTGCTTCCACTCATCCCACATGGATATATCTCTGAAGAAGCCTGTTATTCTATTTATGCCTCTCTCTCTCTATTTGAAATTGATAAATTAATTGCCGTTTTAAATGAATGATGGAGAAGGGCTGAGCATTTTTCCAGTTTCTGGAAATTTTTATTTTTTGTAGCTACCAGGCAATGTATGGCTAGGATAGTCTGGTTCTTATTTATCTTTGGCCAGTTCACATGTAATAGAAGGATGTCTGACCTTTTCATGAGTTTAAAATACCCTATATTCTCTAGAAGTTTGATTACCATAACTCCATAAAGTATCTACTACTGGGCAGTTCCACCAAACATGTAAACAAGTTCCTCCATTCCATCCACATCTCCAGCATTTGTTTGGACAGTGTGGAAACACTTTGGTTATTCTTGACGGGACCAGTAACCACCTATTAATTAATTTATAGCGGGTCTATACCAGGGCTGGACTGTGTATTTCTTTATTTGTTCTTGAAAAGGATTGAAACCACTCTACCTCCTCGATAGGAATGTTTAGATCTTTGCCCCGGGTCTTAATTGCCGATGGATCTGCTTTGCTCTTAAGTAACTCCAACAGTTTAACACATTTAGAAAAAACCCTTTCTTAGACCTTGTTCATCTAGAAGACCTCTCATAGAATTATGGACTTCGCAAACCCCGTTATAATTTGTTTGTTGTTTAATTAATGGTTTAATCTTAGGAAATTGAAGATCTCTCTACTGGGTAAGTCACATTCCCTCGAAAGGGTTTCAAAAGGCTTAATTGTTCTGAAATAACTGGGAGATCTTACTTGTGTTGTTTGTCTTCCACTCTTTCAACGAGAAGCCGTCTATGCATGTAGGAACCCCCAAAAATCTGGGGGGGGACAGCATTTTTGCTCGCCGGGTATAGCAGCAGTAAAAATAAAGCTTGTCACAGTGTATATTATATCACCAAGTTCCCACCAACATTACCAGGATCCTTGGTATACAACAGATACATTCACAGCACAACATCTGCATCAGGCAGGTGCATTTTATCACTGTTACATGAAATATAGTCAGCGAGCTGTGTGTACACCATAAAACATACATCAGTATGAACCTACCACTTCTGCTGGAATGCCATTCCATGTATCCACTACCCTCTCAGTAAAGTAATACTTTCATAAGTCCCTGACCTTATCTTATATCTAGGATAGCCTTATACCTATCCCATGTATGCTTAAACTCCTTCACTGTATTAACCTCTACCACTTCTGCTGGAAGACTATTCCATGTATCCACTACCCTCTCAGTATAGTAATACTTTCATTAGTCCCTGACCTTATCTTATATCTAGGATAGCCTTATAAATATCCCATGCATGCTTCAACTCCTTCACTGTATTAACCTCTACCCCTTCTGCTGGAAGACAATTCCAAGCATCCACTACCCTCTCAGTAAAGTAACACTTTCATTAGTCCCTTGCCTTATCTTATATCTAGGATAGCCTTATACCTATCCCATGCATGCTTAAACTCCTTCACTGTGTTTACCTCTACCACTTCTACTGGAAGGCTATTCCATGCATCCACTACCCTCTCAGTATAGTAATACTTTCATTGGTCCCTGGCTTTATCTTATATCTAGGATAGCCTTATACCTATCCCATGCATGCTTAAACTCCTTCACTGCATTAACCTCTACCACTTCTACTGGAAGACTATTCCATGCATCCACTACCCTCTCAGCAAACAAACATTACATTTCTGACCAAAAAATAAACTGTAAAATATTAAATATTTCCAGCATTTCCAAAAGCTTAAGGTGGACCCCAAATATATGTATATAACTAGTAACATTTATACCAGGGCTTGACAACCTTAACTAAGTTTTAGGAGCCAGGAAAAAAATCTAGGAGCCAGACAACAGCACATACACACAATCACATGCAGTCATATACAGTCAGTCACATAGACACATATACTCATACATACAGCCTGTCACACATATACATACTGTCACATAGACACACACTCATACATACATACATACAGTCTGCCAGGCACACACTCACACATACATACAGTCTGTCAGACACACACACACTCATACATACAGTCTTTCACAGACACACTCATACATACATACATACAGTCTGTCGCAGACACACACTCATACAAACATGCAGTCTGTCAGACACACACTCGTAGATACAGTCTGTAACATAGACACATACACTCAGAGTGAGTCACATAGACACACACACTCATACATGGTCTTTCACATACACTCATACATACAGTCTGTCACAGACACACACACTCATAATCAGTCACATATACACACAAACTCATACAGTCAGTCACAGACACACAAACTCATACAGTCAGTCACAGACACACAAACTCATACAGTCAGTCACAGACACACAAACTCACACAGTCAGTCACACACACTATATCTCATTGCAGGGAAGGTGGGCATTTCCGTTCCAGATTTGTCTGTGCCTCTTACAAAGGCACAGACCATCATTACTTATTAATTACATTATTTTGCCCATTCATTTGTCAGTTTTATTTTGCCCACATTCATTTGCCAGTGTTTTTTTTTTGCCCAAATTCATTTGTCAGGGTTTTTTTTGCCCACATTCATTTGCCAGGGTTTTTTTTGCCCACATTCATTTGCCAATGTTTTTTTTTTTTTTGCCCACATTCATTTGCCAGGGGTTTTTTTTTTTTTGCCCACATTCATTTGCCAGGGTTTTTTTTTGTTGCCCACATTCATTTGCCAGGGTTTTTTTTTTTTGCCCACATTCATTTACCAGGGTTTTTTTTTTTTTTTGCCCACATTCATTTGCCAGGTTTTTTGTTGCCCACTCATTTGGGCAGTAATATTGTGCCAGCCAGATGCCCAGTAATATAGTGCTAGCCAGAGCCCAGTAATATAGTGCCAGCCAGATGCCTGTAATATTATGCCAGTCAGAGCCCAGTAATATAGTGCCAGCCAGATGCCTGTAATATTATGCCAGTCAGAGCCCAGTAATATAGTGCCAGCCAGATGCCTGTAATATTATGCCAGTCAGAGCCCAGTAATATAGTGCCAGCCAGATGCCTGTAATATTATGCCAGTCAGAGCCCAGTAATATAGTGCCAGTCAGATGCCTGTAATATTATGCCAGTCAGAGCCCAGTAATATAGTGCCAGCCAGATGCCTGTAATATTGTGCCAGCCAGATGCCTGTAATATTATGCCAGTCAGAGCCCAGTAATATAGTGCCAGCCAGATGACTGTAATATTATGCCAGTCAGAGCCCAGTAATATAGTGCCAGCCATATGCCTGTAATATTATGCCAGCCAGATGCCCAGTAATATAGTGCCAGCCAGATGCCTGTAATATTGTGCCAGTCAGAGCCCAGTAATATAGTGCCAGCCAGATGCCTGTAATATTATGCCAGCCAGATGCCCAGTAATATAGTGCCAGCCAGATGCCCAGTAATATAGTGCCAGCCAGATGCCTTTAATATTGTGCCAGTCAGAGCCCAGTAATATAGTGCCAGCCAGATGCCTGTAATATTATGCCAGTCAGAGCCCAGTAATATAGTGCCAGCCAGATGCCTGTAATATTATGCCAGTCAGAGCACAGTAATATAGTGCCAGCCAGATGCCTGTAATATTATGCCAGCCAGATGCCCAGTAATATAGTGCCAGCCAGATGCCTGTAATATTGTGCCAGTCAGAGCCCAGTAATATAGTGCCAGCCAGATGCCCAGTAATATTATGCCAGTCAGATGCCTGTAATACTGTGCCAGTCCCCCCACCCCCCTTCCCTAGTACTTACACTTCACTGCTCCGTGACCCCCGCCGGATGTCTCCTCCATGCAGTCTTCCCTCTTGCACGAAGGAGGGAAACAGTAACCGGATGTGACGCAACGTCACATCCGGCGTAATTTTTTTTTTTTTTTTTTTCGGCCGTCGCATCCATCGGATGCGGCTTGCCGGAAAAAAGCGTTCACACGCGCAATGCGCTGTGAACGCGGCAAGCAGGGGCTGGGGGCCCCGTTTGCCTCGCGTTCTGGGGGGGATTTCACCCTACCTGTCCCCCCCACATTTTTTCCTGGGGGGGATCCGTCCCCCCCATCCCCCCCGCTTCCTACGACCATGCGTCTATGGCTAGTTCTACACTTTCCAGACAAAAGAAATCAAAGATTTCCTCCTTAGATCTTATTTTTATTTGAGTCTTGTTCCAGGCTGTTAAAATCTGGTCTGGCAGATGGTTCCAAATGTAGATACTTCGATTTTTTTGTTTGGGGTTTTTCTACCCTCTAATTTATACCATCTTTCTTTTTTACAGCTTTCTTTATTCAGCATTGAAACATGAAGGATTATTCCAGCTTCGTAGTAGCTATTCAGGACGGGCATTCCCAATCCCCCCTTATCTGTCCTGCTGGCCATTGTTGTTAGTTTTGGGTCTAGGACTCTTCTTCGCCGCATTTTCATCGCTGACAGTTCAGCGCGGCAGTTAGAACGCTGAACTGTCAGCAATGAAGTATAACGCGGCCGTTTCATCGCGGACGCGGCTATGTAAGAGCTGACAGTTCTGCGCTGAACTGTCAGCTCTTACAAATGTAAAAGTAAAAAGCAAATAACCCCCCCTAATAAATGATTCCCCCCCAAACCCCAATACTAAAATTAACCCCAATACTAAAATTAACCCATAAAACCCCAATACTAAAATTAACCCCCGAACCCTAATACTAACCCCAGATCCCTAATACTAACCCCCTAAACCCTAATACTAACCCCCGAACCCTAATACTAAAATTAACCCCGAAGCCTAAAAACTAATTCTTACCCCCTAAACCCTAATTCTAACCCCCTAAACCCTAATTCTAACCACCCTTACTAAAATAAACTAAAATGGCTAAAATACTGAAATAAACTTACCTTTAGCGATGAAATGTCCCGCTATGAAATCTCCAGCGACGAGCTATCTTGCGGTGCAGAGTCGGCGGTGAAGCGGCTGCGCGGAAGCAGCCGCGATGAAGTGTGCCATCCCCGTTAGTTTTTATCCTGGGGTTTTTCCCCTTGCAGATAAAGTTTATGAAGGAACCTTGAGCCATCTCCAGCCATGCCCTCTGGGCGGCCAGTGGCAACATACGAAACATGTAAATCCACCAAAGGAAAAGAAAAAAGAGAGAGGGGTGGACAAGGGCTGTGAAAGGGAAGAGTGACAGAGCGGAAGGACGAAAAGGGAAAGATAAATCGATCAAATTTACTGTGACGAAAAGCACTTCTATTCAATGTGTGTGTTGCTAAAGGTTTGATTTTTATATGTATGTTTTTTGTCCACTTTTGTAATTTTAAATGTCTAATCTGAAAATGAAATACAGATACTAAAAAAAAATAAAAAATCTAGCCGTTTCTTTTTTAAATCAGGTTTCACGTCGTAGTCAAAGTATGGATCAAAGGGCATTTTAATATCTCCTTCTGTCCCCCATCATGTCTAAAAGGGCCATGGGCATCATCTTAAATTTAAAAGAAAGTAAATACTGGGAGCACAGAACCAAAATACAAAAAGCTCACTCCCTAATCCATCCACAAGGATTTCTGTAGCCAGGAGGGTGAGAGAGGTCGGCAATGTGAGGATTGGGTTGGATCACTCTCAAAGTATGCAAGGTAGTAAAGAGGAGGTACTCACACACTAAGTTTGAAAGGCAGGTATAGACCAACGAGGGCTTAGCTGCACCCCATCACCCCCAGGCACCGATGATAGAAAGACCCAGCAAAATAGTAGTTGGGGGTCAAGCAGAGGGTATGAAGCATCCAGCAATACTCAGGTGTCAGAAACAGGTCAGCGATAGGGAATCCAAATAAGCAGAATACTAGTGCGGCACTGTCTCAGACAAGGTCACGAGAGCAAGTGAATGTTTAAATAGCTCTCCAAGTCTGGACACTCGTACTGTCAGTAAGAGGGGGTGGAAGAAAAAAATGATACATTTTCCCTTTAAGGGGTCTTGACTGGGACCCCAGACCTCAGTGGGGGGTATTCATTTATTTTTTATGGGGCCTGGGGGATTTTGAGCCGCCCTCAGATCCCAGTGGGGGTATGTTTATATAGTATGGGTTCCGGAGACATTTTGATACACAAATGTAGTACTTGCACTCACAGTCCATGGGTTAACAGTTAGTGTAAGTGTTCACTCTGTAGATCAATCCTTAAATCCGGACCCAGCAAGCCATGGGCGTTTATCCCATCAAACTATATACAAAAAAAGCGTCTCTCAACGAAAAAAAAAAAGGCAGTATTTATTCCAAAAATAGATTTGAATAAGTGAAAAATAAAGTGATAGAATGCGGGGAAGTAGAGCAAAATAATTAATCAGCCAACCTTACGCGTTTCGCGTCCTAGGCCTAGAGCCGAGCAGGTATTTCTGCAAGCGAGAGGTCTTTGTAGAGTGTTGTTTATGTGCATTTAGGTACTTCCCTCCAGTCTTCTGGGCCCGGCTTGCACTGTTCCTGGACACATCTGCAGCCTCTTGCACATTAATCATTGTCAGGAATCCTTCCCGAATCATTTCCTGGGTAAACACTCCATTCAAACAGTTCTCACCGATGACTTCCATATGATCACATACAATAGTCATCCTTCCTCCACCCCGCCTCTCCTGGACGTCTCCCTGATTGATCAAGTCCTTCCCTGGGTACCTGAGCTACAGGCCTTTCCGTTTTTTTCGATGAACGCCTCTTACACCTCTGGATCTTTTAACCCATTGATGGCTACAGAATAAATAAAACTCTTTTGCGTTAGCCAATGGCAGCCTGTGGGGAAGACCGTTACATTAAAAGAGACTCAGTCACCTGCAAAATGTAAAAGTGCAAATGTAGCGCATGGAACATGATCTGTGCATTGTGTTATCGGCAGGGGAGGGCTGGCAAGGTGGGCATGGGGGAGCATCTGTCCCTGGACTGCTCTCTGACCTGACTCAATGGGCTGGGGTTGCCCCACTTGTCACATCGAAATGCCGACATTCATAGCACTGTCGTTCTTTGTATACAGTTATCATGTATGTCTATCAGTCTGTCAGCAGACCTGTCTCACCTGTGTTTAATACGACATACACACTGTGCCACATAGCTTCCCTACATATACACTGTGCCAGAGACATACATACTGTGCTGCATAGCTTCCCTACAAATACACTGTGCCAGAGACATACACACTGTGCCACATAGCTTCCCTACATATACACTGTGCCAGAGACATACATACTGTGCTGCATAGCTTCCCTACAAATACACTGTGCCAGAGACATACACACTGTGCCACATAGCTTCCCTACATATACACTGTGCCACATAGCTTCCCTACATATACACTGTGCCAGAGACATACACACTGTGCCACATAGCTTCCCTACATATACACTGTGCCAGAGACATACATACTGTGCCGCATAGCTTCCCTACATATACACTGTGCCTGAGACATATACACTGTGCCGCATAGCTTCCCTAAGTATACACTGTGCCAGAGACATACACACTGTGCCACATAGCTTCCCTACATATACACTGTGCCAGAGACATACACACTGTGCGCATAGCTTCCCTACATATACACTGTGCCAGAGACATACATACTGTGCCACATAGCTTCCCTACATATACAATGTGCCAGAGACATACACACTGTGCCACATAGCTTCCCTACATATACACTGTGCCACATAGCTTCCCTACATATACACTGTGCCAGAGACATACATACTGTGCCGCATAGCTTCCCCACATTAACACTGTGCTAGAGACATATACACTGTGCCACATAGCTTCCCTACGTATACACTGTGCCAGAGACATACACACTGTGCCGCATAGCTTCCCTACATATACACTGTGCCAGAGACATACATACTGTGCCGCATAGCTTCCCTACATATACACTGTGCCAGAGACATACATACTGTGCCACATAGCTTCCCTACATATACAATGTGCCAGAGACATACACACTGTGCCACATAGCTTCCCTACATATACACTGTGCCACATAGCTTCCCTACATATACACTGTGCCAGAGACATACACACTGTGCCACATAGCTTCCCTACATATACACTGTGCCACATAGCTTCCCTAAGTATACGCTGTGCCAGAGACATACACACTGTGCTGCATAGCTTCCCTACATATACACTGTGCCAGAGACATACATACTGTGCCGCATAGCTTCCCTACATATACACTGTGCCAGAGACATACATACTGTGCCGCATAGCATCCCCACATATACACTGTGCCAGAGACATACATACTGTTCCGCATAGCTTCCCTACATATACACTGTGCCAGAGACATACATACTGTGCCGCATAGCTTCCCTACATATACACTGTGCCAGAGACATACACACTGTGCCGCATAGCTTCCCTACATATACACTGTGCCAGAGACATACACACTGTGCCACATAGCTTCCCTACATATACACTGTGCCAGAGACATACACACTGTGCCGCATAGCTTCCCTACATATACACTGTGCCAGAGACATACATACTGTGCCGCATAGCTTCCCTACATATACACTGTGCCAGAGACATACACACTGTGCTGCATAGCTTCCCAAAGTATACACTGTGCTAGAGACATACACACTGTGCCACATAGCTTCCCTACATATACACTGTGCCAGAGACATACATACTGTGCTGCATAGCTTCCCTACATATACACTGTGCCAGAGACATACACACTGTCCCACATAGCTTCCCTACATATACACTGTGCCAGAGACATACACACTGTGCCACATAGCTTCCCTACATATACACTGTGCCTGAGACATATACACTGTGCCGCATAGCTTCCCTAAGTATACACTGTGCCAGAGACATACACACTGTGCCACATAGCTTCCCTACATATACACTGTTCCGCATAGCTTCCCCACATATACACTGTGCTAGAGACATACACACTGTGCCACATAGCTTCCCTACATATACACTGTGCCACATAGCTTCCCTACATATACACTGTGCCAGGGACATACACACTGTGCCGCATAGCTTCCCTACATATACACTGTGCCAGAGACATACACACTGTGCCGCATAGCTTCCCTACATATACACTGTGCCAGAGACATACATACTGTGCCGCATAGCTTCCCTACATATACACTGTGCCAGAGACATACATACTGTGCCGCATAGCTTCCCTACATATACACTGTGCCAGAGACATACATACTGTGCCGCATAGCTTCCCTACATATACACTGTGCCAGAGACATACACACTGTCAAGGGACACTTGAAAAAGCCTCACCAAAGAGGAGAAACGCGTTGTGTGCTATAGGAAACAAGGGATGTGCAACACTGGACTCTTTTTCAAGGATTTTTACCATTTTTACTGCTTTTAATGAAATTGAGAACTCTTCAGATTTTAACTGTAAGAATTCTATGTTTTATTTGTATTGCATATTAAACAGTGTTCATTAATATCCTTGACTTGCTTCTTCCTCATGTGTTGATATATTTTGTGGAGTCTTCAGGGATGAAATGACGGATCATCATTAACCCTTTCCCTGGGCTCCCTTATGCTGATATCCCTGAGCAAGTAGTTGCTCAGACGAATGTGAGTGATCACTTGGCACCATTCATTCACTTTATTTCACTTTTTCTTTGATATATTACACTATTGTGTGTTTTATTCTTTTATTTTTCATATTCCCTTTGTACAACACTGAAAGATATATACTTGTTCTAAGGGTAAATATAAGTGTGTGTAGTGTTGGTTGAAGCGCACTGGTCACGTTTTTCTTTGTATTGTATTTATTTTGCTAGAAGTGAGACACTAGCGGTGCCCGAGTGCTGCATACCCGTTTACATACAGACGCAGCAGTCTACACTTTGTGTTTTGTATCTTCCCTACAAATACACTGTGCCAGAGACATACACACTGTGCCGCATAGCTTCCCTACATATACACTGTGCCAGAGACATACATACTGTGCCGCATAGCTTCCCAAAGTATACACTGTGCCAGAGACATAGACACTGTGCCGCATAGCTTCCCTACATATACACTGTGCCAGAGACATACACACTGTGCCGCATAGCTTCCCTACATATACACTGTGCCAGAGACATACATACTGTGCCGCATAGCTTCCCTACATATACACTGTGCCAGAGACATACACACTGTGCTGCATAGCTTCCCAAAGTATACACTGTGCTAGAGACATACACACTGTGCCACATAGCTTCCCTACATATACACTGTGCCAGAGACATACATACTGTGCTGCATAGCTTCCCTACATATACACTGTGCCAGAGACATACACACTGTCCCACATAGCTTCCCTACATATACACTGTGCCAGAGACATACACACTGTGCCACATAGCTTCCCTACATATACACTGTGCCTGAGACATATACACTGTGCCGCATAGCTTCCCTAAGTATACACTGTGCCACAGACATACACACTGTGCCACATAGCTTCCCTACATATACACTGTTCCGCATAGCTTCCCCACATATACACTGTGCTAGAGACATACACACTGTGCCACATAGCTTCCCTACATATACACTGTGCCAGGGACATACACACTGTGCCGCATAGCTTCCCTACATATACACTGTGCCAGAGACATACACACTGTGCCGCATAGCTTCCCTACATATACACTGTGCCAGGGACATACACACTGTGCCGCATAGCTTCCCTACATATACACTGTGCCAGAGACATACATACTGTGCCGCATAGCTTCCCTAAGTATACACTGTGCCAGAGACATACACACTGTGCTGCATAGCTTCCCTAAGTATACACTGTGCAGAGACATACACACTGTGCTGCATAGCTTCCCTAAGTATACACTGTGTCAGAGACATACACAATGTGCTGCATAGCTCCCTACATATACACTGTGCCAGAGGCATACACACTGTGCCGCATAGCTTCCCTACATATACACTGTGCCAGAGACATACACACTGTGCCGCATAGCTTCCCTACATATACACTGTGCCAGAGACATACACACTGTGCCGCATAGCTTCCCTACATATACACTGTGCCAGAGGCATACACACTGTGCAGCATAGCTTCCCTACATATGCACTGTGCCAGAGACATACACACTGTGCTGCATAGCTCCCTACATATACACTGTGCCAGAGACATACACACTGTGCCGCATAGCTTCCCTACATATACACTGTGCCAGAGGCATACACACTGTGCCGCATAGCTTCCCTACATATACACTGTGCCAGAGACATACACACTGTGTCACATAGCTTCCCTACATATGCACTGTGCCAGAGACATACACACTGTGCCGCATAGCTTCCCTACATATACACTGTGTCAGAGACATACACACTGTGCCGCATAGCTTCCCTACATATACACTGTGTCAGAGACATACACACTGTGCTGCATAGCTCCCTACATATACACTGTGCCAGAGGCATACACACTGTGCCGCATAGCTTCCCTACATATACACTGTGCCAGAGACATACACACTGTGCTGCATAGATTCCCTACATATACACTGTGCCAGAGACATACACACTGTGCCACATAGCTTCCCTACATATACACTGTGCCAGAGACATACATACTGTGCAACATAGCTTCCCTACACATACACTGTGCCAGAGACATACACACTGTGCCGCATAGCTTCCCTACATATACACTGTGCCAGAGACATACACACTGTGCCGCATAGCTTCCCTACATATACACTGTGCCAGAGACACACACACTGTGCCACATAGCTTCCCTACATATACACTGTGCCAGAGACATACATACTGTGCCGCATAGCTTTCCTACATATACACTGTGCCAGAGACATACACACTGTGCTGCATAGCTTCCCTAAGTATACACTGTGCCACATAGCTTCCCTACATATACACTGTGCCAGAGACATACACACTGTGCCACATAGCTTCCCTACGTATACACTGTGCCAGAGATATACACACTGTGCCGCATAGCTTCCCAAAGTATACACTGTGCCAGAGATATACACACTGTGCTGCATAGATTCCCTACATATACACTGTGCCAGAGACATACACACTGTGCCACATAGCTTCCCTACATATACACTGTGCCAGAGACATACATACTGTGCAACATAGCTTCCCTACACATACACTGTGCCAGAGACATACACACTGTGCCGCATAGCTTCCCTACATATACACTGTGCCAGAGACATACACACTGTGCCGCATAGCTTCCCTACATATACACTGTGCCAGAGACACACACACTGTGCCACATAGCTTCCCTACATATACACTGTGCCAGAGACATACATACTGTGCCGCATAGCTTTCCTACATATACACTGTGCCAGAGACATACACACTGTGCTGCATAGCTTCCCTAAGTATACACTGTGCCACATAGCTTCCCTACATATACACTGTGCCAGAGACATACACACTGTGCCACATAGCTTCCCTACGTATACACTGTGCCAGAGACATACACACTGTGCCACATAGCTTCCCTACATATACACTGTGCCAGAGACATACATACTGTGCCACATAGCTTCCCTACGTATACACTGTGCCAGAGATATACACACTGTGCTGCATAGCTTCCCTAAGTATACACTGTGCCACATAGCTTCCCTACATATACACTGTGCCAGAGACATACACACTGTGCCACATAGCTTCCCTACATATACACTGTGCCAGAGACATACACACTGTGCCACATAGCTTCCCTACATATACACTGTGCCTGAGATATACACACTGTGCCGCATAGCTTCCCAAAGTATACACTGTGCCAGAGACATACATACTGTGCCGCATAGCTTCCCTTACATCCCACCGTCACCCCCATTACATGCCCCATCACCCTGATTAATTGGAGGGAGTTAAAGCTTGCTGAACGCTGGGGGAGGGAGCGAAACTGTTTGAAGCACCAGAAGTGTGCTTTAACACCCTCTGGCAAAGTGGCGCCCTAGACGAGTGCCTTGTTTGCCTTGCAGAAGATGCACTACTGCCCACAAGGCTGTGGCTTGTGATAGATATCGAGGTATTCAGGTACATAGATGATATATCAAAATTTAAGAGTAGTAGATACCTGCAATCACCTTCCAGGGTAAGTAGTAAAGGAATGTAATTTATTTATGTTTCTTCTGGTTTGTGCCATAAAACTGTGTAATACATGATAACAGGTTTGCAGTGCTACCCAGAGTGCATAGGAAGGTACTCAGTGCGTCATTTCTCTTATCCATCAGACTACTGCAATTACCCAGATGGTTCATGTTGTGTTACAGCCCCTGTTTTAAAGGGACCCCCATCTTAGACAAGTTCTAGTCTCCAGATCAGTGCTACCTGTCCCCAACAATCCAGGATTTAGTGATTGTCCAATTGTGTGTGAATAAGAATATGTATAACACCCAAAATGGTTCCCTAAAAATCAGCAAGTGGCAATTTCACATAAAGGTCTATTCAATAAAGACAGAATTACAGGCAATTGAGACAGGAATTTCAAATTTAAGACCAAAGTAGCGGAGTTGGAAAAATTCTCCCATTCAGTTCCATTGGAGAATTTTCGCTGACATTATTTAGGCTACATTCATCTAAAGTCTGAAATTCTCATCTCAGTTCCCTGCAATGCTCTCTTTATTGAGCAGACCCTCTAGAGCAGGGGCGTCCAAGTGTTTTCTGCAGAGGGCCTCTTCACCAAAAATGTTTGTATGCGTGGGCCACATTGCAAATAGAGAAAATTACACACACACAAAAATATATGTATCACAGCCTCCACAGCAATGAAACACTCACATACTGCACATTACTGTGAGTTTTATTGCTGTGGAGTCTGTGATACACTCACACACTGCTCATTTCTGTGATTTTTATTGTTGTGGAGTCTGTGACACACTCACATACTGCACATTACTGTGAGTTTTATTGCTGTGGAGTCTGTGATACACTCACACACTGCACATTACTGTGAGTTTTATTGCTGTGGAGTCTGTGATACACTCACATACTGCACATTACTGTGAGTTTTACTGCTGTGGAGTCTGTGATACACTGACATACTGCACATTACTGTGAGTTTTATTGCTGTGGAGTCTGTGATACACTCACATACTGCACATTACTGTGAGTTTTATTGCTGTGGAGTCTGTGATACACTGACATACTGCACATTACTGTGAGTTTTATTGCTGTGGAGTCTGTGATACACTCACATACTGCACATTACTGTGAGTTTTATTGCTGTGGAGTCTGTGATACACTCTCACACTGCACATTACTGTGAGTTATATTGCTGTGGAGTCTGTCATACACTCACACACTGCACATTACTGTGAGTTATATTGCTGTGGAATCTGTGATACACTCACACACTGCACATTGCTGTGAGTTGTATTGCTGTGGAGTCTGTGATACACTCACACACTGCACATTACTGTGAGTTTTATTGCTGTGAAGTCTGTGGTACACTCAGACACTGCACATTACCGTGAGTTTTATCGCTGTGGAGTCTGTGGTACACTCACACTCTGTACTAGACTCCACAGCAATAAAACTCACAGTAAATAAACTAACAATAAATATGCAGTCACACAGACTTACATAAACAAAGTGACACTAACATACACAAAGTGACACTTACACAGACTCACACTTACACTACACACACACAAAGTGACACAAACAGAGTGACGCTTACACACACAGAGTAATACTTAAACAGAGTCACACTTACAATACACACACAGAGTCACAATAACAAATCACACACACTGAGTGACACACACACAGGGTGACAGTCACACACACACATACACACAGAGTCACACTTACACACATAGGGTTACTGTCACGAACACGGGCTATTGGCCCGGCTGAGACAGTGGAAAGAGTGTGGGAGTGAAAGGGTTAATGACACCAGATCCCTGGTTACCTTGCTAGTCCCAGCAACCACTAAATTAACCCCTGCAATACCTCCTAAACTATTGCTCTAGTACACAATTTGCTGCCACCACCAAGACTTTATATCCGGGCGTCTTCGGTTACCCCAAACACAGTACAATATAGTATCACAACATTACTTTAATGATCAGACACATATATAATTAACCCTCTGGTAACGTGTTCTACCTGAGCTATCCTCAGAAGTGTGAGTTCATATTAGAGAACAAAGACAAGAGCTGATTAAGTAAACATTTAATCCGAAAAAAGGCTTCACAGTGCTGTGTACAAAAATACAGAAATACAAAGTACAAGTGCAAAACAGTCCATAAAATAAAATAGGAGAAAACACAAGAAATCCTTACATATAATTACCAATATATATAATCCTTGTGGGAGATTCAGATGGTAAAGTTCTCCATACAGTTGTTAAAAAAGAAATCTCCCTTTGTACAATCAAACATTCTGATTATATAGATCCCTGGTGATTGTCTAAGAGACCAGCCCCCCTGGGTGGATCAGAGGGGCTCGGCCTGACAGTTTATGGCCCACTCCATCATACCTGTCCAGGGCACTAGTGTGGATTGTTACCTACAAACACAATAAGCTTACCAATACATGTCATCTACTGTATAACACCATAATATAGTAAGGATCACATTCCTTATATTTTTAGGAGTATTTAGACACCAAACATGGATGTTTTAACTGTTTGAAAAGTACTCATTCTTGGTTCTCGTGACAGTAACACATTCCACTGGCCATGTTTGGTACCAAACAAAAGAATTTGGTACCTGGACAATCTGAATATATATATATACTGGACCCTCACACAATATATACACGTGTTCCCCATATTTCACATTTTCTGGTTGTCCTCTGATTCACCCAATGTCAGAGTACATGCTCCACTACCTTTTACGACCCCAGCTCATGAAGTCCAGCTCTGGTGATGGCTATCAGCTAGTTACACTTTATGGCTTAGGCCTGGTGGTGGATCAAAGCCTACCATACACTCTATTATAACATAAACATAACAAATTATATCAATGCCAACTCATGCTTTGGCATGACAGTTACACTTATTCACCCTTTCATGGCACACACACAGACACACGTACAGAGTCACACACACGAACAAAGAGAGACACAGAGAGATACTTAACCACACACAGACAAAGATACTTACATACACACACACATAGATGCTTACAGACACAGACACACACAGACAGAGAGATACTTACACACACACACAGATACTTATACACAGAGATACTTACATACACACACACATAGATACTTGCACACACAGACACACACAGACACAGATATTTACACACACAGACACAGAGAGATACTTACACACACAGAACGACACAGAGATATACTTATACACACACACACACACACACACACACACACACAGACACAGAGACACAGAGAGATACTTACACACACAGAACGACACAGAGATATACTTATACACACACACACACACACACACACACAGACACAGAGACACAGAGAGATACTTACACACACAGAACGACACAGAGATATACTTACACACACACACACACAGGTTTCTTTTTTTACCGTGGCTGCGTGGTCCAAATGGAACTCCTCCTCCATGCACCTCAGGCGGATACTTTCTGTGTGTTGTGGTATTTCAGGATTGTGCTAGCCACTGTTCACTTTGTAATAAATTACACTTCTTGGATACAACTTTTACTGCTTGGTTTGGTCACTCCGCATTCCATTTCCTCCAGGTGCGTGTCTGTATTCCCTCCCTCTGACACTTGCGCATGATATCATGCGGAGGATAGAGGAAGGATTATGCGCAGCGTACTATATGCGGCGCTCTGGCGGTCAACTTAGCTCCTTGATGGTTGTTCACATGCGGCTGGAGGAGCGTTGCAGATCTCAGGCGCACCCCACCTCCATGTCCAGTGGGCCGCATTTGGCCCGCGTACCACATGTTGGACACCCCTCCTCTAGAGCACCTGAAAAAAAAGTAAAGATTTTTTTTCTCTCAAATCTCCTAAAAACTACAAATAATATAATAGTGTAATAGATTTTATTGTTCTTGCTGAATATCTCTCCACGCCCTTAATTTAGTGTTACATCACACACAGCTGGCTGAAACCACACCCCCTATTTCACACAGCCCTTCTTATTGGATGTCACTGAATTTAGAAGCCCCGTGAGAATTATTATTATTCATGTTTTTATTCTCTACATTCACAGGCCAAAATAGCCAAACTGGAAACATGTTCCCGTGCAGCCGCACTGCTATTTTGGCCATTATTTGGCAATGAGCCAAGCCTCCTGTGATCACATACCTGTGCTGTCAATAGTGAAAGCACAGCATATTTCTTTTAGGCTGGGGCCTTATCTGCAACACGTAATGAGGAAGAGAGTAAAACGGATCATGAGCAAAGGTTAGAACATTCTCCCACCGTCCACTCTCCTCTCTCCCGAAGCTGACACAAGAAATGACTCTGCAAGGAAAGGCTTTATCTATTCCAGAAGCATAAGGTTCCCAGAGGAGAGTAGAACAAGGACTAAGACGTTCTAGATCTCACAACAGTAAGTGTTCTAAATTATAATACAGAGCACTGTACAGTAGGCGAGCAGAACATAACACAGGTAACATACCAAAACAAGGCGAGGGAGCTTGTACTTCTGAATATGGATTTGTTCAGCACTTTGGCATTGAATATGTGACAGGAGCACTTATGCACCTCTCTACTTATTTTAAAGTTACAGTAATGCTTCAGAAAAAAAAAACCTTCAAATAAATGTTGCTATGAAAATATACAGGTATAGCTGTGTCCAGAGACATGGCATGCCTTCTTTCACTATTTAAATCTACAAAACATATGCTCGCCCCTTCCCTATACTGGCTGCCATTTTTAGAATGTTGTGGCAGTGGGTGAGGTCGCTGACCAGGTTAGAATGACTCCATACTGGCACAGGATTCTAAATATTATTTTAAAGTTTTTTTTTTTTTGATACTGATGTATTACTGTCACTTCTAAAAGGTGTCCAAAAACAACATTTGTTAGATAAGTACTGTATCACAGAAATTAAAGAAATCGATCTGTTTTATCAGGTTTTTTTTTTCCCTTGAACTCTGAAAAACGGCAAATGAAACATAAAATGGCTACTGCTGTGGCTATGGCAACAGTCCTCCCTCCCTATTGGATGTTACTGGATTTTGAAGCCGCAGTGAAATTATGTTCTTTTAAAACATACAGCAGAACTGTAAATTGTTAAAAAAAATAAGTGTATTTCAACTATAAAAAACACAACATCGAGAAAATAAGCCAGGTGGAACTGCCGCTTTAAAATAATTTATATTCGTAAATTCCATTCACCTTCTTTTTTTTAAATTTGTTGTTCTTCCGGTTGACTTGTTTTTTCTTGATCTCAGTTTTTATAGCTGTATTTACTTTGAAAAATGTAAAATCTCCTGGGAGTTGCCATCTTGTTTTTCTTTTTCTTTTAAGAAGTCTTGTATTAAACTTTTTCTGGGAAGCTCCCACTCTATTTTGTGTACAATGCTCTCCCCAGCTGTTCCCCCCTCCTATAACCTCCGATCCAGTACCAGTACTTTATTTACTAGACCATAACACAAAAAAGAAAGTGGCTCAATCCTCATTTTCCTATGGAACAAATATGGAATAAGCTCACAAACACATCAAATCTCCCCCAATCTTAAAATACCTTAAGAGATCTCTGTCAGTACATCTAAATACAGATTGCAACATAACGTAATCATGATATGTCAATATACCTCAATACAGTATTCACCTGTAATCATGATCATGCACCTGTAATCATGATCAGTCCCTAGACCACAATACAGAATGCACCTGTAAGTGAGATATGTCACTATTCCTCAATAGAGAATGCACCTGTAATGATAATCTGTCACTATACCCTAATATAATATTCACCTGTAATGATACTATGTCAAAATATCTCAATATAGAATACACCTGTAATCATGATCTCTGTCACTATACCTCAATACAGAATGCACCTGTAATCATGATTTCTGTCACTATACCTCAATACAGAAATCACCAGTAATCATGATTTCTGTCACTATACCTCAATACAGAATGCACCTGTAATCATGATTTCTGTCACTATACTTCAATACAGAATACACTTGTAATCATGATCTCTGTCACTATACCTCAATACATAATGCACCTGTAATCATGATCTCTGTCACTATACTTCAATACAGAATGCACCTGTAATCATGATCTCTGTCACTATACTTCAATACAGAATGCACCTGTAATCATGATCTGTCACTATACCTCAATACAGAATATGAATGTAATCATGATCTCTGTCACTATGCCTCAATACAGAATGCACCTGTAATCATGATCTGTCACTATGCCTCAATACAGAATGCACCTGTAATCATGATCTGTCACTATACCTCAATACAGAATATGAATGTAATCATGATCTCTGTCACTATGCCTCAATACAGAATGCACCTGTAATCATGATCTGTCACTATACCTCAATACAGAATATACAAGTAATCATGATCTGTCACTATACCTCAATACAGAATACACCTGAAATCATGATCTGTAACTATACCTCAATACAGAATGCACCTGTAATCATGATCTCTGTCACTATACCTCAATACAGAATGCACCTGTAATCATGATCTCTGTCACTATACCTCAATACAGAATACACCTGTAATCAGTGGTGTATCTTGATTTTGTGCTGCCCTAGGCAGACAAAATCCGGGCACCCCCCTACCCAAGCTGCACACCCACGTTACACACCTAAGACATGCCCCATCACCTCCATTACATGACCCCACATCACACATAACATTCAGACTCACATCAAGCTCATACTTCCATCACACACACACTCCCATCACACTCAGTCACACACTCCTACTCCCATCACACTCAGTAACACACACTGACTCCCATCACACACACTCTGACTCCCATCACACTCAGTCACACACAGCTTCACATCACACTCAGCCTCCCATCACACACAGCCTCACATCACACTCAGTCACACACTGCCTCGCGGTAGATACAATACTGCATCTCTCATTCCACTGGCCGTGCATCATGGGAAATACAGTCATAAACATCAGGAGTGGAATGGTTAGCCATCACTGTTCTACAATAATTTTATCTTATTTGAGATTCCCAACATATGTATATTTACTAGAACTATAGCGTTTATATTTCTGAATTATGACACTGCAGTTTTTATAATGACTGGTATTATTAGAACCTATGTGATGGCTGGCTGCTATATGTAGAAAACTGCAGTCTCTGGTACATTTTATCACACTCAGTCACACACAGCCTCACATCACACACAGACTCCCATCACACTCAGTCACACACAGCCTCACATCACATCACACACAGACTCCCATCACACACAGACTCCCATCACACTCAGCCATACACAGCCTCACATCACACACACTCTTCCATCACACTCAGTCACACACAGCCTCACATCACACACAGACTCCCATCACACTCAGTCATACACAGCCTCACATCACACACTGACTGCCATCACACTCAGTCACACACAGCCTCACATCACACACAGACTCCCATCACACTCAGTCATACACAGCCTCACATCACACACAGACTCCCATCACACTCAGCCATACACAGCCTCACATCACACACAGACTCCCATCACACACACTCTTCCATCACACTCAGTCACACACACTGACTCCCATCACACTCAATCAAACACTAACTCCCACCACACTGTCACACACTGACTCCCATCACACACAGACTCCCATCACACTCAGTCACACACAGCCTCACATCACACACAGACTCCCATCACACTCAGTCACACACACTGACTCCCATCACACACACTCTGACTCCCATCACACACAGACTCCCATCACACTCATACTCACAACCACCGTTTTCCATTTGAACCAGCTTACCTTCTGCTGTACTCTGACAGGCAGGGGGCGGAGACTTTACACTGGCACGTGTGACTGGGAAGTGAGGGAGCCCGATCAGGACAAGCAGCACCGGGTGAGGGGAAGACTGAAAGGAGCGGTGCTGGTGGGAAGGGGAGGGGAGGGGGTAGGAAGGTAAGAGAGAGGGAGGGGAGGGAACAACTTTTAACAAAACGGAGAAGAAAGTTAAAATCTTCCCCGCACCAGAAGTGTTTAAAGCACCAGTGTGCTTTAACAACCTCTGGGAAAGTGCCGCCCTAAACAAGGCGCCGCCCTAGGCGAGCGCCTTGTTTGCCTCGCGGTAGATACACTACTGCCTGTAAACATGATCTCTGTCACTATACCTCAATACAGAATACACCTGTAATCATGATCTCTGTCACTATACCTCAATACAGAATACACCTGTAATCATGATCTCTGTCACTATACCTCAATACAGAATGCACCTGTAATCATGATCTCTGTCACTATACCTCAATACAGAATACACCTGTAATCATGATCTCTGTCACTATACCTCAATACAGAATACACCTGTAATCATGATCTCTGTCACTATTAGGGATCGACCGATATTGATTTTTTAGAGCCGATACCGATACCGATAACCTGTGAACTTTCAGGCCGATAGCCGATAACTTATACCGATATTTCGTGCATTTTAATTTTTTGGGAAAAAAAAAAATTTCTACACAAATCTGCTGTTAAATGAACATGTTTATTGTTAAAGTTTAGCTTTTTTTTGTAAATCTTTTTCATTGCTAAATAAAAATAAATAATGCAGCAAAACAATGGTGATATGGTCAAATACAACAAATTGGACCACTTTTTTTTTTTTTTTTAAATAAATATCAGTCAAAAGGTAACAAGAACAACAATGTTCAATTGCACATAGTCCATACTTAGATTAAATCTTAGTAAAATGAGCAGCAATGACATAGGCAATTATATCAAAGGGACACTACAGTAAATATAAGCAAGGCATCAAAACAGCTTAATTAACCCCTTAGTGACAAGACATTTTCACCTTGACTTTCCCTTGGTGACAATGGCTGTTTTGACATTTCTAGGGTGTTTGTGTTTAGCTGTAATGTTTTGCTTTCTCACATACAGTACCCACACAAATTATGTTGTTTTTATCGTCATAAGAAGGGCTTTCATTAGATACCATTATGTTCATCATATCTTATAATTTACTACAAAAAAAAATCATAAAATATGATGAAAAATTAAAAAAAACCCACTTTTTCTAACTTTGACCTAAAATATAATTTACCCAAATAAAATCATTAAAAAAGACCCCGGCTAAATAGTTTCTAAATGTTGTCCCGAGTTCAAAAATATGCATGTTTCCATATTTTTCGGTATTTTTTTGCGAGTTATGGGGCAAAAACCAAAAATAGTGTTTTTTGGTTTTTTCCTATATTGATCTTTTGACCCCAACCCGAACCCAAAATTTAACCCCAACACTAAATTTAACCCCAACTCTAATCCTTATTATATCCCTTAATATTTTTTAACTTTAATTTAATTTTAACCCTATCCCTTATGCTAAAAAATATTTAATTTTAACCCTATAGGCTAATATAGCTAAATAACCTATTTTTATTTAATTAAATATGTATTTTAATTATTTTCCATTGCAATGCTACTAAACCACCACTAGGGGTAGTCAAGTAGCATATTCAGAGCGACGGAAGTGAAGTTACTTTCACTTCCGAAGCTCAGACCGGCAGAGGACTTAGCCATATTGACGGAGCAGCATGCTCCGTCAATATGGCTCCCCACGATCGCTCCGTGGGGCGATCGTGGGGGTCCCAAAATAGAAATATCAGTGCTGGCTATTGCCTCGATGTCGAGGCAATAGACCAGCACTGTTAAAGCGGTTTTCGCGATCGTTGATCGCGAAAACTGCTTCATTCAAATATCGGCATTATCGGTAAAGTTAGATGCCGATACCGATAATTTAGGAAACTGTGAATATCGGCCGATAATATCGGTTAAACCGATAATCGGTCGATCCCTAGTCACTATACCTCAATACAGAATACACATGTAATCATGATCTCTGTCACTATACCTCAATACAGAATGCACCTGTAATCATGATCTCTGTCACTATACCTCAATACAGAATACACCTGTAATCATGATCTCTGTCACTATACCTCAATACAGAATGCACCTGTAATCATGATCTCTGTCACTATACCTCAATACAGAATACACCTGTAATCATGATCTCTGTCACTATACCTCAATACAGAATACACCTGTAATCATGATCTCTGTCACTATACCTCAATACAGAATACACCTGTAATCATGATCTCTGTCACTATACCTCAATACAGAATACACCTGTAATCATGATCTCTGTCACTATACCTCAATACAGAATACACCTGTAATCATGATCTCTGTCACTATACCTCAATACAGAATACACCTGTAATCATGATCTCTGTCACTATACCTCAATACAGAATACACCTGTAATCATAGCTGATCATATGTCTTACCTATTTGTGTTATGTGTTAAATTTGTATATTATAACAAGACAAATTGCAATGTCCTTCTTGGTAAAATACTTTACAAAAAAATAGATTGTTGATCTATCAACTTAATGGGACTGTATGACCTAAACGTTGAGAATAAAAAAGAATGGAAAATGATCTACACATCATGTTAGCAGCATTGCAAGCAAATGCCTAAATTAGGAGAAAATGTGTCTGTGGAGTCCCCTGCTTATGACATCACCTGTGGCTTGATATGCAAATCAACAGTTTTTTTAATGGAAAATGATAATTTGCATAGCAAGTCACTGGTGATGTCATAAACAGGAGACTCCACAGACACACTTAAAACACACTTTTCTCCTAATTTATGCATTTGCATGCAAGTTTGCAAACACAATGTACAGATCGCTTTTTATCCTCTATATTCGCGGTATAAGCTACTGGCTAGGTGTTGCAGTCCCTTTAATATAAGCTATTCGCTCAAGGAGAGAGCTACAGGTAACTGACAGGGGGATTTCCAAATCAAGACCAAAGCAGCAGAGCTTGAAGCATAGCTGCCTGGAAGAACTCTTCTAACTGGGTTTCTGTGGCCTTCAGTTTGCACTTCCCTTGTCAACTCCCTGCGTTCCCCTCTTTCACGGATAAAGCCCATAGCTGTCTCTGCCAGGTTTATCCATTGTTCATGATCCTTAAATGTAGTAGAGTTTTCCTGCGCCCTCTCTGTATATATATATATATATATATATATATATATATATATATAAACAAACGAACGCAACCCGCGGTAAGGACATTTAATGAATCATTTACGGATACAAAGATTCCCGTCCTGTTTATAGCTTGTTACTTTTATTAATCATTTTGAAAGCTAAATTGTGACAAAAAATGTCACCAAAATGAAAGCGTTTATATCTTCACACCCCATTTAATAACCGCTGGTCAGGCAAAAATATGTACAGAGAGGGGAACCATTTTCCTTTCCTGTGGTGCGAACTGCAATGTGGGGAAAAAAAAGGATTATTTATTTCACATTCAGTCAGTAATACGTCCATCCAGAGATTGGGAGCGCGTCACCCGCAGGATTTTAGCGCAATTGTGAACGCACTTTTTAAAAAATAAATTGGAAAAAAAAAAGCAACATCACAACAATCCGGAAGGTCAGCAACTGGGGGAGGCAGCTCAGACTCCCTCGTTTTGAGCGATGTTAGCGTAATAAGTCGCCCCGCACGCTGACACTGCCGCTCCCCCAAGATCAGAACGTTTATCATATAATAAAACTTACAGGTGAGCAAAGTAGAAAATCCATGCAAATGAAGCTCTGTGGGCCATGAAGCTCCCCTCCCAGCCTAAATATTGACATAGCAGATTTTATTGGGTGAAAGGCACATTCCTGTACTGAGCTGTCAGAAGTGGGAAACTCCGACAGGTTCTACTTCCCGAAAATCCAAGAGCTAGCTTCCCCTTCAGGCTCAACACAGCGCTCTCACAAACACATAGAGCTTTATTCGTGAGAGAATTGCAAGCCTAAGGCCAAAGTAGCCGAGCCGGAAACATTCTCCGATTGAGCTGAATGGGAGAATCTTTCCAGCTCGGCTACTTTGGCCTTCACTTTGCAATTCCCTGCCATTCTCTCATGAATAAATCTAGCTATCATTCATTGAATGGTCACTGAGATGATATAGGGTCTTATCAGCAAGTATGCCAGCAAAGGCTTCATTAATTGCATAGCTCCCTTTTAGCTGGAAACTAGGGGCCCTGAGGGCAAAAACTATTTTGTGGCCCCTGGTGCAATTTCATCTGCCCGCCCGTTATCATCAGAGACAAACACAGATAGACAGGGAGGAGAATTGTGCTGACAGATCAGGTACAGAGCTCGACAGACAGACAACTGGATAGAAAGTCAAGACACAGAGACAGACAGAGTAGGGGTCGGGCCCCAACGCATTGTTTAGCTAGTTTCCACTGGCCTTTTATCGACCGTTTCTACCACAGACCCTGAAATGCAAAAAGAGTGGGAACAGCAGTGGACGAGCCTCTCTTAAAGGGCATGCCTAGGGGGTCCGGATAGAAGACCAAAATACAAATGTCCTAACCTAGTGATCCCAATCAGTGCTTCATTTTAGATGGGGGACTGCCTAGCCTGCTGGGGGCATATAGTAGTGAAAAGTTTGGCAGTCCAGGTATGGGGATAGGCATGGGGTTAGGCATGGGGTTAGGCATAGTAATAGGCGTGGGGTTAGGCATGGGGTTAGGCATGGGGTTAGGCATAGTAATAGGCATGGGGTTAGGCGTGGGTTTAGGCATCGTAATAGGCATGGGGTTAGGAATGGGGATAGGCATAGGGTTAGGCATAGTAATAGGCATGGGGTAAGGCGTGGGGTTAGGGGTGGGGTTAGGCGTGGGGTTAGGCGTGGGGTAAGGCATAGGGTTAGGTGTGGGGATAGGCATAGGCATGGGGTTAGGCATAGGGTTAGGCATGGGGATAGGCGTAGGGTTAGGCGTGGGGTTAGGGGTGGGGTTAGGCATGGGTAAAGCATAGGGTAAGGCATAGGGTTAGGTGTGGGGATAGGCATAGGCATGGGGTTAGGCATAGGGTTAGGCATGGGGATAGGCATAGGGTTAGGCATGGGGATAGGCATAGGGTTAGGCATGGGGTTAGGCATGGGGTTAGGCATGGGGATAGGCATGGGGATAGGCCCAGAAGTGGGTCCCTAGCTCGCTGTACCTAGAGGGATGCCAGCCATACCACACTGTACACCTGTGGTTGCCATGTTCCTGGTGCAGAGAAGGCTTGCCATGCATTTTGACTCTGCGCTGACCTGATGGATGGCACCAGTCTCCTGGAAAGGGTACCAAACCAGAACACGATCCCCTCTCAGTCTTAGATGTGGCTCCCACTTGTTTTCTCAGTCTCAGCCATTTGAGTCAGGTTAGATAGCAGTCCGTGGGACAATGGCTCCTTTTCCAGCCCTCCACCTCTATCTATGATTGTACACGTTGCAAGTATTAGTAACCCCTAATGTCGGAGATTATTCTTTTCTTTTAAAACACCTTAAATGTTGTGTTTCTCTACCCCTCATAGGCTCTGGAGAGCTGATTGGGGAGTGTCAGGCTAGTTTGCAAATCTGATGAGGTGGTGCGATTGAATGAAACATACCTAGAATTCAGATACTCACATTTTATTCAATGCATGCATCTTTAGAATGACTGAACTTTAAAATGCATGAAAAAAAAAATGCATGGCATGTGCATAAAATACCTTCTGGCCTGATTGAAGCTGTGTTTGGTGTTCCAAACCCTCTGCCACGGGTTTCAGCAGGAATTCACCTACATGTCCTCTCATACTCACTTCACACTTTTAATACTCGTTGTGCATCAATCCCTCTGTAATATGTGAATGCCGTTGATTTCGAATTAACAGTACATATATGAAGACAGATCGTACAATAAAACCCGTGTTCGAGTGCTAATTGTATCCACGTGCCCCTCAGTGTTTGCGACGGTGGGCTCGTTAAGTTAAAAAAAAATGTCACGTTGAGACATATGTTTCAGACATCCATTTAATCCTGGACCTGGTCTGGTCCCACACGGTATTTAGGCTCCAGGAGAGGAGCATCAATAACAGCTTGTTGCCAGGTCAGGAAGAGGGCTTTTTAACCTAATGGGACTTTTTCATGCCGTGTTAACTCCCATGTTATGTGTTTTGTGACTAGGGTTACCACCTTTTTTTTGCCAATAAATGACAGCTTTGCTATTGCCTTCTGTAGACTTAACAGTGGCCTCAAACCAATTTTTTCTCAAACACAGTAAAATACCAGCTGGTTTTGCAATGTGTTCATTTACGTCGACGAAACATTTTTCGTCATCATTTTCGTCAACTGTATGTTTTCAGTGACTACAACTAAGCAAAAACGAAATACAAAAACAAAGTTAATAGGACTAACACTATGACTAAAATCCATTGAAAAGTTCATCATCTCACTTACATTTGGACTTCTGATTCTGGTTCCCATGGATCTAAACCAAAGTCAAGTCCTCTGACTTTATCTGCAGCTGCATTGGCTGAGACACAGGCTCCCTGTGCCCATCTGCCCCCTGGAACAATGCCCTGCAAACTGCAGAGGAAGAGGATACTCCTCCATCTGATTCACCTGGTACTGTCATCTGAGTGTTTCCCCTCCCATCTCCCTAGCAAGTTAACTCAACACTGTGTAACAGCCTTCTCAGACCTGTTCCCTCCCATCTCCCTAGCAAGTTAACTTAACACTCTGTAACAGCCTTCTCAGACCTGTTCCCTCCCATCTCCCTAACAAGTTAACTTAACACTATGTAACAGCCTTCTCAGACCTGTTCCCTCCCATCTCCCTAGCAAGTTAACTTAACACTATGTAACAGCCTTCTCAGACCTGTTCCCTCCCATCTCCCTAGCAAGTTAACTTAACACTATGTAACAACCTTCTCAGACCTGTTCCCTCCCATCTCCCTAGCAAGTTAACTTAACACTATGTAACAGCCTTCTCAGACCTGTTCCCTCCCATCTCCCTAGCAAGTTAACTTAACACAGTGTAACAGCCTTCTCAGACCTGTTCCCTCCCATCTCCCTAGCAAGTTAACTTAACACTGTGTAACAGCCTTCTCAGACCTGTTCCCTCCCATCTCCCTAACAAGTTAACTTAACACTATGTAACAGCCTTCTCAGACCTGTTCCCTCCCATCTCCCTAGCAAGTTAACTTAACACAGTGTAACAGCCTTCTCAGACCTGTTCCCTCCCATCTCCCTAGCAAGTTAACTTAATACTGTGTAACAGCCTTCTCACACCTGTTCCCTTCCATCTCCCTAGCAAGTTAACTTAACACTATGTAACAGCCTTCTCAGACCTGTTCCCTCCCATCTCCCTAGCAAGTTAACTTAACACTGTTTAACAGCCTTCTCAGACCTGTTCCCTCCCATCTCCCTAGCAAGTTAACTTAACACAGTGTAACAGCCTTCTCAGACCTGTTCCCTCCCATCTCCTTTGCAAGTTAACTTAATACTGTGTAACAGCCTTCTCAGACCTGTTCCCTCCCATCTCCCTAGCAAGTTAACTTAACACTATGTAACATCCTTCTCAGACCTGTTCACTCCCATCTCCCTAGCAAGTTAACTTAACACAGTGTAACAGCCTTCTCAGACCTGTTCCCTCCCATCTCCCTAGCAAGTTAACTTAACACAGTGTAACAGCCTTCTCAGACCTGTTCCCTCCCATCTCCCTAGCAAGATAACGTAACACTATGTAACAGCCTTCTCAGACCTGTTCCCTCCCATCTCCCTAGCAAGTTAACTTAACACAGTGTAACAGCCTTCTCAGACCTGCTCCCTCCCATCTCCCTAGCAAGTTAACTTAACACTATGTAACAGCCTTCTCACACCTGTTCCCTCCCATCTCCCTAGCAAGTTAACTTAATACTGTGTAACAGCCTTCTCACACCTGTTCCCTCCCATCTCCCTAGCAAGTTAACTTAACACTGTGTAACAGCCTTCTCACACCTGTTCCCTCCCATCTCCCTAGCAAGTTAACTTAACACTATGTAACAGCCTTCTCACACCTGTTCCCTCCCATCTCCCTAGCAAGTTAACTTAACACTGTTTAACAGCCTTCTCCTCCCGCACTGCTGGAGATTTAGTCGAGGTAAACTAGACTAAAACTAAAACAATTCAGATGACTAAAATATGACTAAACTGAAACGGCATTTTAGTCGAAAGACTATGAGTAAAACGAAATCAAAATGTGCCGTCAAAATTAACAATTGATACTTTGTAAATAATTCTGATAAATTCTATAATCTGTAAAAAACCAAAAAACAAAAGTGACACAATAATATAATATTTCTAAGATAAGTTTATCCCAATAAATTATATGTAGTGGTAAAAATAACATGTATAAAGCAGACTCCTGACACATTTCGGAAGTGTGCGCTGCTTCCGCAGGTGTACGTCCAATCATTGTGCCGGCGCAGCCAATGTATGAAAAACATCAACCCCCCCCAAACTCTGCGGAAATTTTTATATTTCACCCCCTTTGTCCTTATGGGAACAGTGTAAAAAATTTGCAGCCGAGACATTTTGTTAAACAGGTTGAGCCAGGTAAAACATTCAAGTTATTAACAGGCCTGACTACATACTGACTGGAGGCAGATACTAGCTCTGTATACCCAGCAGCCATGCTTGATGCAATGTATAGAAAATAACATATGGGAGATGGCACCATACCTGCCAACATCCCCGAGGTTTCCAGGGACACAAGTCCCACGTATCAGCACTAATGTCATTTGGCTTGGATTGGTCATGATCATCCTACATGTGATTGGTTATGATAACGCACATATTTTTATTAATCACAATTGTTTAATCAAAATGTTACTTATGTTTAATAGAACAATTACATGTAAAGTGCAGCGTGGCAGTTTGAAGGATGTATGTACACACAATCCAATTAATTAATCAAGTTGGATATCTGATAGGACCTGCCTTGATTAATGAATTGGATTGTGTGTGTGTGTATATACATCCTACATACTGCCGGGCTGCACTTTACATGAATTGGATTGTGTCTGTGTGTGTGTATATACATCCTACATACTGCCGGGCTGCACTTTACATGAATTGGATTGTGTCTGTGTGTATATACATCCTACATACTGCCAGGCTGCACTTTACATGAATTGGATTGTGTGTATGTGTATATACATCCTACATACTGCCAGGCTGCACTTTACATGAATTGGATTGTGTGTATGTGTATATACATCCTACATACTGCCGGGCTGCACTTTACATGAATTGGATTGTGTGTGTGTGTGTGTATATACATCCTACATACTGCCGGGCTGCACTTTACATGAATTGGATTGTGTGTGTGTGTGTGTGTATATACATCCTACATACTGCCGGGCTGCACTTTACATGAATTGGATTGTGTGTGTGTGTATATACATCCTACATACTGCCGGGCTGCACTTTACATGAATTGGATTGTGTGTGTATATACATCCTACATACTGCCGGGCTGCACTTTACATGAATTGGATTGTGTGTGTGTGTGTGTATATACATCCTACATACTGCCGGGCTGCACTTTACATGAATTGGATTGTGTGTGTGTGTATATACATCCTACGTACTGCCGGGCTGCACTTTACATGAATTGGATTGTGTGTGTGTGTGTGTGTATATACATCCTACATACTGCCGGGCTGCACTTTACATGAATTGGATTGTGTGTGTGTGTATATACATCCTACATACTGCCGGGCTGCACTTTACATGAATTGGATTGTGTGTGTGTGTGTGTATATACAGCCTACATACTGCTGGGCTGCACTTTACATGAATTGGATTATGTCTGTGTATATATACATCCTACATACTGCCGGGCTGCACTTTACATGAATTGGATTGTGTGTGTGTATATACATCCTACATACTGCCGGGCTGCACTTTACATGAATTGGATTATGTCTGTGTATATACATCCTACATACTGCCGGGCTGCACTTTACATGAATTGGATTATGTCTGTGTATATACATCCTACATACTGCCGGGCTGCACTTTACATGAATTGGATTGTGTGTGTGTGTATATACATCCT